>CM054802.1:31423825-32023825 GCA_028984105.1 Lavandula angustifolia | reverse complement strand
AATTAACATATCAATTGAAAGGAATACATGTATCACTTATACCCAATATAAGTATCATTTAATTTGAATAAATGTATCCATTGTGTGAACATTTGTATCACTTTTTTGAGGAAATGTTTCACTTTATTTAATAAATGTATTATTTGTTCTAAATAATTGTATCACTTTTATAAAATGAGTGTATCAATTAAACTAGATACATATATCATTTATACGTAATATAAGTATCGCTTAACATGAATAAATATCTTCGTCGTTTTGATCGTTTATATCACTTTTTGGAGGAAAATGTATCTCTTTTTTTAAAATATGCATATCAATTCTTATAAATAAATTCAATCAATTTTCATATTATATGAAATAATTTAAGATTCATATTAAATTAGATAATTATAATAAAAGCAAATAATTTAACATATATTGAAAAAGAAAAAAAGAATATGGATTAGAACAAAAAAAAAATTCAATAGGAATTGGGCTGGCCCAATACAAAAAAAATAATAATTAAAAGAAAAAAAAGGAAAAAAAATTGGCTGGCAGCGACATCCGCAATTAAACAATTAGAATGAGACTAGAGATGACAATTGGAACTGGAGCCGTCGGACCCGACCTACCCTGCCCTGTGATGGGGCGGGTAATACCCAGACCCGTAGAAGTACGGGTCAGGCTTGGATCCAACCCGCGTGGGTCTAGGACGGGTTCGGGTCCAATTTCTCTACCCGCCCCGCCCCACCCAGCCCATTTTAGACCCGCATTATTAATTTTTTTTATTAATTTTATTATGTTATCTTACTTTATGTTATTTAAATTTTCTTGTTCTTCAATTCACACTCTTAGGTACTAATAGCTAACAACTATAATAAGAAAATCCTGACAAAAAAGTTTCCACCAACGAAAATTAATAATTAAAAAATAAGATAATTCAAAATTAGCAATTGAAACGGCACCAACGGATCTGGGGTCGGGTAGATCCATCCCGTGTGGGTCTGGGGTTGGTTTTGAATTTCTGGACCCGTACAGGTCTGGGTCTGGATCTGGGTCGCTTAGTCGAACTTGCGGGGCGGATCCGGGTACTATACTACCCAGCCCCGACACGCAAAATTGTCATCTCTAAATGAGACGAATAGAGTACACAATATCATGTCCTAGATTTTTCAAAAATAATTGTTTTATTGTCTTGTCTCACGTCCCATGCAATCTAGCTCTAGATACATATTCAACATCCGCCCAAAATTGTCTCTGGCATTGAACGAAAAACTGTGATCAACAGTAGGCTCATTTTCAAAGAAAAAAAGATACCATAAATCCTCAACTAAGAAGAATAAACACCACAAACATTCAGCATAAAATCTACATAAGATTTGAAAATCTCAGAGCCACTCCTTAGGGTTGATGCAAGCATCCAAAAGCTTCCATTCCTCACTACCTTCTTCCGGTTTCTGCAGAACAGAAGGGGTGCCTCGTCATAAAGGGAGTCGCAGTGACAAATCCCAGATCGTAAAGAAACAAGACTAATTAGTAATAATGAGAACTTACATGGTCATATTCCCATCTTGCAGTTAATGGAAGTGAGACGAGTATACTTTCAATTCTCCCACCAGTCTTGAGCCCAAATGTAGTACCCCTATCATACACCTTTACATTTAAGGAAGACAAGGTTAGAATGCCATCCGGGCTAATCGGCTTTATTGTCTTCTTGCTCATGATAACTTACCAAGTTAAACTCTACATAGCGGCCTCGCCGCAACTGCTGCCATGCCTTGTGTTTGTCTGTGAATGGCATGTCCTTCCTCTTCTCTATGATGGGTATATATGCTGGAATCACAGAGTTTGCACACTCTGCAGTCATTTGACAAAAACTATGTCTTACAGGTAGGTTCTTGATTGGTAAACTGTTATATGTCGTCATAAGGGTCATGCTTTGTAAGAGATTACCAGTAGCAAAGGCTAGAAGCATATCTTGATCATATTGATTCAAATCATCGAAAAATATACCCCCTAGACCACGCCTCTCACCACGATGCTGCATGAAAAAGTAACAGCAATGAGTAAGCTGCGAAAATATGATTGTATGAACAAAGAAGAAATCAATACTAAGCAAAACTCACCACATACTGATATATAGTTTTCCATACCAAACATATAGTAATTTTCAATTGTATAACCCATTCCAATGATGGATCAGTATCAACCAATTTCATTAAATGGCAGAACAAGGAAAAGGCAAAATTATATCATTCCTCCATTAGCCAACATACAAGTAAGTTTTAGGTTATAACGTAAAGTTTGAATTAGTCGCGTTCATTTTTATATCATAAGTTATACAATATATTATGATTGGTTCTAAAGAGGGGTGGAGGATAATTCGGCCTTCTACTAACAAAATCAAACATATTCAGACTATGCAGTCTCATTTACAGTGATACTCATCGAAATTCCAGCTGAATAGTATATTGCAATTTTCATATTTTAAAAAAGAGATTGCAATTTTAATGTGTTACAGAGATAGAGGCAAAGCCAATCAATGTGCATTAAGGGCATTAATACAAAAAAGGCAGATGGAAACAAATAGCAGTTTAGAGATTCCAAACCTTAATGTAGAAATAATCATCACACCATTTCTTGAATCGAGGATAGAACTCAAGATTGAATTTGTCGCATGTATCCTTTTGGACCTAGAATACGCACACAAAATTGGACAGTGAATAACAAGATCTCTTATAAACAAGTCGTTTGATAACTTTTGAGTGTTAACCGTATAAGGTCTATCCGACCCTCTCATTAAGCTGCAATATATGACTTGAACTCTC
Source organism: Lavandula angustifolia (assembly GCA_028984105.1). NCBI lineage: Eukaryota > Viridiplantae > Streptophyta > Magnoliopsida > Lamiales > Lamiaceae > Lavandula > Lavandula angustifolia. The sequence goes on along the minus strand of CM054802.1, from coordinate 32,021,015 downwards.
TCGGGTATACCTTATGTATAAATTTCAAATAGATATTTATACCTGATGAAAATGCTTAACATCCTCTTCAAAAATGTAGGCAGGAGTCAAATCAGTACCCCCACCGAACCACCATTGTTTCGGTGCTCCAGGAGCATCTGTTCATCTCATCAGTAAGTAACAGTTTGTCAGAATACTTAGCAGATCTATGATGCACTTAAAAGAAAATTAAAGAATCTAGGTGCACATTCTTAATCTGTAATCTCTTAAAATGTGAGCTAAATCCCTAGCAGTAGTCCACATCAATACAACACATACCTTCACGAACCTTTTAGCTTAGTGGTATTCATCCTCTTTAACAGCAAACCGGATAATTAGTAACTGAGTTCTTATGGTATTACCTTACCTCCGCTATTCCTTTCTCCTATCACCATTTCTCTACGTTGTGGCATTATAATATAACTACGCCTTCTAGCTCGTAGCAGTATACTCCCTCCGTCCCATTTGACTTGTCTTGTTTCTTTTCGGCACGGAGATTAAGATGAGTGGTTGGTTGTGTGTAGAGAGGTAGGCCCCACAAAGAAAAAGTGGGTGTTTGTAGTAATTATTTTATATTTTAGGAAACAAGACAAGTCGAGTGGGACAATCCAAAAAGAGAAAACAAGACAAGTCAAGCGACAGAGGGAGTAATAAGTTTAAGGTAAAAAATTGAGTTCGGCTTTCCTTCACAAGACAAGTTAGCTTTTAGTTAACTTTTACTGGAAGCATGATCACTAATTTACAAGAAAGACAAATTAAGCATTTTGCTAGAATGCACATTGAGTTTTCCTCTTATATACATACGATAAGGGGTTATAAAGTAGCGAGTTAATTAGTAATGTGCTCAACATATATCTAAGCAGCTGGTCTCATGTGTGGTCAAAATACACGTGCAATCGGGTAGCCCTAACACACTAACCAAACCCACATTCGAATCCGTTGACACATTAATCCAATTCATTAGCAATTCTTGATAAAAAAAAACACCCAAACTTAGGTGAGGTTGACCTCACCGAAGTTTTTGTGATATGTAAGAGCCTAAAACATCCATGGTCACTACACACATAAATAAACTTGCTAATGTCACTAGAAGATAATCATGGAACTAAGATGTGGTTAAAGATAATTCAAACACACAAAGAATGAAACTTAAAGAGGTACCTTTTGGAGCATTAGTCTCAAAATAGCGGTAATTGAAGTGCAAAGTTGGAGCAAAAGGATTCTTTGGATGAAGAACCTACATAAGAAGAAAACATACCTAATTAGTAAACTTGTTTTCAATAAGAATTCAAATAAAAAATCTTATAGGAAGTATAAGCAAGTCAGAGCTTTGATTAATTCAGTTTAGACAGCAATGCAGAAGAGAAGAAAATGGAGGGAAAATTACGGAGCTGATGCCGGCGGCGAAGAATGGAATCGGTCCAGGCTTGACATTGCCATTTTCGATAGGTTTAGCAGCCCTATAAGCATCGGGAGGCATTTCTCCATACACAACGGAGACGTTGACTCCAGCCTTCTCCCAAACAGCACCATCCTGCAGCACTCTGCTGATTCCACCGCCGCCTCCGGGACGAGACCACACATCCTCCTTGAACTTACCACCGCCATCGGCGGCCTCAATTGCGGCGCACACGCTATCCTGCGCCTCCCTGATCATTTTCTCGAACCTAGCTCGAACTGAATCCGATGAATTGGAAGCCTCCTCGTCGACTTTCCTGAGGAAAGTTGTAGGTTTTTCCGCCATTGGAGCTTCCTTCTCGATCATTGCTCGGATTCGAGGCTGTTTTAGCTTCTTAGAATTAGGTAATCTTAGTACAAAAAGGGGGGAACTCAAATTGCAGGTTGGAGTGGAGCGGATTGCGGCGGAATGGGAGAAAGGAACTAGGGCACCTGCGGCGGCGCAGGAGGAGGAAGGCGGCGCGTTTATTGCAGGCGTCAGCATTGCCGGAGAAGTGGCGCAGCAGATGCAGGAGGGATGAAGCGATTGACGAGGATGATGATGATAAGATATACATACAGATGCCGCTTACGACGTGGTTTTGGCCCAACGGATTTGACTTGCCAGTCGCTGCTTTTCTTTTCCCATGGTTTGTTAGAAAAAAAAAATACTACTAACTTTTAATCATATATCACGTCTGTTGTAAGAAATTTTAAGTTTAAAATGTTAGATTTTGGTCCATCTTAAAAATGTTAGTATATTCGAAATTAATAGTATGGGTAAGAGAGAAAACAAATTGAATTACATGAAAATTTTGGAGTTTTTTGCAATTTGATAGATTAAAATTAACTTTTATTAAACGGATAAAAATGAGTTCGATTTGACGAAAAATAAATGAAAGTAATTCAAAACTTTGTGAATATGAGATGTTACCACCCGCTTAATGGGTTAAATTCGAACAAATTTAATTAATTAATTATATGAAATGGATTGAAACGAACCATTTTTAAATTTGATGAATTAAAATTAACTATAATTAAAATAACGGGCGAATATTAACAATGAAACAAGAAAATAAATTCATATCAAAATAAAACACTTATATTCTATTTTTTAAACATTAGTTCAAATTAATGAATATATCTTTTGTGTTAATTTTATTTAAATTATTTGTTTTAAAGATTTTTTTATTAATTAGTTATATAAATAGCACTACTAAAGTGATTAAAAGAATTATTGAAATGAGTACAAATGAAAGAAAAAAAAAAGTATGTTGCTAAATGAATTCCAATTTATTCACTACTAATTACCAAATCTTGTTCTAAATTTCATTTGATTTTGTAGTCCAAATAATCTGGAAGTAGTAGTACTAATTAGTGAACAAGCGTGAGACTAAAACTATTTTCCCGATTTTTGTATTTATTGATGTAATATTTATATTTATTTATGATTTTATTATTTTAGGCTTATTTACCAGCATCTGGACTGAAAGATGGGCCACTAGTTTATGATTGCTGTGGAGATGATAGGGGTATCCGGTGTGTTTCCGGCGGCGGTGCCGTCATTGTTGCACCACCGCCCCTCGCCGCTCTGCTCTTGCAAACTAGAAAATGTTCGTAGTCTTTCAGGTTCAGTGGTGCTGGTTAATATTAGTAGACGCAGCTCCTCCTCCGTATCCGCATCCGCATCCACCTCCAGTTCCAGTTCCGCCGCCGAACAACAGAAAATTGATGATGCAGATCCCCAGGACCTTGAATACGTTAACCAAATTAAGACAGTACGGAGTTCCCCAATCCCCAATTTCATTTCCAATTCACTGTTGTTACTTGTTAGTACTGTTGATTGTTAATTAACGAACTCCTTCAAATTAGGTTTTGGAGCGTCTGAAGAAGAACAGAGACATGCTCTTCAATGAGGTTTGCGCATCTTCCCTCCTGCATTTGTTCGCGCTCGCAGCAGCTGACCTCTGTTTTCGATTTTGCAGGTGAAATTGACTGTACTGATCGAAGATCCAAGAGACGTTGAGCGTAGGCGTCTTCTTGGCATTGATGATGAGAACGCCCCTACGCGGGATGATCTTGCTGATGCTTTAGTACAGGTATACACGCTCACTCTCTCTCTCTCTCTCTCTCTTTCTTTGTTCTGTTTTTTTGGTGTTTCATTCACTGACTTCTCACCTATGGTTTACAACTATTCTGCTCTGTATATTACTACCGGTTTGTGCAAACTCAATCTAATTAGCTATTTCAATCTATATTGCTCATGATCACATTGAACTACTTCATTTTTGTAGTAGCAGGATACTTCACTTAATCTTTTATAAACTTTTTCTGTTTTTGCTTGGAAAATAATTTTTAGAAAATTAATCGGTAGGAACTGCAAATGGATGGTGATTGTTCTCCATATGCAAATTCCTGTTCAACTGAGTTTTCATAATTGTATTTCATAAGTTGACATTGATTACTTTTTTCTTTTGGTAAACGAAGGGAAAATCCCTGAAAATCGTCTTGCTTTGCAAATGTTAGCTGAGGAAATGGTTCAATGGCCTAATTTAGAGGTAACTTGCTACTTGATCATCTTTCTTTGCGACATTATGTTGGTTGTTTATCCAAATAATTCGCAATTATAAATTCCTCAAATTGTAAATTTGGACCGAATTATCAAATTGGATATCAGGTTAGAGGTTAGAAAACTGGTTAAAGACTCTATCCATGGTTTAGCAGCATCTCTAGCTTGGTCATCTTGATCGGGGTAGTGTTGGATTTGCCTTGAATCTGACCTTTCATGAACTACCTCGGTTTTGGGAAATTGTTGAAGTGGGATTTTGCATTAGGTGTTAAGCTGTTTGCCAGGGTTACTCCTTGAACTGCTAATGGTTTTATAATTTAATACTATAGTGGTATAGAAGAAATCGGTTCAGAAAACATATCTTGTGATCCGTTCTCTATGCAGCTTGATCAGAAGTGACTTGTGGTGAACATGAACTTATAGCAGAAAATTCTCACCTTTTGGATTAAAAAGATGGCCAAAGTTCAACTACATGCTTAAACTTTAGCAGAAGATTCTCATCTTTTTTGGGGGAATCTTTCTAACTCATCTTACCACTCAAGGTCTTTCCAGATTTAGCCTTCCTGTTGATGATAGGAAGGAAAAAACGAAAAAGAAAAGTTAGTAATGTATATGTATCAATTAATTCTGATAGTGCATTTTTTTTTCTCTTTTCTAATATTTTGATAGGTCGAAGCAACAAAGAAGAAGCAACCTGGCAAATCTTTGTATGCAAAATTTACAGACACGGGTATCAATCCACTAGAGGCTGCCAAGAGGCTTAATATTGACTGGGATGCAGCTGCTGAGATTGACGATGCTGATAATGATGATACGGATGTGCCTCCTGTTGTGGTTAGTTTTCCCGTTCCTCTAGATACCGCAACTTCAGTTTTATCCGTCAAGCTTGAGACTATATGAAAACTTCCCTTAACTATCTAATGTCTGGGTTCATTCATGCCATGTTATACTTTTCAGACATGTATATATCCATTACTTGAATGAAACTGGATCTTGTGGAATCATAGTGAATATTTAATGTTACATTCCTAACTTTCTTAAAAATTGATCCTTGTTTACCAACAACACATTCTCTAGCTTATTGATACTCATTCTTCTGCTGTATAGTTATATTTATGTTCAGAACGTATATGGCCTTCGATTTAGTTTGTTTCGATATATATCAATTTTACATGTCATTGAACATTTAATATATCTCTAGCAAATTGGGTGAAGTTTTATGGATTTTCCTTTTCTGCCTTACTTCGATTAAACTAATTAAAAACTTGTGATTGCAGGGTTATGGAGCTCTTTACTTGATCACGGCATTTCCAGTAATCATTGGTATCTCTGTTGTACTGATTCTATTCTATAATTCTCTCCAGTAAATACTAGTGATTGTTAATGTATTCCACAGTTGTTACTTGATCTTGTATATTATAGTTGTTTATACAAGATAAATGAAATTAGTTGTTCATAATTCTGTTTTACTATTTGTAATAATCATTAGAGAATTATGGAGACTTAGGGGGTGTTTGGGATAGCTGAAGCTTATCGATAAGTGTTGAAAGTTGTTGGAAGCTGCTGAAAGTGGCTGAAAGTAGTTGAAAACTGCTGATTTTGATAATTTGTAAGTATTTGCAAAAAATGTTGAAAGTCAAAAATTAATATTTGAAAATATTAATAAAATGGTATCTTACAAAATGAAAATGTTATTTATTTCTAACTTATTAAGCAAATTTAGAATTTTTACACAAATAAAATTTAATAGTTATTTATTTCTAACTTATTAAACAAAAATGTTATTTATTTCTAACTTATTAAACAAATCAAGAATAAAAAAGATTATAAATTATATTAATAAAACAAATATTTACTTATTCTTTGTTAAATGACAAATAAAGATTATACATATAAATAAGCAATATCGATCATTAATTAAAAAAATAGTTATAAAATTATAATATAATGTATTAATTAAAAATGTTAAAATTATAAAAGTTACAAGCTATCAGCTTCATCTGCCCAATATCAGCTTATGAAAATTCTCTATCTTGGACTCAAAATAGCTTTCAGCAGCTCTACAAACACCAAATTCATTTTCCGAGACAGCTTTCAGCTATAAGCTGTTTCAGATAAGCTATCCCAAACACCCCTTAAAACTTTAATGTATTGTGTCGGATATGTATGGGAAGGCGACAAATCGAATTTTTTTTCTACAACACCATTATATATATATATATATATATATATTTAGATTATAAATATTTCTGAAATAAATGTTTGATTATATAAATGCATTTATTATTTTCATCTGTTTTAATATTAAGATGACACGGCTATTTTACTTATATTTGAATTTTTAAAATTATTTTACATTTGATTATATATCTAATAATAGACTTGTTGTGTATAGATTTTTTAGAAAATATCGTGTCTAGAATATTAGCCAAGAGTTGTGACTTGCACGTTGTATTCAATCTTACTGCATAAGGATGCATGTAGACAGAGAAAGACGTGACAACGATGAACAAATACTTCATTAACATGGCATCCACGTTTAATCTCCTAACTATATAAGTAAGGCCGATTGTGAACCCACTGCAACAACAATGGATTGGGCGGAAGAAAGTCCTAAAACCGTCCTGACACGTCAGTATTCCGGCGGAGAGTTTTCCAATATCTCCGGCAAGCCTAAGAGCACGTTGGAGAAGAAGGATAGTATGCAAAACGAGCGGCAGATCTCAATCGATCCAATTTCCGTCAGAGATTCATCGGATATGCCTGCAAAACCGCCTCCAAACTGTAAATTCATGAGCTGCAGCCTCCCCAACTCCGCCACCTCCTCGCCGCGGTTCGCTATGACGTCAGCGAAGCAGAAGAAGAAACTCAAACACCAGCCGCCTTCGGATCTTAGCCGGCAGCACTCGGTGGCGCTCGGCAATCTCGAGCGGCTGAGAGAGAAAAACCGCATGCAGAGGAGCAAATCGTGCGGAGAAGGAAGAGCCTCACAACCGTCTGCGGACTTCGATCAGTGGTCCACCGGCTCCGTCTCCATCTCCATCTCCGGCGATCGGCAGACGGCCAACGAAATTGAGGTCAAAGCAGAGAAGCGAGGAGAAGAAGCGAAAGTTAGAAGGTTCCAGAAGAAAGGAAGCGAGGAGTTCAAATGCGGAGCTTGCTTGTTCCTTCCCGCCTTGGGAAAGGGAAAAACAATTAGGGCTCGATCGGCTCGGAAAGAGGCGGAGGCGGAAATGGAGTTCGAGCATTCAGATATAGTTTCTCAAAGAGCATCTCTGGAGAAATTCGAATGCGGATCGTGGAGATCGTCGGCGGTGATAAACTACGAAAACGACGGCGGCGATGCTACGTCGAATCTCTTCTTCGATCTGCCTCTCGAGCTGATCGGATGTTCTGGCGCGAACGATGCGGAATCTCCGGTGACGGTGGGATTCGTGTTCGATAACAAGGATCATCATCATCGGAAAGGAGTGCTCAAAACCACCACATCCTGCAATTCGTCTTCTCGTCATGTTCGATTTTCTACATCTTCTCCGACCTCTCCTCGCCTCCGTAAAGCCAGAGATGATTTCACCGCCTTCTTAGAAGCACAGAGCGCTTAGTTCAGCAGTTCTGCTAATCATATTTTTGCCTTTCATTTCAATTTGATCCAAAATATATATATGTATGCAAATGTTGATACTTAACTTGATACAGAATACATCTCAATTCTATCAGATAAATACTTATTTGACTGTGATAAAATATTCAAAGAATAACTTACAACTATACTCCTGTTCTTCACATCTCAAGCAAGTAGTGTACATATATATGTATACGCATTTTGACTCGGTCACTGACTCACTGAATCACTGCCTTGTTCTCTGCAATGCAGGGCCGATGGTTTTGAGTTCAAATCGCTTTACAGCTCCGGCGACTTCACGCATGGTGGTATCCATCACATAAGGAACTCCGTCAACGGTGATTTGAGACTCGTTCACAAATTTGCTGCAAGGTTCGCGGCGATTGGCGATGGTACCATGGTAATGGAAGTAGCTGATCCGTCCCTCCGTCTTGTACGTCGTCTTCCCCACCGTGTTCTGCGACATATGAACTCCAGTGGCGAAGGCGTTCCGCGGCTGAATCGCATACTTTCTATCTCTTCTTATTCCTCTCTTCACATCTTTATACACTAGCTTCTCAAATCCCCATTTCCTGCATAAGAACAGCATAAATATATACACTTGTGTGAAATTGGTTGAAAGGAAAGGAGGAACACTAGAATTGAACCTGTAATGGAGAGGATAATCCTGAGAGAGGCAGAGGCGATTCGACATAGGCATTTGTTCAATTGTGAACTGAGTGAAGCCGGAGAGAGAATCTAAAACGGATTTAAGGGTGTTCTTCTTAGGGATGAAGAGGAATTCGTCGACATCGAAGAAGAAGAGCCATTTAGCGGAAAATCGATATCTATGGAGGCAATCGTTGAGTATTAGGAACTGGTTATGATAGTAGCCGTCGAATTTCTCCTGCTCTCTTACATCTTGTAGGTTTACAAATCCTTTCTCCATCCATGGCCGGAGAACTTCCTTCACGCCGTCGTGGACGCCGCCGGCGTCGTGAATCACAAAATGAGACTTCGCGCCGAGCAGCCTCACGTGATAAGCCAACCACTCACGCACGCGCTGCGGGCTCAGATTGCCGTACAGCGGCGAGCCGCAGTAGAGGTAATCGTACGGCGGCGGCGACGAGGACACCGCCGTGAAATTAGCGAAAGCTTCCGGCGTTTCGTCTAAGCCGAGGATTGTGTCGGTGGAAATGTCGGTGGCGGCGTGGAGGAGTAGCTTCCCGCCGCCGCCGTCTCCGCCGGCGGAGGTTGGGAAAGTGCAGTTCACGACGACCACGGTGTAGACGCGGCCGTAACCCCAATCGGGGAGGATTTTCTCTCCGGTTGTGGTGGTGGAGTTGAGAGGAGGAAGATTAGGATTGTTGTTTGGCTGCCATTCGCATTTGTACGAGGGTTTGCCGAAGAGGTGGAGGGGTTTCGAAGACAAACCGACGACGGCGAAGGTGTTTGGACCGCCGCGGTACGCCGACATTAGGATGAAGTTGTAGGCGGCTGAGCCGTAGGGGTTGAAAGCTCTCTTCAAAACGCCGTCGTTTGCCGCCTCATTTTTACTAACATTCTGTACGGATGAGGAGTTGGTGGACGGAGGAGGAAGTGATGTCGGCGTAGAGAGGCAGCGGCGGAGGTCGGTGGGGGAGATGAAGAATCGCGAAGGTACGAATTGCAGAACGGTGGCGACGGTGCAGACGAAGAGAAGCGCGGTGAGGAGGAGCTTCAGCTCCGCCGCGCAGTTCCAGGCGATTCCAACCAACATTCTCCTCTCCTTCACCCTGTCATCTCTCTCCTTGCCATTACTCATCACCATCTTTGGGTGCAGCTGCACACCACCACACTCTAGTACTCTCTCCCTCTCCCTCGATCTGTCCTTTCTTCTGCCTGCCTTTGCTTTTTCCCTTTCCTTCCCTTCCCTTCCCTTCCCTTTGGCGATTAAGGTCTCTCCGACTCTCTCTCTCTCTTCTCTCTCTCTAAAGACGAATATACATATTCCCAACGGATTTAGGAAAAATGAAATTTAGAATTTACAAATTGGAGTGAAATAGTAGTAATGTGTGGTAAGTAGGGAGGTGGCATTTGGAATGATTAGGAGAGACATGGGTCTTCTTCGATATTAATTTAATAATTTAATAATTACTAAAAACAGTTATTATTATTACACCAGACTGTATATCAATCATAATTAGCTGTGCTGTGCGACACAGTGCGGTGCAGCGGTGCTATTCTAACAAAAGTAGATTCTCATGATTAAGTATCGACAAACCTTTTTAATTAATTAATCAAAAGTTTGTTGCTTTCCTTGCAAACCTTATATCCACTCCCATTTATACAATCCTCCCTCTATTGTTGGCTCTTTTACTTTTCGGTACAAAAATTAAAAAAATAGAATAAATGATACTCCCTCCGTCCCACATGAAACGTCTTGTATTCTATTTCGGGCTGTCCCACACAAATGTCTTATTTCCTAAAAAGAAAATAAATCTCTCTCACAAAAAGTTATTTTTGTGGGCCCCATTCACACCACTCTCTCTCCTAACACACAAAAGTCAACCGCATAAATTACCGTGCTGAAAAGAAACCAGACGTTTCATATGGGACGGAGGGAGTATAAATTAAGAGAGAAAAGATAAATAAAATAGTGAGAGAATGAATAATAAAATATAAAAATAAAATAATAAAAAATAAAAATAAAATAATACTCCCTCCGTCCCGCTAAAAACGTCTCAGCTGACTTCGGCACGGAGATTAAGAAATTTTAATTTAGTGTGTATTTTATGAGTTTTAATTGTATAAAGAAAATGATACAGTTTTCGAGGAGTGATTGGTGGAAAGAAATGAGAATTATCCAATTTTTTGTAAGGCTAGTGAAAGACAATCGATTTTTATTTTTTATATTTTTTTATATTGTATTTGAAGAAATAAAAAAAGTTTTTAAAAAGATAAAAATTATAATTTTCTGAGTTCGGAGCGGAACATAATCGAGTGAGAGATAGATTTTTGAAGAGAGAGAGTATAAGAATGTGGGGGGTTGAGTAGTGAGTAAGGGGGACCCACTTTATTTTATGTTTAAAAATAATTTTACTATTTTAGGAAAGAGGACAGAAATAGCGGGACAGCCCGATTAGGCAAGTAGGACAGAAATAGCGGGACAGAGGGAGTATTTTTTTTCTTTTTCTTAAAATGAATCATTTAAAATAGGATATTCCAATAAGAAAAAATTGTAATTTCAAATGAAAGGCAAGAGTACTCCATATAAACCGCAATTAATTAATCATGTGTAATACTAGTATTTTGTTTGGTCTCAATCTGTGTTATAGTAAAGCAAGTCAAAAATGGGAAATCTAGCTTATCCGTTGGATGATTTTTCCATTTTAACTAATTAACTCAATTAGATTTGTTACTTTTCACCTCCTCGGATTAAGGGATTTGATAATGACGTGTAAAAATGTATAGGTGTTTATTCAATTATTGATTGATTGTGTTTATAATAATGATTGCATTGCATGAATAACCGTTCAATGCATCATAGACTGACCCTGTTTGCGGCAGCCCTCCCATCAAATAGTATTAAAACTCGTTTTTTTAATTTACACAGCGGTTGGTTGTAGATAATTAGAGAGATAAATAATGAAGACAGAAATTGGAGGGAGGGAGGGGGAAAAGATGTGGTCATAATGCAATTATTAAATATGTAATGAAAGTAGAGAAAAATTGAATAAATTGACAATTCTAAATTGATAGATTTTATATATTTTTAAATAAAGATATTTTTGTCTTTTTATTAAAAATCATTTCTCTCTTTTCATATTTTGTACAACCAAATAAAAAATTGGGAGAAGAAAACACTCTTCTCTTCTCTTCTTTTTTCTCATTTTCTTTTCAACCTAACAATATATTAAATGCACTATATTTCTCACATTTTTCTATCAATACATCTTAAGATTCGTCACCAATTCAATGCATGTAGTAATTGTTTAATAATCCATATAAATCCTACATCTACAGTTTATTCAACATCATGCTTTTGTTGGACAATTTAGTTGTATATCTGATGTGACCACTGTATCTGTATATAGTTATGAAATGAGACGTCATTAATTATATAGGACATATGTCCTGCAGCGTATAAGACTAATTGGGCAGAAACGAAGGGAGCATGTTTTTTTTTTTTTTTTTTAAATTTGTGGAACCCGTAGCTGCTATTTTCGGTGCGCACTGGGTAAACCCTGCTCCTTGTGCAGTAGCATGCAAACCACACGGGAGAGTTCAACCACCCTAGGCTAACCATAGGTGACATGCAACACATAGTGGTTCCAGTGAGATTTGAACTTAGGACCTATCGGTCCCGAGCCACCCACCTTCACCACTACGCCATCCCAAGGGGACAAAGGGAGCATGTTTTCTTTTGCTGGCCACGTGGTCAGGGGCTGTTGGTTGGCTGGTCGGTCGGTACTAGATTCCACATGGTTGCACCTGCACCGTTGATCTATTAACCCTTAACCCTACTTATTAACTGCCGACCTCCCAATTCTTATGTGAAATCTAAAAAAAGTTAAAAATCAATAAATAGATTCTAATGTAGGCTCACTCTTTCTATAGATATTTTCAGTTTGTTAACAGAATGTGGAAGGACATATTAATTTATGAAAGAAGTTGCGGAGGGAGTTTTTGTAAAGTAATGAAGGGCTTCAAAAGTGTTAGTTGTCAATTTCGGGATCAAATCTTGTGATGATTGAGGGTAAGCTGTCGATTAATGAGGTCAATTTTGGAATTGCCCAAGGGCGTCAACAGTCCAAATTGAGTCGATTTGGCTGACAAATTGACTTGTCTTCAGCTTGATTTTGCTGATACCAAACATACCAAAAATGGTATTTTTTCTAAAAATACGTCCACAAATCAAGTTTTATTGTTTTTTACATTAAAATTCAGGAACTGAGTTAAAAAGAAAAAATATGATGTAAAAGTATAAAGTGGTGATACAAATTTATTTAGAGTGATTGTAGTCCAATCATTTATTTTTATTTTTGAAATGAAACTTATTTAGTGAGATCACACGAAATAGAAAACAAGACTTGTTTAATGAAATATATAAATAGGACTAAATATAAAATAGAAATAATAAGTTCAAAATAAATAAAATAACATCAAATCTCAATACTACACACGTACATGGAATTTAAGATTTAATTTTTCTTAATTTTTTCTAGAAAAGCCCACAACATTTGAAACCAATGATTATAAAGGAACTAGTTCGACTAGGCGAGAAATATTTCTTATATTTCTAATTAAAAAGAAAATACATACATTACTATCAGTTGGGCCATAAGTCGGGTGACTCCGTGACTGCATGCATTATTTTAATTTAATGGGACAAATAACAAAGCCCTATATAGTGTTCTCTATTTTGCTTCTAAGTTCTAATTAAAATCCATCTACCAACCTTATTTATGTTTGATTAATAATATCAAGAAGTCAAATATCGAAAAATAAAAGATTCATACGTAAGTTAATCACTAATATTAGCACATCAAATAACCAAACCCAAAACAAAAAACTCCAACCCATTTAATCACAAGATTACAATCAAACAAACCAAGAAAAGAAAAATCAAAACACAATCACTTACTTATACATCTAAACACTACACTTCATGTTCTTCCGTCCGACGAGGGCAACCTGAAACTGATACCCAAGAGTCGTCCTCGTCAAGTAAAGAGAAACAATGAACAAGGCACGTGAGTGGTGGGGATGGATGAATACGAATCAATTCATCTGTGGGGTGATTAAAAGCAAATACATGCGTTGCCTTCTCCACTGTCACCGCACATGCTGCCTTATCTGTCCCGCACCGCAACCCCTCTCCTTTTCTCGATCCCATTCCCATCAACACACAACTAATCTTGGCTCATAATTACGTACTCCACCGTCCCATTAGTAATAGTCCATTAATTTTTCAATATGAAAATTAAGAAAGTATAGTAAGTGATAAAATAAGAGAGAAAAGATAAATGAGATAATAAGAGAGTATATGATAAAATAGATGAGAGAAATAATAAAATATAAAAGAATATAATATATATTTTTTTTTTTTGAAAAATGATCATTTCAAATGGGACAAACCGAATAGAAAAAAAAAGGTCATTATAAATGGAGCGGAGTGAGTATTTTTTCAATAATTAATGTAATGTATATGTACGTATTAATTATTAATTCCTAATTCGTTGGAGGAGGAGAGTAATTGGGAGTGCCTCGGGCACGTGATGAGGTGGTCGTTGGTGAGGCCGGCCGCCTGCATGAAGGAGTGTATGACGGTGGGGCCCACCTGCCGGAAACCACGCCGGACCATGTCCTTGCTGATCGTCTCCGACTTGGAGGTCTTCGCCGGAATCTTTTGGCTTAACTTGTACGCCGTCGCGATCGCCTTCCCGTTCACGAACCCCCAGAGGTACCTGTCGAAGGATCCGAGCTCGTTCCTGATCTGCAGATTTAGGGTGGTTGTGAGAATTATTGTTGATCGTAAGAGGGTGAGATTTCCAATTTTAGAGAGTTGGTCAAAATTTACGGGTGTAAAGGGGCGATAAGTGCAATTTTAAGTTTTTAAAAATCAGAACGCAAAAACTGGGAATGCACATGATTTTGACGGAAAGGGGTGAGACTTTAATTTTAGGGAGTTAATTGAAAAACTTGATCAAAATGCAATTTTAAGACTTAAGAGAGGTGAAAATGTAAATTTTTAAACAGTAAAGGATAAAATCTGAAATTATACAAAATTCCGATAAAAGGGCAAAAGATCATCTGACCCATTTGCGGTGGACCACTCAGTGACCCACCAATCACGCGCTGCCACGTGTGCATTGGTGGGCCATGTTACCAATAAATAAATAATATTTTACTGGTAACATGACCCACCAATGCTGCGCAAAGACGCGATTGGTGGCCACCGAGCATCCCACCGTAAATGGGCCAGAAGATTCGGATTGCGATAAAAGGGGCAAGATATGCAATTTTATAAAGACAATAACATTTTGATTTAAATTGGCGAAATTGCAATTTATTAGAAGAAAAAAAATGCAAGACTCAAATTGGGAATAGCACACTAATGTCGATAGTAGGGATGACAATGGACCGGATTTGGACCGGATCCTCTTCGGTCCAGATCCAGATCCGGGATTTTTTACTTTGATCCAGATCCATTGGATCTCAAAAAATGAGATCCAGACCCAGATCTATTGGATCCACAGGGTATCGGGTCTAGACCCGGATCCATAAGTTTTTAAACTAAAATTAAAAAAAATTTAAATCAATTAAAATTTAATTAAATTAATTAATTCTACGATAACACGATAATCTATAAGAGCATTACTATCATTAAAAAAAGTCAAACTACTCATAATATTATAAAAATATTACAATCATCTATAAAACTATGATCTTCTCTCTAAAAAAACTTCTAAATTCGTGGACAATGAGTACTCAATCTCCTCCCTCTTTTCTATTTATTAGATTACTAGTTAAGTATTTCAAGCTCAAAAAATAATGTAATGTGATATTTAAGTAAAATAATATAAATATAATATTTTAGATATGATAATAAAATAATATTTTAATTATAAAAATTGGCGGATCTGGATCGGATCCGAATCTCAGATCATAAAGTCCAGATTCAGATCCGTAATTTTTAAAATTAGTCCAGATTCGATCCAAATCCAATGAGTCTAATTTTTTAAGATCCAAATTCATAAAAATGAATTTGGATCCACGGATCTGGACCGGATCCAAAATCCATTGCCAATCTATAGTCGGAAAGGATCCTCTATCCCAAAAATGAATGTCCCATTAAATGACCCACCAATCACGCGGCGCCACGCATGCATTGGTGGACCATCAAATTATCACACATCTACACTTGTTCCCACCTTATTGGTGGAACACCCAATGGGACACCCATTGATGAGTTAGAGGATCCTCTCTCATCTATAGTCGATAGAGACCAGAGTTGATACTCCACCTTATCCACCCATGTGACTCCCATCTCCGATCACATCGTATATAATTAAACTGAAAAATAAAAATAAAAATAAAATGTTAAATTAACCTGAAGAATCCTTTTGGAATTGTCGACTGCTCCTCTCACTAGACTCACTTCAATTCGATATTCGGTGCTAATGGAGTTAATCTTCTTCTCTGAATACTTTGAAACTTCTCCCACATCGAATCCGGAGAATGCATCTCTGAAATCTTGCCTTCTTTTCAACACAGAGCTCCAGTCTGATCCAACTTGCGCTCCGGTCAACACCAGCAGCTCAAAAAGCATTCTGATGAACAAACATGAAACACCAACATTCATTATATACATAAACATTCATACATATATAAAGAGAGAGAGAAATTGGACATACTCATCGTTATGGACAGGTACTCCCCATTCTAGGTCGTGGTAAGCCACATAGATTGGGTCTGCAAACATCATATCATAATCAAATTAATTGAAACTGAAGCCGCAAATAATTACCAATTGAGTTGATTATAATTAAATTGATTGAAATCGAGGCTTGACTATATGGATACCGACCAGAATTGGGGGTGATGAAGGAGCATCTCTTATCGTTGGAATGATTGGAATCCTGATCGTGATCGTGAACTGGCGGGAGGAGCTTCGACTTGGCGGAGGCGCGGCCGTAATGCGCGGTGCGCATTTTCCTCTGCTCGTGAAGGGTGGCGACCTCCTCTCTCCTCGCTGCGGCGATGCTTCCCGGCGCGTAGTCGCACGCGTAGCTGAAGCTCTTCGATTTGTTGAAGCGTTTGGTTGCGGTGGTGGTGGTGGAGGGTTGATCGTCGGTAGTCTTACTCCGGATTTTGAATGTTGGAGGAGAGGCGGAGGGGAGGAACATGGTGGGGGAATCGGCAGCGATCATCGGAGAAGATGAGTTGTTCCGCCGTTCTAGAAGCGGAGCTCGGTTGGGCTGGATCATGGTTGAGCCCAATTTAGTCTTCGAGGAACACATTTTAGATGGAGAAAGTAGAGAGATGGAGAGAGAGAGAGTTGTTTGATGAATTGGAAAACGGCAATATGGAATGAATTGGATGTTTGGAGAATTAGCATGAATAAATAGTTGAGTAATTAGTGTAAACAAAGAGAAAACAGCTAGGTTGCACGCGATATAAGATATCATACGACATGAAACTCAACATTTTCTAGAAAGTTAACGATACTATTTGCGTTTAGACACAACAAGTGGAATGTAAAATTAATTATTGTGTATTTTTTCTCATTAGAACCAAGTATATTAAACATGATAATTAGAGTATTGTGTCGTGGACTCGTGTGGAATTGTGTCGAATCCCTACATATTTCTATCTTGTATTCCTAAAAAAAATTGTGATTCTACCCCCTTAAAAATGCATTTTTCGCCCATTCCGCACCTTAAAATTGTGTTATTCATCCCATCCGTCAAAAAAAACTCTCTCAAAACTGCATATCTCATACCATTCCATCGGAATCATGAGCAATAGGTAAGCCTCGTTTTTTTCTAAAAAACTTAATTAATTTTGCATTTTTATTAGATTTAGGTGCAATACTTACTAGTTGTATTAAATACGACAAGTAAAGTATCATATCGAAGTATCTGATATGTACTCTTACTTGGCAAAGACAAAGCTTAGAGGAGTTGTAACATGGGGGGAAGAAACCTCTTCCTTGGCAATTGCCAGCAGTCCGAGTGTCTCCTACCATTGAGATAAGCCTATTTGTTTTGTTATTACATAAACATGTGCATGATATACTGAGAAGAATGTATTTGGAGTAGGGGGCCCTACGTGTTCATACTTTGTATTAGGCATCCATCACCAACTTTAAAGCCCATGTGCTAACACAAATTCAACTACTTAGTAGTTACCATGATCCCTTTTCCAATACTAAATTATTCACCAATATCATCAACTACCCTTCATTCATCTCTCCAAAAACTTGATACCATAACTCTGGAATTAGAGGCGGATTCATGATTATAAATGAGAGAATTGAAGCTTAAAATTTGTTGGATAAGAGGAAAAATGTAGATTTTTGGAAGACAGAATGTAAAAATTCTTAAAATTACATATAAAATTAGATTTTGGCACGATTTTGGGCGGTCACACCTAGTTTTCCCCCTTGTACCCGCCATTGTCCGCAAGTGCACGACAATTGATAATAGGACCTAGGGTTATATCGTATCATGAGGATTGAATCTATCAAGTAAAAACCTACCTCCTAGTTAGCTAAAACTAGTTCAATTTAAGGTGCGGAAACAGAGAAAGACAAAAATAACACAAATTCGAGAAAAGTACTACATCGAAAAACACTTACGAATATGTTTCAACGCAATATATGTCATCAATTATCGTTTCGATTCTCCAAGTACAATGACTACAGAATTGTGTAGGGGATTATCTTATTTTAAATATCACCTTGTCTCGAAGGCTAACAACGTACAAGAACCGATTAACTCTTTAAGCCCATTAATTACAATGATAACCCTTGGATTCTTTAAAAGTCCCAAATCTTCTTTCACTTTAAAGGCAACTTTGATGTGGCGTAATGGCAACTAGTAAACAAGAATCCACATTGAACTTTTAACCTATCTTAGTTAGCAAAGTAATAGAGAAGTTCAATCTGCCTCTTGTTAATATTAGGTGATTGTGTTTTGGATGGAAAGGCTGCTGAGGGACACACCATGTGGCATGTGCTTTTACAAATAAACAATAATGGCATCAATCAATAATGTACTCTCTCTCTCTCTCTCTCTTAAAATACAAAAAGAGAGTGCCAGGAGGACACATACATCATTCCGTGGATGACTTTCCTATAACACTTCATCTTCTTTCCTACCTTCTTCCTCAACAAATAACATACCTTCATGACCTTTCTCTCTCTTACAATCTTCAGAGAGAGAGAGAGAGAGAGAGAGAGAGAGAGAGAGAGAGAGAATAAAGGTTGGTATATTATTATTGGGGGGTTTAGGCAGTTGCACATGTAGTTGTAGGGAAGCTAAGTTAATCCATATATCTAAATATACATGTGCAAATCCGTGTCTTGTTTCTCAATTAAATTCTCAACCAATTTCAATCATCATGGATTGGCATCATTAACCAAAAGCAGAAATAATAATCAAAAATCGTTAATAGCACAAATTAGGACGAGTGACGTATGTTATTGAAGAAAATTCGATAGAAAACGAATGTATGAAATCAAAGGTATTTGATTAGAATTCTGATTTGAGTAATATTACAATTGCTTCAATTATAACTTCTTCTCTTATTAGGATGTATAGTTTAAGTACTAAAACTAGTATCTCTAGTTCATTAGAAGACTCCTAGTCTTTTTTTGTTTAGCTTTGTTCCAAATTCGATGGATTCCAAAATTAATTAGGTTTTAAGACACATTGGTGTTTTCGATTGTTCTTTCTAAGTCAAGAAGTAGCTCTAAGTTGCAGATACATCACAACTTTTTTGTTAAAGTAAAACGGTGAGGGTTTTAATTAATTATTTAATAACAATGGAAATGATACTACATAAATGGGTAAAATCCATTTGTGAGACAATTAATCAAATGAGACAATATATGCACAGAGAGAGAGGAAGAGAGAGAGAGAGAGCAAGAAACAGAATGCAGACATGAAGAGTAACATTGTTCAGTGCTACACCAATATGTACAAAATTTGAAATTTCTGCATATATATATATATATATATATATACTAAAATCCATGCAATCAAGAAATAATGTGTATTGGTGATGAAGTTTCTAAAGGAAGCTAGTCAGGTATATTATACTACTACTAGTTATAGTAGGGGTGAGGGTTATATAACATGTTACATCCCATTTCCAACTCGACCAATTAGAATTCGACATTTGGAAACGGGATGACAGCAGGGTCAATCATGGGTGCGGATCACATCCACTATTTGAATAGTGCACACCGGGCAACTCCCGCCGTTCCACATCAGCCCGTGGGCGCAGTCGAAGCAAGTGCACATGTGGCCACACTTGTAAAGAACACAATCAACTTGCACTTTGCTGCACATGCAACATCTTCTAGTCTTTTTCATTGCATTTCTTCTTCCACTCTTCACATCTGCTCAACACAAAGCTAGCGATGATCATGAATGAATCTTGATCAAAGCCCCCTCGGATAGCTTGTCAACAACTTTGATTAAGCTTATGCTAAAAAAAATAAGCATTCATGTACGTGTTTGTGAAAGAGCTTATAAGCCTCCATAAACTCATTTTAGATTATTAAAGTTGTTTTCTCAAACGGGCCCAAATCAAACTTCAAGAAAAGTAAACTTATAAGCCCTCAATAATCTCAGTTAGGTTATTAAAGTTGTTTCCTCAAACGGGCCCAAGTCGAACTTCAAGAAAAGTAACTAACCGGGATGACTGAGAGCTGCTGCAACTTGCTTCTTGATCGAACGGTGCTGCTTGATCTGCATATCAGTTGAGAATTGGATTGCTTTTCTGAGCTGGGATATCTCTTGATGAAGAAGCTCCATATGTCTTCTCAGATCATATATTTGCTCCATTTCCTGCAAATCAAACATTAGAAAGAGAGAGAGAGCAATAGATTAAGACTAACTCACCATTGAAGGATGGGAGTTGAAGGAAGCATTAAGCCCATTAACCTTCTGAGAGCAATAATTGGGTGCAGACTTAGAAGGGGAAACCGCTTGATAAGAACACTCGCTCGATGCATGAGCGCCTTGGTTCTGATTCTGAGACCATGAAGAAGCCACAGAAGGGTCAGTGAACTCATCACACTCAGTATACTGCTGTGAGCTCTCTGCTTCTTCAAACTCATCAAAAAATTCACCAAACTCCTCCTCTTTCTCCTTCCCTTCCACCTTCTTCGCCGCTTCCTTCTTCTCTTGTGTCCGGCTACTGCTCACATTCTGAGGCCCTTGAGTACGAGATATCATCAGCTGATCAATCTTGTCCCTCAACCCACTTGAAAGAAAGCTTGAAACACTCTTCCTGCAAAAAAAAAATTCAAGAAATCAAGCACTTTCATATCTTTAAGTGAAACCCACATTAGTGAAGAAGGTATTCACCTGTCTAGGAGTACACGAATGTCTTCATTATCCAAGAACGGATTAAGCATCTCTTGATACCTCTCTTGTCTCATACACTCCCAATCGCTACGAGGGCGTGAAACCTCATCGATCCAATCCCTATTGTTCGTTTGCTCATCGGTGTATTCAAATTCTTCCCATCCCTCTTCACACCCTTCTTCAGCTACCCATTGTGCATCAGTTTCTACTGCATGCACCTCGGCCGCTGAATCATAATGAAACTCCTCAGCTTCCTTGATTTCATCCAAGTAGAAGGATTGGGGCGGTTCGGATTTGGGTAAGGTGTGATCAGTGATGCTCTCCCAGTTGGTTTCTTGAGCAGTAGATGTCTCTCCGAGATGGAGATCTTCAAAACTGTGAAAGAACTCGGTGTTGTCTTGTTGCTTGGGTGCTACACAGTCTGCTTCTGGGCTTGGGGTGTCATCTTTAGGCAGTGCCGGACAAGGACTACTCTTGGCTTCGGGGATTTGATTCTGATAGCTCGGATTTGAGCTTGCAATCTGTTGGGGTTTCGGAATGACTACTCGTTCCCTAGAAACATTTGAATATGATCACACCTTAGCTCATGAGAATGTGAAAAAGGATAATGTGTCAAGCTTGTAGAAGGGACTTAATATTAAGAATTAGAGAGAATTAAATAATGATTTTTAAGTATAGAGGCACGTCTAGGGCAAAATAGTAATTTCGACAAGGAATTTTTGAATCTAACAAAACTTAGTTCACGAGAAAGCAAGAAAGCCAATATTGAAAATTAAGAACTACTAAGAATTAGGGCAACGAGATAATAAATTTCTAAGTTTAGGGGCACATATGGAATTATGGTTTAAAATTTGCAAACTTTAGGGATAAAACCAAAATATAGGAAGAGTAAATAGTAGCAGTAGTTTTTCAAATATACTAAAAAAGTCGTGTTAAATAGGAGTACATAATTTGGCGCCGCCCCTAAATCCTGACATGCTTGTACAGTACATGCAACAAAGAAGAGAGAGAGAGAGAGAATGAAACCTGCAATGCACAGATTTGTGCGACTCAAAGAACGCGATGGAATTCGAATCCTTAGCTTCCATCCCACGGCGGAGGAGTTTAATCTTAAGCATCGCTTGAATCCGGCCGCGATTGGCGAACGTCGTAACCGCTTTCCTCGCACCGAGTCGCAGAAGCTCTTCGCACCGCTCTCGCTCCATCTGTAGCAGCAGATCAAGGTACGCTTGCCGCCCTCTGATCCGCGTGGAGGAGCTCGAGAGGCACCGGAGGTCGCAATCCCACGACGTCCTCACGCGCGACCCCGGCACCGGCGGCGGAAGCCCTCTCAGATCCCAATGATCCAACGAGGTTCTCAGACGCGGCGGCGACACCGATCCGGAGTCGTTCGGAGTCAATTTCCGAATAATATCCACCACTCTCAGCCTCTCCCTCTCCGTCGCGTCGGAATCCCTCCCCGTCCGATCCGATTCCCAATCCCCAATGGAGTCGTCGTCGGTAAGATGCCCGCCCGGAGGCGGCGGAGGAGGAGGAGGCTTCTTCGCTCCAGCCTCGAATCCCCTCCATTTCTGCACTAACGACGATACGCCGCCGGGATTGGAGACATCAGCGGTGGCGGAGGGGGCAGAGGGGGGAAATACAATCTCGCGAGCCCTAGCCCAATTATCCTTGTGCTCGCTCTCAGTATTACGGTTTCCGTTACCGTTACCGTTACCGTTGACGGAGCCAGCTTTCCATTGGGGCTGGTGGACCCACAAATCGTTGATATCCAAATTGTTCAGATTGCTGTGGAAGGGTAGGGCGATTTCGACTTGGGAAGAGGCCATAAAAGGGAGGAGGAATCAAAGGGAGTGGAGATAAGAAGGCGGCATTGGAGGAGAGAGAAATGAAGAGGGAGAGAATGAGAAATTGGAGACGGCGGGTGGAAGAGGATGACATAGGTGGTGCGAGTAAGTAATTAACGTGTGGGCGGCCGTTGAGTTAGTTCCGTTAACCTCGCCTTCCCATTCGATTTTGTTCTTTTTGTTACTATAATTAGGGCTCATTTATTTATCTCTGTCTACCCAAACGATAATTTGCTAAAAAAATCAACTACTTCCAAAGATTTATTGCCAATCAATTGTAAACCAACACAACTAAACTCTCGAGCATTAATGAATTTCGAGTAAAGAATATGAAATTTGTTGTAAATACTATATTATATATATATATATATATACACTTACATATATCGTGATGATGATCATGTAAACCCTAAAAGTCCATAAAACCATCTTGTACTCTATAAATAGAGGTCTCCATCTCATAATAATATCCATAAGTCCATCTTGTACTCTATAAATAGAGGTCTCCATCTCATAATAATATATATCTATTTTCTCTATTATTCTCTCATTCTATTCAGTTTATAACATGTTATAGTTCCCTTTAGAGAATATATTATTTTTTGAAAAACATGTCCGCATACCTCGCATGCTAAAAAAAAATCTTCAAGGTATGTGGCGTTTTTTTTTAAAATTAATTTGCTTGAAAATTATTTTTAATATTTGTTGGAGAGTTGTCTCCAATTGCTAAGAGAATTTTTGAATGTCATGGCACGAAGAAAGATGCATGAACTTGTATACATATATGGTTTGCCTTGTTTCTATAATCATATTTTGGAGGTATGATTTGGTTTATATATATATATATATAATAAGTATTTTCCTTCAATGTATTAACCAAACAACCTACGCAATGTAGAAGGTGAAGAGGAAGAGTATAAATATGTTTAATTATGAATTTTTCTTTTCAACATATGGTTTAGTTTCTTTAAATCTTACTATTTGTTCACATGTATTGTTGCTCCCGAAGTAGCACAATTAATATTCCCAAAGAATATCACATGCTCTTAACGAGCAATTCAATTTATTTATTGATAATTTAATTGTTGCTTCAGAAGTAGCACAATTTAATATTCTTGTAGAACAATTGGGTTTCTTGAAAATATTAACCTTTCGCCTGAAGCAATTTAATATAGATTAAAATTGGTGCTCCTGAAATAGCACAATTTGTGTACCTGAAAAATAATACATGTTCTTGAAGAACGATTCAAGCTCTTTATTTTGACAAATGCTATATGCTCATAATTCTAATTGTTACTCTTAAAGTAGCACAATTAACTCTACATGTTCTTGGAGGAACATGTATTTCCAATATCTTATTGTGGCTTAATTTCTTTTCAAGAATAAATGTGAGATCTAGTAGATCTCAAAATTTGTAATTTATTGATTTCATTTATCTTGAATAAAACTAAATTGTTGCTCTGGAGTACCACAATTACATTCATGAAGAATGACCATATTGTGATATTAACATTACTATCACGTGTTTGTGGAAATGCCTAAACTTTTGCTCATAAAGTAGCATCATTTATATTCCAGAAGAATATTAAATGCTCTTAAAGAGCAACTCGCATTTTCGATGATATATGTTATTCCTGAATGAAAAATGTTATTTATGTCTTGTTGACATTAATGCACTCTTGATATGATGTTCATCTGCCAATAAGAGGGCATGAGAGAGACAATAGAAATTGAGCATTCCAACAGGATTGTTTAAAGATATAATTGATTGTCCTCCATAAAGCTCGATACGAGTATATGCATCATAAATTGCGAGATTTTCAAATCTAGTACATCGAAATTATTGAAGGCTCCAGAAGAGCATGTGTCATTCTATCAAACGATACGAAATCAACTACTGAGTTTGCCCTTTACTCTACTAAGTCTAGAAGAAACTTACTAAGTTTTAAGGATATATGTTGCAATTGATACCATATTGAAATAATATAAAAAGGTAGTGATTCTTTTGTATTTAGCCAGAAGCTAACAAAAGCAAAGTTTTCATACTACCATCTTAAATGTATTACACATTTATGAAAACAAGTGAGATAAAACATGTCATGAATCGGAAGTTCAAAAAAGCTTTATGCTTTGACATTAGAGGTTTGGACATTTACGAACAACTATCATGCGCAACATAATTGAAAATTTATATGAGCGCAACATAGAGATCCTGAAGAATTTTTACATTGATTTTCATAAATGCTTGATTTCTAGAAGAAATGAAGCAATTTTTAGAACTAATAGTTTAAATAATAAAGAACTTAATTCACTCAAGAAGAATTGTCTTGATAAAGCTAGCGAATTTATTAAACTCGCAGTTCCTCCTGAAGAGAATTTATATTATATGGCTTTG
The DNA here is from genome assembly GCA_028984105.1 of Lavandula angustifolia. Taxonomy (NCBI): domain Eukaryota; kingdom Viridiplantae; phylum Streptophyta; class Magnoliopsida; order Lamiales; family Lamiaceae; genus Lavandula; species Lavandula angustifolia. Next base: position 31,996,063 of record CM054802.1, on the reverse strand, counting down.
GAATTGAGATTAAAAAATTAGTTGCTCATATCCATACTCAAAATGGTTTGTACGTACAAAAAGAGTCTCACATTAAGATTGTTATTATGATGAAATAACATTTTCAAAATTAGTTGGAACATATGTCACATTTGGATTCCCGAAGTAATAAATGTGAACAAGAAGTCGAAATGTTCACTTGCAAAAGATTGAAAACCAACTTCTTGATTCTTTTTTTTATATATAAGAAGTGACAATGTCATACATTTACTGCAAATACCCCCAACAAGAATTCATGTCCCTGAAGGACAAACATAAATGACAACAAATGTATTTAAAATTCACCGAAAATATGGTCGACCAATTGGTTATAAAAGCAATTTTGTGCCTAAGATAAAGGGGTACAATATATGAACCAAACCATAACGAAAATGATTAATCAATCAAATGAAGTTCCTGAAGAACTGCTAGCGTCTGAAATTAATGAGATCTCAATATATTGGAGAGATCAAATATCGTCGTGGACGCATGACGATATATTTGCCTTTAATATGACTCTTGAAATGATAAAAGAGAATCGTCGACGATGATCTATAAGATATAGTCAAGATAGAAATAATTGGCCAAAGAGGAACGAAGTCATACAAGGTGAATTAAAATTTCCTAGAAAGCCGGAAATATTTGGATCTGTAGTTCCAAAATTCGGAAAGTATATCCCCGAATGATATCAGTGTGTCTTTGTTAGAAAGAGAAATAAAAATTGCGAGTTATAGGGCAATACTTGTAACACAAGTCCCTCTCAAAGATCGGGAATAATTATGCAAACTCTTCCATAATTAACGCAAAATTTTAGAGTTTTGATTAATCTAGTTTTGTCACAAAGGCTTGATGTGCGCCTTCTGGATGTAGTAATTATCTATCTATTTGATTCACTTGATAGTTATATATACTTGAAAATCACTGAAGGATTTAACTTGCTTGAATCACGTAAGTCAAAAATATATTTTTCAAGTAAACTACAAAATCGTTGCAAGGCCAACGTGTATCTCAAAAGTGAAGATATTTGCTCATATGTTTTCAAGAATATAACTGATTGCAAAACAGTTTGTATTGTTATTTGATTTTGGTTAAGAATCCTGAAGAGTTTAATACTTGAAAATTATGTGTATACTCTGTCAACATGACATATATAGGACCACTACTTGTGGACTATTTTATTGATTGACACGTGATTCTATAATCCAACTCAATTATTGTTGGCATTAGGGGGAGATTAAAATATGAATGCCGCAAATATCTCGTTGGATTAATTATTAGATTCACGCACTATGAACCAAAAGTTCATCAAATTATTTAGAGCAAAAGGAGTGACTAAAATCTCATATATCTGTTGTATATGCACCATGAGAAAATTGAAGTTCCTCCTAAACAAAATAAGTCAATTAATTCTCATTGACGCTAGAAGCGTGAGAGATTTATTGGTCCTAAGAGATAAGAAGTCCGCAAAATACAAAATTAGAACACATCCCTCTAAATTCCTCCTAAAGAGGATATGTAAATCATTATGTACAAAAATACTTGATGTAATTAACTCATGCCTAAAGACAGAGTTAGAATCAAAAGACTTAGGTTGAACTAATAATTGTCTCAACCTGCAGATCGAGCATCTCCCTGATGGAGTTACACTAGTCGACCTACCTGAAAGGTCTTTAAAGAGATTTTATTGTATCGCATTCATATAGTTACCTAATGGTTGCTTCAATTACTTGAAGTTGATGGAGACTCATTTAGACCTATAGAAGATAACAAAGATGTTTTAGGACCAGAAACTCCTTACTTATGTGCAATTTGAGGATTTGAAATGGTATTGACCATCATTTGTTATCTTCGACACAAACATGTTATTCTCTATGAAGATAGTTAAACTTGTGTTGCACATATTAGTGTAGACCTTAAAGATAACCTTGAAGATTGTTATATTGAGGGGGAGTGATAAATTATAAATAATCCTGAAGATTAGACTGACTCCTAAATGTCAAATGACTCTGAAGGTCAAATGGTTGTACTTTTTTTCCTTTCTAAGTTTTTCTTAGTTAAGGTTTTTAACAAGGCATCCAATGCAACACACGAGTAAATGAGTCATTGAGATTAATTCATAAAAGAGTCAATGCAACACATGATCTCCAAAAGAGTTGCGGCATCAACATCCAACAGATTCGCTGACAATCTAGCGGATTCTTTTACAAAGACATTGTCAACGTCAACATTCAAGAAGTTGGTACACAAGATCGATATACGCCGACTCAAGTATGAAGAATGACTATATTGAGGTGGAGCAGCTGTACTCTTTTTCCTTCGACCAGTTTTTATCACAATCGGTTTTTTTGTGAAGGTTTTAACGAGGCAACAATTTCTTTTAGGGATGGTCAATTAAGGGGGAGTGTTGTAATTATATTTTATATATATACTTATCATATATTGTGATGACCATGTAAATCCTAAAAGCCTATAAACCTATCTTGTACTCTATAAATAGAGGTCTCCACCCTCATAATAATACGGATATATTTTCTCATTCTCTATTATTCTTTCATTCTATTTAGTTTATAACAAAATTTTATTTTTATCTCATTAATTTTATGCTGGAACTAGAAACATATAACTATTTGACAATTAAAGAGCATATGAAAGGGCGATCGAAGGAAATCAAAATGAACACAATTTATTGAATAGGATTCTGAATTCACTATTATAACACCTTTATGAGATCCGGTTGACTTTTCAAATTGAATGTAATAAGTGATTTTGGGCCTAACTTCAAAATACAATGACTTTGTAGTTTTTCGTTTTTTATTAATTCTTAATTTTGTTATGGGCCTTTAAATATGTTTGTATTTTGATAAAACCTTTGAATTTTGATCTTTTTATACATTTAGCCTTGTAGTGAAAGCCTAGGGCTCGCAGCAACTTCTCAATAGCCGCGATTGAACCCACATCCAGTTCAATTAAGTTGTGTATCATAAATCCAACTTTTATAATAATTTGCAAATTATGAATATGTAAATGGGTAATGACTAAATAAAGCATGAATTTGTCCAATTTTATAATTTTAACATAAATTTATAAACTTGGCGAATTAAAGCATAAAGTTTTAATTTTTGTTATTCGAGACACGCTTAGATCCCCAAATTTTTCCGGTTGCCAAAAAGCTGAAGTGGACTCTTACGTGGCAATACCAAACGATGTCGTTTCGAATCACCAAAAATGAATTATAAACTTTCTCATTTTTTGGCAATTAAGAACATATCAAGATTTTTTTTTAATTTTTAATCTCTACAAAACCCCACAAACATTTAACAACATTCCAAAAAAATGATATTGGAACACCTCCCCAACTAAACCAGCTGCCGAAGAAACAAATACAATAACCAATGAAACAATAGCCGCACCAACCGAAGGACATAACTGCCAAGAAGATCAATAAAACAGTGAATCACCCTATCATATCCAACTGGTGAAGCCCACTTTTGGCGAAAGCGTTGGACCGATGGAAGTTAATTTGTTGATAGAAGTTACTTTGTTGAGAGCGGTTCTTAGACGGTTACTTAGTTATTAGATTGGCAAGTTGATATAGCTTAGATCATCAAAACTGTATAAATAGGATAAAGTAGTACATTGCAATCAATCAAGTAATTCAATCATTCAATATACAGACTTCTACTTTTCATCTTTGTTTCTTCTTCAAGATTCCAAAACTTCTTCGTTCATTCTTGATCAATCTTCTCATCCATTCTCGATTGATTCTTCAACATGATATCAGAGCAACTCAAATTCTGAATTTCTGCCATTCTTCTTTGCTGATCAAGCCGTATGTTCGTTGTTTTGATTTCACCATTAATGTGAAGACGACAAGGCCTGAAAATAATGCATATTTCTTGAGTCAAGGTGATAATCCTTCGGTTGTTCTGGTGAATCCTCCACTAGATGGCAACAATTATCATTCATGGAGCCGATCCATGAAGATTGCTCTAGGAGCAAAGAATAAGCTTCGAATGATCTTGAATCCAGAATTATTTCCGGAGAAAAGGATCAAGAATATGAGGCGTAGGAGTACCTGCAATCGATGATCCAGTCATGGATATTAAATTCATGCTCAAAGGAGATCGTTCCCTGCATCCTTTATGCAGAAACAACAGCTGATATGTGGAAAATACTCAAAGATAGATATTGCCAAGGAAATTTCCCAAGGATCTTTGAGCTTCAGAAAGAAATTTATTCAACTGTTCAAGGTAATCTTTCGGTTACAAGTTACTACAATAAACTGGATTCACTTTGGAAAGAGCTGCAGCAATACAACATTACACCTAGCTGTTCTTGTGGTGCAATGAAGGCATGCACTTGCAACTGTCTAAGGAAATCAGAAATACAAGAGGAACAGAACATGTCTATTAAGTTCCTGATGAGCCTCAACGATGTATACGCATCTATCAGGGGTCAAGTACTGATGATGAAGCCATTCCCCTCATTGAATGATATCTACAGTCTGATTCTTCAAGATGAAAAACAGAGAAACATTAGTTATTCAATGCCTACAAATAATTCTATTGTCATGGCAGTCCAGAATCAATCATATGAAGTTCCTTATACTGCTGAGTCAAATTATGTCAACTATGGAAATAAAGGATCTTCTGGTGTCTATAAAGCTCCTCAATTCAGAAATCAGTCATCATACAATCCAACTCAAAGACCAATGTGTTCTCACTGTGGAAAGGCTGGACACACAAAAGAAAAATGCTACAAGTTACATGGATTCCCACCAGGTTATCAGTTCAAGCCACGGCAAGAGACAAATTCATCAAATGGAAATAGACAGACTCACTCAACAGCACACATGGCTGCTGCTTCACAAGAAGGCCATGAGAATACAAAGCCACCTATCTCATCTGAACAATATAACCATCTTCTGTCCCTCATTCAAAATCTCTCTCAAACTTCTGCCTTGCCTCCTATCTCAAATGCAGAATCTTCTAAAGGCTCAGGTAACATCCCAGGTAAAATAGCTTTCTGTTCATACTCTGCACAATGTAACTCTGTGTCAAATAATGTTCCAAATGGATCTTGGATAATCGACACTGGAGCAACAGACCACATGGTATGTGATTTTTCACTTCTTATTAATCCCTTACCTCTTCAAAACAGTCTTGTCATACTTCCTACTGGTGATAGATTTCCTGCAACCCACATTGGTTCAGCAGAAATCTTCGGCAATATTATGCATTCTGTCATCTGTGTTCCTCAATTTAAAGTCAATCTTATTTCTGTAAGTAGACTGATAACTACTACTTCTATAGGACTGAATTTTGCTTTTGGTTCATGTTCTATTCAGGATCACAGATTGAGACAGAAGATTGGCATAGCTAACATAGACCATGGTCTGTTCTTCCTTCACCCAAAGACTCCAGATCCATCACCTGTTATTCCTACAGTTTCTGCTGCATCTGCTGTTTCTAATGTTTCTGCACAAATATGGCATTGTAGGCTAGGACACATATCTACATCTAGAATGGCTCTTATCCCTTCTTTACCAAATATTAGGAATGATAGTACACCGTGTTATATTTGTCCTTTAGCAAAACATCATAGAAGTCCTTTTCCTACCAGTTCTATAAAATCCAAAGTTGCTTTTGAATTGATCCATTGTGACATTTGGGGACCATTCTCTGTCCCAACACACGAAGGATATCAATATTTTCTTACTATTGTAGATGACTTCACTCGTATGATTTGGTGTGTTCTAATGAAACATAAGTCAGAAACTTCCTATCATCTTAAGCACTTTCATAAACTGACCTCTAATCAATTCTCTGCCTCTATTAAAATAATTAGAACAGGATAACGGATCGAATTTAATATATCAGATTTTTATGAATCACATGGAATCATACATCAAACTAGCTGTATCTATACCCCACAGCAAAATGGGGTAGTAGAAAGAAGGCATCAAACACTTTTAAACGTTGCTAGAGCCCTTAGATTCCAATCCAACCAACCTTTTACCTTTTGGGGTGATTGCATTCTCACTGCAGTACACATAATCAATAGGATACCTACTCCAGTTCTACACAATAAAAGTCCCTTTGAAATCCTTTATAATCAGCCTCCTAACTATGAGCCAATGCGTGTGTTCGGTTGCCTCTGTTTTGCTTCCAATCTAGTTAATCACAAACACAAATTTGATGCTAGAGCCCGTAAGTGCATATTTCTAGGATATCCCTCCACTTGAAAAGGTTACAGATTATATGATCTTGACTCCAACTCCTACCTAACATCTAGAGATGTCATATTCTATGAAACACACTTCCCATTTATTCCTGATAAGCCTCAGCCCCTTAATGCTTCACCTACTGTTTCTGTGCCTATTCCTATAACAGAAACATCAACTTCAACTAAACCAGCTGCCTCAATCACAGACATCTCATCCTCACAAAATACAAAATAACCAAATTCCTATAAGGCGCTCAACAAGAACCAGACAACAACCATCTCATTTACAAAACTATGCCTGCAACAGCATGGTGGCTATGCCAAACCGATGTCTCAATCAATCATCCTCAGGTTCATCTCCTCACCAAATATCAAAGTATGTCTCTTATTCACATTTTTCTTCATCTCACAAAGCTTATTCCGCTGTTATCTCATCAATACATGAACCTAAGAGCTACTCTGAAGCTGCTTCCAATCCTTATTGGAAAGAGGCCATGAACAATGAAATAAAAGCTCTTGAAGCAAATAAAACCTGGATTCTTACCTCTCTTCCTGCAGGAAAAACAGCCATAGGCTGTAAATGGGTATATAAAGTGAAATACCATGCAGATGGTTCATTAGAAAGATATAAAGCCCGTCTAGTTGCGAAGGGATACACTTAACAAGAAGGATTGGATTATAGTGAAACATTCTCCCCTGTTGCTAAACTTACAACAGTGCGCTGCCTACTTGCTTTAGCTACTGCAAAGGGGTGGAATTTGGAACAATTAGATGTAAATAACGCGTTCCTCCATGGAGATCTTCATGAAGAAGTATACATGAAGATTCCAGATGGTTTTGATAAACCTGGCTCAGGGCAGGTGTGCAAACTGCTCAAAAGCCTCTATGGCTTAAAACAAGCAAGCCGCCAATGGTTTTCCAAGCTCTCCTCTGCACTTAAAGACTATGGATTCTCTCAATCTTCATCATACTATTCATTATTTACAATACAAACAGCTGGTTATTCTATTATCTTACTTGTCTACGTTGATGATATTTTGTTAGCGAGGAAACGGACTCGATGAGCAATTCAACAGGTCAAGACATTCCTAGATAAGTCTTTCAAAATCAAAGACCTCGGCCGCATGAAGTATTTCCTTGGTCTAGAAATAGCCCGCAGCTCTAAAGGAATTTCTATTTGTCAAAGAAAATATGTGATGGAACTACTTGAACAAACAGGATATGAAAGCTGCAAGCCCGCAACCTTCCCAATGGATAGCAAGCTCAAGTTAGAAGCACATGATGATTCATACCTCAGTGAGCCTTCCTCATACCGCCGCTTAATAGGGAAGCTAATGTACCTCACGGTTACAAGACCAGACATCACCTTCGCAGTCAACACCCTAGCTCAGTTTATGAGCAAGCCTGGTCACACACATCTAAATGCTGCTCATAGGATACTACGGTATTTGAAAGGTAGTATTGGTCAGGGGCTATTCTACTCCTCCAACTGTGACATGAGGCTCAAAGGCTTTAGTGACTCTGATTGGGCTAGCTGTATTGACACTCGAAAATCAGTGACAGGATACTGCATGTTTCTTGGAGATTCCCTTGTATCTTGGCGCTCTAAGAAACAACCTACCATATCTAGAAGTTCTGCCGAAGCCGAATACAGAGCAATGGCTTCAGCCTCGGCTGAAATCCTATGGCTACTCAAAGTCTTCTCTGATCTAGGTCATCCTCTTACAACAGCTTCTCTCTTCTCAGACAGCAAATCTGCCATCTCTCTAGCTACAAATCCAGTCCACCATGAACGAACCAAACACATAGAGATAGATTGTCATTTCATTAGAGAACATGTTCAGACTGGATTACTACACTTATTATATGTTCCTACTTCAAACCAGCTGGCTGATGTCCTCACTAAACCCCTGGGAAAAGCTCAGTTCCAATTTCTCCTATCCAAGTTGAGAGTTCAAAATTTGCACTCTCCACTTGCGGGGGGGGGTATTGGAACACCTCCCCAACTAAACCAGCTGCCGAAGAAACAAATACAATAACCAATGAAACAGTAGCCGCACCAACCGAAGGACATAACTGCCAAGAAGATCAATAGAACAGTGAATCACCCTATCATATCCAACTGGTGAAGCCCACTTGCTGAAAGCAGTTGGAACTGATGGAAGTTAATTTGTTGATAGAAGTTACTTTGTTGAGAGCGGTTCTTAGACGGTTACTTAGTTATTAGATTGGCAAGTTGATATAGCTTAGATCATCAAAACTGTATAAATAGGATAAAGTAGTACATTGCAATCAATCAAGTAATTCAATCATTCAATATACAGACTTCTACTTTTCATCTTTGTTTCTTCTTCAAGATTCCAAAACTTCTTCGTTCATTCTTGATCAATCTTCTCATCCATTCTCGATTGATTCTTCAACAAATGAACTCAATGTTCAATTAATCTACCCGTTCCATTGTCAGATTTAAGGCTTTATGATTTTCGTCACTAAAAGAAAATGAGCTCATGATTGGGATTGAGTTGCGGATAAACTCTTCCCTGCAAATTGCGTCGCCCACGACCCCATGTACACCGCCTTCTCCAACCTAAAACCCCACTATAAATCAACAGCCGACGGAAAGCAACAACAGCTCAAAATCCAAAACAATGCCCCCACGACCCCAGGTACACCGTCTTCAAGTAACCCTCGCCGAGATAACCAATTTCGTCACCGACTCTGCGAACGATGTAAAGTAGGAGTTTGGATCTCACCTCTACCTCCACTCGCTACTGCCATCAACCCAAAGTAACAATCGCCCAAATAACTTTATGCCGCTGATCTTCTTCTAGTGGATATTGATCTTATAGGAAAGATGTAGGTGGAGAGAATCCCCCGATTTAGGGTTCTAACTCAATTTAAGATTAAGTGTTTATGAATTAGTATGTGGGATTAAGTTGTGTAAATGGTGTTTTGAATTGTGACGTGACATATTTGTAGAAATGACAATTTTTATTTGTAGAAGTGACAATTTTTACGAGGTGGCAATTCAGGACCGAACTACGTCCTATCAGGTAATGATTTGGTAAAATGATTTATCTAGATTGCTAAGTCAGCGAAACGGTACTGTTTTAATTTTTTCTGGCAGTCGAAAAAAATTGGGGATCGGAACGTATTTTGAATCACAAAAAATTGAAAATTTGTACTTCAATTCGTGAAATTTACAAGTTTGTATTAAAATTACAAAACTGGACAAGTTTGTGTTTTATTTGGTCATTAAACCATACGTGTGACAAACTATATTTGAATATTGCTAGTAGGAATGTAAATGAAGAGCTTGTTTTTAATTGCTTTATTAGTGGAATCCACTTTATTAAAATAACAAAAGAATTATTTTTAACTACTAATTTACTTTTATTTTCGATATAGACTCATATTAGTGGACGTTTCGATTGGAAAAACAAGTTGGAAATAATGGGATGAATGAGATATAAGTTATGCCCCTAACATCAGTTAAGATCAAATTTGATATACACCAACCTATTTTAAGATCACAAGCTTGATTTAAAGAGAGACATATTCTAATTGTAAGTATTTTAAAATTTTAAATAATCATTTGCTTTTAAAAAAGTAATACGCTTAAGAATTTAAGTTTATTAAATAACTAACTAAATATATATTGGAATTAACTCACGATTGATTTTATTTATTTATTTATAAATTATTATTATTATTATTATTATTATTATTTGAAAGAGGAATTAACTCATGAATTAGTAAGCCAGTTAGTTTCTAAATTGATCTGACCAAATTGTTGTTCTTGGCGTGATTACAAATTTGTCCTTGTCCGTGCCACGTGTACGGTGCAGATCCCTACTCCGCCAAAAGGACGTGTTTTCACTTGAGCCGTGATGTTGGGCGTCATTGAAAGCCAAGACAGTGAAAAACTTGCCGGCGCGGAGTTGAGAAGAGGAATATTTGGCGGTGGTGAGAGAGAAAGAGAGCGAGCAGAATGCCGATTAGCGCGACTATGTTCGGAGCCCTAATTGGATTGGGCGTCCAGCTGCGGTCCAACGCCCTCCGCAAGCTCCCCTACATGCGCCGTAAGTCCAACTCTGCCCTCTTTTTTCCGATGATTTTGTTCAATTTATAAATCTTGATTGATGAATTGCAGATCCGTGGGAGCATGTGGTGGGGATGGGTTTTGGAGCGCTGTTCGCTAATCAATGGGTGAAGTGGGACGTACAGGCTCAGGAGGAGCTCGACAAAATGCTCGTCAAGGCCAAACGAGCCAACGAACGCCGCTACTTTGGTAATATATATTCGTACACCTTTTCTGGTTATCAACCTGTATCGTTTCAGTTGCACGATTCTAATGTTACCCGCGGATTCCCGTCCTGTTCTGATTTTGTGACTTATTTTGCAAAACCCTAATATATTTGGCCGTATGTTTCATTGCCTCGATTTGTCAGTATCAGAGGTGCATATTGTCGCAATGATTCTTGATCATGTATATGTTTCACTCTGCCATTCTGTTTCCGCGTTATCTCATAGGAGACTCTTGGCTTTAGTTTCATCGTCTATCCTTGTTTCACTTATGAATTGTATCTAGCATAATAAAACTTCTGCAAAGACGCTTTTTATACTTTTCTTACTTGTGAATGCTAGTTGTGCTATTCGGTGAAACAACTGAAAACTTGTTTGGGATTACAAGAACTGTAAAATAGCATCTTGTTTCAAATGTATTTGGATTTACTAAAATAACCAAATAGGTAGATTAGGTTCTGTTCATACATGAATCAAGATTTCAGAGAAACACAGCATATGCTGCATCGTGATTGTTACACCAGTCCTGAGGTTGTGTGTATATGATTGTTTTGCCTAAACTAATATAACTTGCTAGTTTACCAATGATTATATACAATATGTAAGAAGCAAATATGGAAATGATTCATGTCATGTTAGAACAAGATATTTATCATAGTGATGATGGTAGGTATCTATTTAATCTAAAAAAAGAGAACGGTCAGATACAGCAATACTACAAATCTTTTTTTTTTTAATGAGGAAGGGATCTATTAGACTTTATCTAGCAGGTCTCTCATCAGTTATTCTTTTCATCCGATATTACTTTTTCTTAGTAATTTCCAGGATTCTGATGAGCCATAACCTATGTGGTCATTAAAATCTTACTTCGATCCTCCACTTTGCGCATTGAATGACTATGAGTGAATAAGGATACTGATATCCTGAAAATCAATCAGTTGTTAAAAAACTGGTGTAATTGGAGATATCTGTATGGGATTGAAATCTTTTAGAAGGGAATGCAGTCTGATGGTTTTTGGGGTGGTTTGTCTCTGCTGCTCTATGAATTATGAGTTAGCCACTCTGTTTGTTTCGTAGTTGGTTTCACTGATTTTTCCTCAGCAATTTTGTTGCAAACTTCATCTTAAACTGAGTCCCTCATCAGATGCAATATTCGGATGCTTTGAGTAATTTTGTTTGAATATTGTGTTTGCAGATGATGATGAGAATAATTTTGTTTGAATATTGTGTTTGCAGATGATGATGAAGAATAAAAGACGTCATTGCTCAGAGCACTTTTGTATCAGAATTACTCTTCTGCAAACAATTGTTCGTCTAATTTTGCTTCTGTCGCTCGGGAGATCTGCCTGCATGGGCTTGCTCCGAGTGTTTTGATGAGAATAAAAACATCAGTTGCTACATGTTTGTTAGCAACTCATCCATAACATTTTTATGTTATTTGTTCGCTCCTTGTTTGGTTACCGGCATTGATCATGAACAAAGGTTGTGTAGCATATTGTTCAAAAAATTGTGAAAGGTAACAACTGTTGAAACATCCCATCTCTGGGGACTGGAATAGTAGTTGGGTGATGATCTATAGGTGAAGTTAGCCTACTTCTCAAACAAAAGGGTACACAAATTGAAAAGGGTTTCCTGCAACTCATTGAATTTGAACTCCTAATCCTGATTCCACATTACTGCCTCTCTCTTAGTTCCAAGTTACAACTTTAGTCAGATGTTGTCAACTTTGATACCTTGAACTGTTTAGCTATACATGTGTGCATCTGGATTCACTTTCTCAGATTGAACTACAGCATCATTCAACACGTGCACCAACTGATCACATGCTTGCCTTGAGGAAGGCCTTTCAGATGGCACAGTCTTTGTGCAGAGCAAAGCTATCTCAAGCACCTGCAACACCCCACTCTCCTCATTGGGTAGGAGCGGTTTCAACAACGGGTCGATCACCTCCTCCACAGCAGTCTCGGTACGTGTCTCTACCCACCTCACCATGTCCACGTCCACGCAAAATCTCTCATCTGTTGGCATTCTTCCTGTCACGAGTTCCATAAGCACGATACCCATGCTGTAAACATCGCTCTTTTCCGTTGCCTTCATTGAGTAGGCATACTCTGCGATATGAATGCTGTCATTTACAAACTTCATTCTTGTAATATATACATTGTAAGAAGTGAGTTATTTATTTTTACCTGGAGCTATATAGCCATAGGAGCCTGCAAACCATGAATTAGACTCTGTGTTTAGTGAGTCATGATTGTCTGTGAGAAGTTTAGCCAGCCCAAAATCTCCCAAATGAGCCTCCATATTAGCATCCAACAACACATTGCTAGACTTAACATCTCTATGAAGTATCTTAGGCGCACAATCATGATGAAGATACTCCAACCCTTGTGCCAACCCCACAGCTATCCTCAACCTTGCTTCCCAGTCAAGTATCTTCTCCGTCTTCGTCTTCTTTTCCTTAGTAGATTCCTTCTTATACAACCATTCCCACAAGCTCCCATTCTCCATATAGTCGTAAATCAGCAAATTTGACCCGGCCCTTGCATTGCTGCAATACCCCAACAGCCTGACCAAATGCCTATGTCTTACTCTGCCTAGAGTCTTGATTTCCCTAGCAAAGCTTTTATCCAACATGGGATCATCCTTCCTTGCTATTCTCTTGATTGCAACTGTCTCTCCGGTGAATAGTTCAGCTCTGTAGATGGTACCCGATCCTCCGCACCCGATTATGAGCTCCTCACTTAGATGATTTGTGGCTTCCATTAGGTCTAACCATCTGAAATCATACCTCCCAGCATTGTCAAACAATGATCTTCTTTGTTGCTGTGAAGAGCTAGAAGAGTAAGAATCCATTTCACTAGCCCTTTTATAAGCTGCTTCCCTCTGCTTGAAAAAAATAGCACCTCCGAGTAGCAACAAGATAACTGCAAATGTAGTTGAGATTGCTGAGAAGGTCACCATAGATGATTTACTCAGACCAGACCCACTGTTGGGCGATGTAGTATCACTGCATTTCTGAAGAGGGCCGCCGCAAAGATTCAAATTTCCGGTGAAGGCAGACTCCGGCCACCGTGAATAGCTGCTGTCTAACTTCCCTTTGAGGCGATTGAAAGAGAGGTCTAATCTCCCTAAGCTGCTCATCGCACCTACTTGCGGAGGGACGACTCCGGATAAATCGTTGTGTGAGAGATCGAGTGCTTCGAGCTTTGCTAGGGCTCCGATGGTTGATGGGATGCCGCCGGTGAGGTTATTGTAGCTGATATCCAAATCGCTTTGCAAGTTCTTGAGCTGCCCAATCTCTATTGGAATCTCTCCGTTTAAGCTGTTGTTTGAGAGCTGTAGTTGGTATAGTTTGTTTAGCTGGCCAATGGCTGCCGGAATGGGGCCGGAGAGATAGTTGCTGTCGAGATCAAGAACGTTGAGAGATTTAAGCTGGCCTATTTCAGAAGGGAGGCCGCCGTTAATGGAGTTGTTGCTGAGAGATAAGAGTAAGAGATTCGAGCAGTTGAATAGCCCTTGAGGGAGCGGGCCGGAGAACTGGTTTCCGGCGAGTTTGAGCTCGCCTAACTGAGGAAGACGGCCAACCCAAAATGGGACTGGTCCAGATAGGAGATTATGATCAAGATCAAGATGGGTCAGTTTCTTGCAGAGAGAGAGTTGAACCGGTATCTCTCCGGTGAGTAGATTGCTTGAGAGATCAAGTAGTGACAGTTCTTGAAGTAATCCCATAGTCCAAGGGATCTTTCCGGTGAGTTTATTGCTCCCTAGCCTTAACCTTTCGAGGGTTGGAGAGTTTCCGATTTGGTGTGGAATTTCTTGATCGAAGGCGTTGTTGGTGATGTCGAATGAGAGGTAATTTGGTGAAGAACAGAGTGGGGCAATGCTGCCGTTGAACTTGTTGTGGGAGAAATTGATTCTGGTTAAGTTGGAGAGATTGGTTAGATCGTCCGGTAGGTTCCCTTGGAGGGAGTTGTTGTATAGCATGAGCTGCTCGAGTGACCGGAGATGGCCGAATGTGGCCGGAATGAGGCCGGAGAGATTGTTGTCTGCTAAATCAAGTATAGTGAGCTGTCGGCAGTTGCCTAAGCTTGAGGGGATGTCGCCTGAGAGATCATTCTGCCGGAGATGAAGGAAGCTGAGCTGGCTTAGCCGTCCAAAGGTGGCCGGAATTTGGCCGGAGAATTGGTTGCCGAAGAAATCAAGCATTTGGAGAGAAGTGCAGTTTCCAATCTCCATCGGAATGTCACTGGATAACTGGTTGTCGTAGAGGAACAAAATTTCTAAACTCCGGAGCATGCCGATTTCTTTAGGTAAATTGCCGTGGAGATTGTTTTGGTAGAGAGCTAGGGTTTGGAGATTGGTGAGGTTGGCTATGGAGGTGGAGATTGAACCGGTGAGAGTGTTGTTGTTCAGCATAAGGTCGGTTAGCGGTGTCAATTGGTAGAGCTCCGGCGGAATGTCGCCGGAGAGTGTGTTGTTGGATAAGTCCAGCTGAGTTAGTGACCCGCAGTTGCTCAACTGCGGCGGAATCCGGCCGTGGAGGTTGTTCTGTGATAGTATCAAGTGTTGCAAGCTGGTGGCATTTGAACATATGGTGGTGGGCACGCCGCCGGTCAGATTGTTGCTTGATAAAACAAGGTAGAGTAGCTGCCCCATGCTGCCCAGCTCCGGTGGGATTTCCCCGGTCAGCATGTTGCCGGAGAAGTCAAGATTTTGGAGGTTGATGAGATTGGCTACTGATTTAGGAATTGGGCCGGTGAGTTTATTTCCGAGGAGATTTAAATACTGCAGCTGGGTCAACTCAGTCAGACTAGACGGAATTTCGCCGGAGAGAGAATTATTAGCAAGATTCAGTAGCTGCAGATTGGCAAGGTTTCCGAGCTCCGATGGGATTGACCCATTTAGCCAATTGAGCGCCGCCGTGAAGACTTCAAGGCTGGATAAGTTTCCGAGCTCCGGTGGGATGGGACCCACAAGCTGATTCTCCTGCAAGACTAAATTTTGGAGATGGGTTAAGCTTCCGAGCTCCGGTGGGATAGCTCCGGCGAGACTGCAAGAAGCTAAAGCCAGTGTGACTAGATTGTCAAGTTGGCCAAAAGAAGGCGGAATTTCTCCGGTGAGGTCATTATCTCCGATTCTAAGGAACCGGAGATTCTTTAGGGAGCCAAGCTCCGGCGGAATGGGGCCGGAGAGTTGGTTGGAGAAGAGGAGCAAAGACTCCAATGAAGACAAGTTGGAGATAGCAGGTGGGATGGGGCCGGTGAGTTGATTAGAAGAAAGATTGAGGTGGAGTAGGTTTGGCAAAAGGGATAGAGCCGGTGAGATAGTTCCTTTAAGTGAACAATTAGAAAGATCAAGACCCACCAAGGCGGCGCCGCCGCCGGAGCACGTGACGCCTCTCCATGCACAGAAATTTGGGTTTTTAGAGGACCATTTTTGCAGCACATTTAGTGGGTCTTCTTGGAATGATTTCTTGACTTCTAATAGAATGTTGAGAGTAGATAAAGCATATGATGAAGGGAGGATTAGAAGTAGTAGAAGAAGAAGAATCAAGAATGGTTTTGGAATGATCATAATCTTGATTTTGTGTTTTGGAATCATTTTGGTGAGGTGAGAAGAAAAGGGTTGGAGTATTTAGATGTGTAGGAGTGGTGCCTGGAGGTGGTTGGGAGGGTGGGATTGAGTGGCGCTGCCTCCGGTGACATTAATGGTGGTGGAATGGTAGCATGGATTTGTATGCAGCTGCAGAGGTATAAATATAGGGTGGTGTTTTGTTAGTGACAAAATTAAGAGAGGCAGAGTGAACGTGTGTCAGATGAGTTTAAACGCCATTAATTGCGCCGATCTATGGACCAGTTAGAGAGGGAGAGAGAGAGAAGGAGGATCAAATTGAAGTGTGGTGGGATGGGAACAAGAAACAGACATTAAATGGTGTTTAATCTGGGAAATTCTCAAAATTTGCATAGTGCTAAGTATACTCATTCAACTGCTGTGGCCCATGAGATGATGAGAGAGAGAGAGAGAGAGAGAGAGAGAGAGAGAGAGAGGGAGTAAGCTTTGCCGGAGAAGGCAGACGACTGAATCCTCAGAGGGAAAGTGAGCGGTTGGGTTTCTCTTTACTAACTCATTGGTGTTAATTCTATGTAAGCTACTACCTAACTATTCCTCTCTCAAGATATACAAATGTCATCTTACATAACCACCAAATCCTCTACATATACTTTCATTGATAAAAAAATATTTATATATAGTCCATAAAGATGACCTTGTTTGACTTTTGTTCGTTGATTTAATCACGATTAATTTTGATTCATTAGATTGTAAAATAATTTGATTTTGATCCATTTTATAAAACTAACCTACCTTGGCTAATTTTAGTCTCTTTAATATGTACATGAGGATTTTTGTCTATTAATTTAATTACGACCAATTCGAATACATCGTGTTGCGAAATACTTATATGATTTTGCGAGAAGCATTAAAATTGGATAAAATTAGACAGTTTTAAAAATAGGTAAAATTAAATTGTTTTGCAAAACTAAAAAGATTTTTTTTTCCCCAACTTTCTTCATTAAATATTGATGAACTTTTGCCCTTATCTTCATCATTAATACTCTGCATTTTCTACAATTTCTTATTCACACTCATCTCATAGAGAAGTGGATGCATAATTTAATTTTTGACTGTTTATGGATTGAGGTACCCACTCCTGCTGTCTGTTTGCGGTGCTTTAGTTTTCTTGTTTTGATGAATCATGAATCCAATTTCATTTACTCTATATTTCAAGATTCTTTGATGAATTATGCAGTTTTATTTAGTTAATCATCCCCAAAAAGGCTTTACTCCAACCCCACAAGTTACATGGAAAGAGTTTCTACTAATTAATTATTCTCGATTTTTGGCTTATTTGTGTATTCTATATTTTAAAAGTAATTAGAATGATTAAAGACAAGAGTTTAGTTTGGACTTATTAGTTGAACAACTCCTTGCAAATAACTGAGTTGGTAATTACTTGTACAAATATTTGATGTTTCTTTATGATTCATTATGAATAAAGCCAAGGATAAGATGTGAATATGTTCTCAAATTTTAAAGTGGAAATAAAAAATATCATTAGACGTATATTTTAGTTTTCTTTGAAATAATCTACAAATAATTGTATTTTGACTCATGGCTTTGCAACTCTATGGAAAGATATAAAACCATCAGTTGAAAATACTCAATTTCAATATAATCTTGAATTCAGTGTCATGCCAGTAAATTAATATTGTGTCGATTCCATTTAGTAATCTGTTACTACTTTTTAATCAAAATGGACTTGATGATATTTTTGAATTTAACGAGCAAATCAATTTTGAATTATTGCATATTGCACGGGACAATAATTAATTACTAATCTCACAATTTTTATTTTCAACTCACAGATATGTAATACAGAAATATACTAATAATTGCTGCAAAAGAGAATAGTAAGAGTATATTTGCACAATTTAATAAGAACCGAAGATATTTTAGCTCACTACCCTAAAATTCAAGACATATTTACATGATATATCGTAAGAAAAAATATGAACGACGTAGCGATTGTGTATTTTATTTGTTAGACAAAAATATAAGTCTCGTCTCTATTATACTGCTTAGCTTCCTGGCGATGAGTTGAATAGTATCAACTCAAGGCATAAAGTTATGTATGAATATGTGTTTGACAAATATACATAAGACGAAACCCAATTGACCAATAAGTATCGGCAGCATTCATTAAATTGTACTTATAACACGTCTCAATCATTATCTGCTAACCACGCTATCAGCCTACATCCCTTTCGTATTCGAACACTTTTTTTTTACGATAAAGAAAACCCGTAATCGTTGTTGCTCGTTGCGTACATATGATAATAAATCCTATCAAACTCCCCCTTTTAACTAAATGGTCGTGTTAATACACAAAATCATGTCAATTTCGATAGATTAACACTATTTTATCAAGATAATATTCAAAGTTAGGGACTACTAGATTAATTGATAATTATACACTCATCTGGAAAGGAATTGACTGTATAATTAATTAATTTAATACAACTGCTAAGTAAGGTTATTAAGGCTAGCCCTAAATAGGTGACCCACATATCACAATACAATATGGAGTAGTAAATACTAATAAGAATTACAATAATGCACGCAAGATTATTAAAAGTAAGAGAATCAATAATAATCAGCAGATACTGACAAGTCCGACATATGCCAGTTCGATATGATCATGAAATTCTCACTTCTTCAGCCTTACACTACTCCAAATTCTCTGTAAATGTCGAAAGCACAAATAATCCGATTAACATATAAGAGCGATATAATAGAATATAAAGATTAATTGTTATAATTCTTACCATGAAGTGGTAAGGGTGGGTGAATGTCCCAAAGCAGAGGAAAAGACTTAACTAACACGGTCAAAGCATTAAATATACAATATGATCTCACATTTCAACACAGAAGTCAACAACCATTTATGTAACAAAGTAGATACCTCAATGAAATTGGGGATATTCACGTGATAAAATTACGATTTTATATTATGTCTCTTTTTAATTCTATAACTTTAAGTGAGAAAATATCAATTTTGGTTCTTCTAATGTAGCTTATTTCCGATTTTGATTATTTAATATGACAATGTTTAATTTTGGTTCTATAATTAGTGTTCGATTTTGGTCCTTTAATGTAACAGTCTTCGATTTTAATTTTATAACTTTATAATGTGTTCAACTTTGGTCTTTAACTTTGCAAAGTATATAATTTTGATCCTGCGATAAAAAAACTGCCAAACATAAAAGGACACATGAACTACACTCTTCGCTACATGACTAAAATAAGACATTTTATAAAATTTCGGGACAAAAAAAATATTCTTAAAATTACAAGACCATAAAACAGTTAGAAATTACATTGCAAAACCAAAATTGAAATCGTTTTAACAATATAAATGTTCATTTTTTTGTCAGGAAACTTTACAAAATGACTTATTTTAGTCATTCGAAAAATGTGAAATTCACACCTTTTTATGTTTGATAATTTAATCGCACACTTCGTAAAGTTATAGGACCAAAATCTAACATATTATAAAGTAATAGGACCAAAATCGACCACTACCACTTTAGAGGACCAAAATTAGACACTATATAAAGTTAAATGACCAAAATCGGACACTACCACATTAGATGACCAAAATCGAACAGAAGCCACATATTTCTCCTCTAGCAAAGTGTCTTTCCTCCTCTAGCTGAGATTCTTGAGCGGAATGAAAGCGCGTGTACTACACTTCTATCAATAATGTATCATTTTTTTAGTTACATTATACTTACAAAGTGTAATAAACCCCACACGAGTAAACATAATAATGTACACTACACACAAATATATGTATAATCATGTGTCCTGAATGTCTTCTATGCATGATTATTATACATATAACCCTGTACACCACAATGATTTTCGTGTTATACTGTAATATATACATTTTCAGTACATACATACAAAAAAGATAATACAATAACATCTCAAAAACAGAATATGAAGTCTGATCAATCTTGTACATTTTGTATACAAACATACATCATACTAAATCTAGAAATATTTAAGATCAAAATTTTAGAGGCGTGCTAGTTTCAGCGATGGGAAAGGGATACTATACTACACTCTCCGTAGAAGGACCAAAATTATAGGTATCTTAAAACTACACGACCAAGAATGAATTTTACTCATTCACAACAAAGGATAACATGAAAAATGAAAGGTAATACAAAATTTTCACTCTATAGTTTAGTACTAATTTCCTATATCAACAGAGATGATAGCTATATAGCCTATAGTAGAGGACTGGAGTATGCTATGTTGATAATAGAGTCAAGATTTGTTAGCTGAAAGGAAACAAGACAAACTACATCTGCATCTACTCCTACAGCCATACCTCCACTTCTGGAGCCGAACCAGTGGTAAGATCTGATCGACGCGATATCAGAACAGAATATGCTATAATCACAGCCAGTCCATGCAGTAGATTCCATCATATGATCCAACAAATACACCCAAACTATGATCCTGCCAGTAGTTTCTATAGTCTTTCCCACCTGGTCCCCATTCCAAAACTGACGCAAATGAGTAGTAACACGACTATTTCAAGGACGATACGAACATGCACAAAGTGGAACAGAAGAAAAACAAAACATACCTCCAGCAGCGGTTCTTTTAGGCCAGCAGACTACTGATGGAACCGAATTCGTGAATCTCTCTCGGAAGAGGAGTTTGCCGGACTTGATATCCCAGAGACGCATATAGCAGTCCTCTCCACCTGAGAAACGGAGATAGTTAGGACCGGCTTTTGAACCGGAAACTGGTTTGTAAAATCATTTTCACCTGACATGACAACTTTCTCTGATGGGTCGACACCTAGTTCTATTCGAGTATGGGAATTTACACTGCCTTCATATGATTGAACCGGGCCTCTCTGGATCATACGTTGATCAAAGAGCTTGATCTGGAGAGGCAAGGTAGATATAGTTAAATTCCAGTAGACAAGAACGACCACTACTTCACAAGCTAATGCTGAATTTAAGTATCAGAATTTAACATTATGTAATGAATTTCTCAAATAGTTTCCTCTTAAAACTGAAAATTGACACAATAGCAATGGAGAAGATACTACCGAAGTTATACGGAGATGGGGAGGCATAAAGACAACCTTGGGGGTGGATGCATATATCAGTATGCATCACAAGCCTCATGTCATCTAGAGTTATACCAATATTGCACAAATGAAAATAACATCATAAGGGTAGAAACCACATAACAACAGAATCTAACCGATCCATCCATGGAACTAGCCAGGAAATATTGATCCCAAAGATGAAGTGACGTCAAGCTGCAATCTCAAGAAAAAGTTCAACTTAGGACATTGAATAACAAACAAAAGGACCAAAGCTAGTGAGCAGGAAGCCTACTAACCAGCAAACAGATGAAGGCATCGATGTTTCCGAAGACTTATCTCTCCTTCTCTGCACATAAGTTTTATATTTTCACAAAATGAATGGTGACCCATAAAATGCATAACAAGATACGAAACAAAAATTGAAATCCGGAAAATATTGTGATTGAAGTTCACTACCAAGTAGCAAGCCCCCTACAGGTTTCGCTTATAAATTGCAACATGATTTAAATGTGGATGTAGATAATTTGTGGATTTAGTGATAAAAATGTTACATGATGATGCAAATACTCATATAACATAATACTCAGACTCTCTAGTATTGTCTCCTAATAGGGACCTATCTTCACTAAACATTTCAACTGTTGGAAGCTTGGAGGTGTTGAATCGAAGTAACCAATCTTAGGAATCCTAAATGTTACACATTCCGAAAGCATATGAAACGCTTACTTAATCCTTACATGTTTCTTTGACACAGTAAAAACCAAAAAGTAATGGCAGCCACAACAAATAAAAGAGACTACTGTAATGAAAAGTCCTGAACAAATCAAAAGCTAAGGAACTTTTGCACTTTACAACTAAAACCGTATAATGGAGAATAGACAGGTCCATATGCAACATTATAATATGGAGAAGTCGACAATAAATCAAAGAAGTCATAGCTTCCAGCATGTTTAATATTCACTAAATAAGTATAATGATGGGTGCATCCTCACTTGGTTCTGGCGAGTATCAACACACATTATTGCTCCATTTCTCAGCCCGCAAATAGCGACTTTCCCCTGCAGTAATATAAGAACCCCAGTAAATTAAATAGATATACCCTCTGTTTTATGCAATATTAATTGATTATAATAACCAAGAAACTATAAAAGAAAGACACCACACGGTTACCCTATTTACAGTTTCAGCCTATGATACAGGCCAAATTGACCAAAAAACTACAAATTAAGCAAATAAAAAGTAATATTTCCCACTGATCAAGAACCTTGAAGTATATAAAACTGCACATTGGGAAACATTTACAAGGACATGTGGAGTCAAGTTATGCTTTTCCTCTATATATCAAACCAATTAACTAATTACTACTTGATGAACAGCGCACTTCTAAAGACAGTTTAAGTTTGGATTACGTATCTCTGGACTTAATCCCATTAGCAAATTGTGCAGTAAAATCTTATAAACAAATAACTGGAATAGAAACTCAAATCTATTGAAGTATTATGTAATAGGATGGGCAACCAATATTCTCTACACCCTGAAACGCTTTCAGATTGTCTCCCCATCATAAGTTAGATATCCTCCGACAGTGAAACACATTGCTTTCAGTTCATGTAGATATGCCTTCGATGCAAGAACTACATCTTCAATCGCAAGAAATACATCTCTGTTGTTTTTATTTAACTTACTGAATGTTCAAGCTGCAAGGACAATACATCACTCTTACAACGAAGCGCCCATGAATAAATTCCAGTTTCGGTATTCAGCAACATAACTCCTCTGTTGGTTCCTATAACAAGAAACCGCTTAAAATTACTATCAAGAGCACTACAATACATCTGGGCATAATTAAGGAGTTATGAAAATAACCACTTGAATGGGGAAAAAGGTTGAGGACAGAACAAATACCGACATTAGATAAAGACTTGAAAGAAAATGTCATGTGAAATTTAACATAGCTATCATCTGACATGGAACCCATAATAGTAAAATACTCATCATGACACAAACTTGAATGGTCAATCATTGTCTTCTACATATTGAGAAAGAAACAAAAAAAGTTATGGCAAGTAGACAAAGGACAACAATTTCCTGACATGAAAGTAAGAAAGTAAAGAACTAGGGCTAATAATGAAGGGAGGGTATTGTTAATTTGTTATCATGTAATAGATGAAGAAAAAACCAAAAAGTACTTGCCAATTGCAGCATGTGTTCCTTCATGGTCACAGTCAGCAGCCCAAATTGTCTGCTGAAATGAAGCAAGCTCATATAATGATCCTAATGGTGAACTTACGCCATGAAAATCTTGCGGTGTACTTAAGTCAAATAGGTAGACAGATCCAGACACATTTTCAGACCCCAGTGTCGTAATCCTGCTCTACAGTTAAAGTAAACAGTATCGAATTGAAGTTTGGCCAACTGGGCATAATATCAGGCTATCAGCATCTTAGCAACCAGATGGACTCAACCTCTTAGCAAAATTATGCACTTAATGATGAAAATAACCAAGCAAAGGTTCGATTCTTTACAGTTCCAAATGCATCATCCAAAACCCATATTCTCAACTAATTCTATTTCAGTTACAGTGAAGTCTTTTTTCAAATCAAAATGCATGCATGGACTTTTTTGTGGAAGGAGATATAATATATATCTGTAACAAGAGTGTCTAAAGGATACAGAAATTGTTTTGACATAGAGTCAGCTGGTTGATAACGCTTCCTCAACAACTTTATACAAGACACATCAGAAGTCAAATTTGTTGAATTGTTGCGCGAGGTATAGAGTTGTCTGGTTAGCTCTTTGTGCCTGGGTAGTTGATCTGAATTCAGAGGCCGTACAAGATCAGCCTTTCTGGTAGACATTTCGTCTGTTTCCTGTCCCGGATTTCCCACTACAAAAGAGCTATACCATACCAGAGTCAGATTTGAACGAATCCATGACCCTCAGAGAAAAAGCAGGAATAAAATATTGAAGGCGACAAAGAAACGTGATAATTAGCCACCACTGGACAAAGAAAAGAAGACCAAGAAAAGAAAGGGAAAAAAAAGACAAACAAACAAACATAAATGGTGATTCCAGATAATCTGTAGCATTTCAACATAAAAATCTTGTGCAGTAGCACAACCGATCAGCATATAACTTGGCATATGCTATACATACAAGAACATTTAACCATATAATGTAACTTGAAATGTTGTGCTTGCAATCTGGCTTCCTGACATAATGAAGAAGTTATTCAAAAACACAAGGAACAAACATTTTTTCCTATTAGAAAAACAAAAGCAAACATCCTAATCGACAACAAAAAAAAATAATTTTTTTATATAACAAATCAGGAGGTGATTAAATAGAGCAAAGACGAGAGTCCAAGCATAAGTCAAGAGCTCGGCAATTAATAGAATTAAGATAATAATTCCCATGATGAAAGTGATCTCTTTAAGAAAGGCTTGCATATAAAACTCACCTCATTTTGCCTTTTGTGCCAATAGTGACTAGTATATCTCTCTCCACGAGACCATGTGAAGAAGAAACATCAGCTACAACATGTCCCAGCGCAATATTTGCAAGATTCTTAGTCCTTTCATATTCCCAAATCTGCATTTTTGCTTACAAATGAGCACAAGAGGTGAAATCCTGAATATACTTTTTGGGTTGGAGGAAGTAAGAAGGACCTTCGTTGATGACTAGAGGCTCGAATAAGTGAAAATAGCATCTTATTTAAGTTAGGACTTGAATAATGAAGTCAAAGAATTGAATTCAAATTCCAGAAGAGGAAAATTTCTCCAATGGAGAAATTATGTGTGAAGGAACAGATTGAAGAGAAGGAACACAGTTAGTAAGTTCTTCAGGACTAGGACAGGCTGTTGGATCAAGCTTTTATTAATGCATTTCTTGACAGCACAAAAATTGTTATATCCCAACTTTGTTTGGCATAGTTAACAAAAATAATATATTTTAAAAGAATGAGGACCTTATCAAGTCCCAAAAGATGCACTCTATCTATATATATATATATATCATTTGTGGACATCAAGTATTGAGGTTAATGTTAAATTAGGAAAAAAATGCAAAATCGTCTACTTAAGTGGGAATTACGAACACACAATGAAGAAGAATTATTCCCATCTCACAATTACCTCATTTTTATGACAACAAATGTCACAAAAGTTCTTTAGATTCAGGGTGAGTACAATTACGATAACTGAATTTAGGTCTGCAACCCTTAAAAAGAAAATAATAGACGAGTAACTGCAGAGTGCACGCTATCTGCCAAACAAGTATGCACGGGTAGAATACTAGGAAAATGCTGATAGGTAACAACTGAGCTCTTTATGATCAAATTTATGGACTTGAAAAAATGTCAGGTGGAAGTTTCAATATTCATTTCACAGTTAATATTGGAAAATAACTCTTACAATTGGTTGTGATGCATGACACTTTAGATAGACAGATTGGAAGTTGAACTTCTTCTTGCGTGAACAAATCACATTACCCCACAACTCCCTGGCCTGAAGCAGCTTTTGTTTTGATTTTAAGCTTTGGAATAAGTTGCCTACCTGAAATGTTAATATGAAAAATAACTATTGGTGCAAGCACAAAACAAAACCAGCACCATGGACTATTAAACCCCAAAGTATTCAAAATCTGAAAGTTCAAATCCATATTTCTTTTTTCTGAGCAAAGAAACCATTATTTCCTCCCGACCAATAAAGCCACAAATTAAACCACTACATTTTCCAATAATAAAACTAAACCCGCATCCCACCAGCTAATAACGTATTTTAACTATCTACCTACCAGAGGGATTTAAAACGAATCTTCTTGATTCTTCAATCATTTTCCGTAGAGAATAATTGTAAAAAAATCTAAGAAAGTTCAGATGCAGGGTTATGGTAGTGCACATTATACAGGAAAGAAGAGAGGCAGGTTGTGTACTGGGGCTGTAGATATGGTGACAACATAGAATAAATATAGTAACGGGATCATAGAAGTAGAAAAAGGTTGGTGGTTTTTTCACACATACTATAGCATTACCACGACCGCCATTAAGATAACTACTGGTGTCATCATTATAGAGGAGTGCATATTAAGAAACAAAGAAACTAGGGTTTTGGTCGTGCCAATCTTTCTCGAATCCACTTGCTTTTGTTTCAAACGTTATAGAAACCTTTTTTTCTCCAAGATTAGACACTAACGGTGAGCATATATATTTCTATATAAGAATGATGGGTAGGTAAATTGATACTACGATGGGAACCTAGCAAAGTTTCCTACATTGGATAAATATCACAGAAGGGCGGCATGACAAAATAGAGTTAACAATTGCGTAACTAGTATGAGATGAGCAGTACGAGATCATTTCAATTCGAGAAAGGAATCAGTACCGATGAATACGCACATTGCGCAATTTCATAATGATTTTAGGTAGCTACCTTTGGTGGCTCGGATGGCAGTGGCTTTGAAGGAGGAGGTTTTGACGAAGAACCTGGAATAGGGCCTTTGTATGGAAAATACCTATTCTTCTCAGCGTCGAAGTAAAATCCTGGAAGCTCTGCAACCGAAAATCAAACAGTCAATTCAACCATAGAAGCAATTTGGAAGAGAGAGAGAGAGAGAGACAGAGAGAGAGAGAGAACCTTTCGGCATAACTGAATTGACGGTGTGGTGTGCGGAGCAGAGATCGAGAACAGCGAAGCAAATCAATGAGGAAACTGAAGAAGACTCCGCTTCTCCATGAACAAAGACTGCAACAAATCAACAATCTCTCTCTCTCCAAGAACAGCTATGCTAAACGGCACAACGGAATTTTGTTTCTAGACCCCAACTTACCCTTCCACTTTCTTGCGCCGCCTAGTTTTATTTGTTTTAAATTTTTATGAGTATATATTATATAGATAGATTTATTTTCAAAGTAAATCAGCAATCAAAAACGGAAAGTCGTTCTTGCATAATACTCACGCTCCTTGTTTGATAACTCTCGACTCCACATAAGTATCAATTCGGATGAATCTACAATTTAAATTTTTAATTTTAATATAAAATTTATAGTTTTGGAGGCAATTGACTTATAAAATAACGATTCAATGGAAATATAAAAATAAAATTCAATTTAATACACAAACGATGGTAACTTCTTTTGTCATAATTCAGATAGATTTTCATGTCACATAATTATACTCCCTTCTATATTACCTTTACATAATATTTGATATATGGAATATATTTTAATTAAATAATTAATTTAAAATCAATTATAATAGACTATATATGTCACATGTCAAAACTTTATCAAGTATGTCATACAAAGGAGTATAATGTGTGACACACAAGTCATTATGATCATAATTTGCAAGTTAGAGGTATGTAAATTGATGGTCGGTTTGCTCGGTTGACCTAATCTAGTTATAATTTATGTTGTATGGAAACTTTTGAATTGAAATAAAAGAACGGACATAAATGATCCGACGGGCTAATCACTAATTTTATTCTTATAAATCATAATATTGTAAATCTAAAAGTGATCGCGGTGCAATCGTAATTCATACTTAAACGTAAGAGTTCTTGTTTAATTTATTTTATTTTAATATATACAAAATTATAAAATTTGATATGTGGCTGATTGGGGACGATGGATGGATTGGGCTGCATTTTCTGCGGCCCAATAAATTCTCATTAGACCTAAATTATTTGTATTGATAACGTATAATTTAATTAGATGATTTTTAGTTTGTATCTCTTACTCTTGCGTTATTAGTTGATTTATAGTTCAGTTCTCATTTTAGAAATGGATTTGTAATTAATAATAGTTCTAAATTGTTGGCTTTCTTTTTCTTTTCTTTTTAATTTAATTGTCGTGGGTTTATCTTAAAATTATTGAATTTGTTTTTCATTGTTAGGGTATATTTTTAGTTATTTGTATTGATTTTTTTTCTTTGGTTTTTTAAACTTGTTTAGGTTTACAATTCTAAGCTTGAAATCAATAACAACCGACTATTATTTTTAATCAGGCAATAATCTCAAATTTAGAATTATGAGACAAAGTAACAAACTTAAATTTTCAGAAATTTTCAAAAATACAAAAAAGATTCGTAGATGAAAGCAAATATTCACAATTTTTCACTATATATTATTATAAGATCGAATCAATCAACGTCTGTAGATGAGAAGGAACATAATTAGAGCATATATATTGAAAAAAAAAATGCATGTGCGATGTGGGAAACAAAGTAAAAAGAATTAACAAGTAATTAATTAATGAACTAATTAACAACATCCCAAGCCAGCTGATCATCCATACAATTAAGGCCACAGTTATTCAACAACCCACAATCCCCAAACTCAAACTCAAATCCCTCAAACGCATTCCCCACCTCCTCAAATCCACAATTCCCCATCTCCATCTCCATCTCCATCTCCATCTCCATCTGCTGCGCCTCCACGAACCCTAATTGACCGCCCCAATCAACTCCGCAGCTCTGATTCATCACCCCAAACGCATTCGAATTAGGGGCGCTAATTACACGCTGAACGGCGGCGTCATTCGTAATTGCGGCGGCGGAGGTGGTTTCGATTGTGAAAGTGGTGGCGTTTTTGTTTTTTCTCTTGTAGGAGGATGAGGATGAGGATGAGGAGAGGAGGTTGTGGGTGTTGGGATCTAAGCCTTGAGCGATGAGCTTTTTTTTGATGCAGGAATTCCAGAAGTTTTTGACTTCGTTGTCAGTTCTTCCGGGTAAGTGTTTGGCGATTTGGGCCCAGCGGTTGCCGAGAATGCGGTGGACGTCGATGATGAGTCGCTCTTCTTGGTCGGTGAAGGAGCCTCTTTTTAAGTCAGGGCGGAGGTAGTTTATCCATCGCAGTCTGCAGCTCTTGCCGCACCTCTCTAGTCCTGCACATATCAACCGGTGCTCTGAGCAGGGACGAATAATCAAATGTTTTTGGATAATTCGAGGGCCACCTAAACCAGCGTAATGAATCCAAAATTCTTATCCATTTTATTTTTTTAATAAATTATTACATACAATTTTTTTTAAACTCACAATTTTATATATAACTAACAATTTTCTTTAAAAATCGTATCACCGTCAAAATGGATAAGAATTTTGGGATTGTAGGAGAAGTAAATAACAAAAGCAAAAGCTCAAAAAATAATTAAACAAAAACATACAATAAAGGTAATCCAGCACAAAAGCTCAAAAAATAATTAAACAAATAAATACTAAAGGTCCATGTGAGGCCCTAAATCATGGAATTAGGCCTAAAAGACCAGTCATTAAACCCTAATAAATCTAAATAACAAAATTAAAAGCCCACATAACATAGTTAAATATAATACAACTTAAAAATTCCGAAAGACATTTAAACAAATGCAAATACATTATTAAACTGTTTATTTGAGACCCTAAACAATGAATTTGGTCCAAAGAGCATGTCATGAAACAGTAATACACCTAAATAACAAAACCAAAAGCCCACAAAAATATAATGAAAAGAGTCAAATATGAAAAAGCCCCCAAACAAGAACAAATTATTAAATGATTAGTTTGATGGCTGGCCGAAAAAAGCCGTAATTAGAAGAGCAATGTGTCCTTCTCCCCAGCCCGTTTTGCGGGGTCCTTGAAACACACCACTGTGTACAAAGTATCATAATCTCTAGTGTATTAGAGAGAGGGAGAAAAGGAGAGAGAGTGTGTTACCGGCAAGTTTAGGAACAGAACTCCAGCAGCCATGGCCGTAGGTGGTGATATGCCTAATAAGCTTTTCGTCTTCTCCGGGAGACCAGAGCCCCCTCTTAACCTTCTGTTTGCTGCAGCAGTGGTGCCCCATTGATTGCCTTGTCATTCATCCAACAAACTCCGCTTGGAGTGGACTCTTTATTTATACCAGCAACTTATCATATACTGAAATAACAAAAGAAAAGAAGATAGTATTAAAGGTGGAGATACCTCCTTTATTCAAATGAGACTGTTTCCCCTAGTTTTGGCTATGGTGTGCATGTTTGTTGGTTAAGTGTACGAAATAGTATAAGTTTGTGCAATAAATATCCAAACATCATATCATCATGGAATAATTTTTTAAGGCAAGTGACAACGAGAGTATAATGAGGATAAAACCTCTAAACCCTAATCGTACAACATGTAGTGTGCGTAGTAGGTATTTCACTTCTGCGTAACCGGTTGATCTATAGTTGATCTAGTATTAAAATCCCCATTAGGGTTAATTTGAATTAATAATATATATACAAAAATGTGAGAAAAGTGAGTGGACAGTGGAATTCTGGAAAAAGAGAGGGATGAAATAATAAAATTTTCAAAAATACACACGCAAAATGAGGTTTTTGCACGCCTCCGCCTGTTTTTTTTTTTTTTTTTATTCGTGGAATCCGCAGCCGCTACTTTCGGTGCGCACTCACATAGTGGTGTTGGTGGGAATTGAACCCATGACCTATCGGTCCCGGACCTCCGCTTGTTTCTACTTATATGGGTGGGGCCACTATTCAAATCGTGCAAAATTGAGGATTTTATGTATTACTATATACATTTTAAAAATATATATATCAATTCATTCTCCATTAGAATCGCAGATTTTGTTAATTTAATTGTTGATTCTGGATTCGACCGATTCAATAAGATTTGAATATGGACTTAACTACTATTACACTTCTACATGACATGAGTGCTTGAGTAGCTTGTAGTATTTGACAAGTTCAATGTCTTTTAAGCTTCATGGACACTCTTCCAAGTCCAGCTTGTTAATTAATTAATTAATGCTTTACTTAAAATATTTACATTTCTAATATACATCCCTTTCAGCAGACAGCAATATCATGTTATATTTTTGCACAAACACACACTTTTTCTTGTAATAAATATTTATGTCTAGAAACATCCAAACTAACAATAACAAGAAAACTTTTATATTATTGTTTTCCAGTCAACATTCTTAACCATATCATTTGCTATGCTACAATAACTTGCATTTCACCTTTTATTTCAATAACGAGATTACATTCACGTGTAACTCAATTAATTCCCGGTTATTAATTTTTCCACTAATTAAAGATAATTAGCACAATCAAACGTATTTCACGATGGCTATTATACACAAGTTAGTGGTATATATGTGGGGCCACCCCAAAATTGTATATTCGCTCGGATATATTTATATATATTATATATTTGGATAAATTTCTGTTTCACCCTCTTAAGTTATAAATATACTATTTAGTTCCTTAATTAGTTTGCATATTCCCCTCCCAAAATTATATATTCATATATAAATTTGCATATTCATTCCTCTCAATTTCAATTCTGGATCTGCCCTTATGTGCAACCGTTTACTAATATTATATCATACGTGTATGAGGGATTGAGGGTGGTAATTGAGATTTAGTTTGAATACAATAGTATGAATAATGATTAGTCCCTATAGAAAAATACAAATATATATCCCGATGAGGAAATTAAGGGTGTAGAAGAATTAATGATGACATGGGCATTTAGGGTGATCCCTCATCATTTCTTGTTTCCGAATTCAACGTAAGAATCATCCTTGTTACTTCCACAAACTCAAATTCTCCAAAATAGTCAATCAAATTTTATAAAATTAGTTTCTTTTAATTAAACACTCACTAAAGTGGTGTTTGGAACAACTTTCAGTAGCTGCAGCTAGAGTGTTTGGGACACCCAGCTTTCAACAGAAATTTCCTACCAAATATAGCCAAGATAGAGAAGTTGTTTAAGCTGCTATGACCCAACTTTCAGTTGCAGCTTACAGCTTATCTAATTTATTGGACTATTTTATCATTTAAATATTTCTATAATTCTCAAAAAATTATTAATTTTAAATTAATATTGTTCTTAATTAAAAATTTAATTATAATTATATTTTAAAATATTAGTTAGTAATTTGCTAAAAATTATTTTATATTTATTATTTATAAATTCTTCAAGT
The DNA here is from genome assembly GCA_028984105.1 of Lavandula angustifolia. Classification (NCBI taxonomy): domain Eukaryota; kingdom Viridiplantae; phylum Streptophyta; class Magnoliopsida; order Lamiales; family Lamiaceae; genus Lavandula; species Lavandula angustifolia. The sequence goes on along the minus strand of CM054802.1, from coordinate 31,963,869 downwards.
TTAATGAAATAATAATTATTAAAATTAAATATAATTAAATATTGATTAATTAAAATAGTGGGTTATGAAAATTTTGAATTTTAAATTAATATTGTTTTTTATTTTCATTTAATGATAATTATTTTTAGCTACGTAATTATTAAATTTATATAAAAATATTATTATTATTATTATGAATTTAAGCAATAAATAATATTTAAAATATAATGGTATCATATGTTTATGCTAATATGATATATTATAAATTTATATAGTATAAAAATTAATTTAATTTAATATTAATTTATTTATTATAAATTATCATTATTTAATAACATTGAGGATAAAACGAATATTTTATTTTAAAATAAGCTACGGATATGAGCAGTTTTCCAAATATTATTTTACCCGCTTTCAGCACTTGTTTCTAAACACCTACAAATTCTCAAATCAGCATCTTTCAGCCTTTTTCAACACTTATCAATAAGTTTCAGCTACTCCAAACACCCACTAACAATTGATAGAGAGTTAGATAGATTTCCGATCTATATAGTATAACACAAAAAATCTAGCAATATATTTGCGTGAAATGTATTATAGACCCTATAATACAAAACGTAATCAAAACTAAAAAAGAGGTTGAAGCATAATATATCTCGAGATGGTCAAAAAGTGATCGATATGAAATACAAATGTGTAGGGATAACTAAAATGTAAAAAGTAACAATGACAAAATCTAAAATAAGAATAATCCAACGGATCCATTCCAACCAAAGGCAACAAATATCTAGAACGACATATCTATAATTTATATATTTCAAGAGTGAAATTCAGGATTTATGATTTTTATTGATGCGGAAATGTATTTTAAATATTTGAATATTATAATTTTTCAAAAAAAATATAGATAACACACTTTTATTTATTCCGGCCACGACCCTCAATCCACCTATGAGCTCTTTCTTAATTCTTACACATGAAAAATGAAAATATCAAACCTCGCCTGTCTCTCTCTAGCTACCTCCCCACCAACAACGGCCGACGGCAGAGAGAGAAAGAGATCTAGAACAATGTCAATATGCATGTGGTTAATAATCAAAATCTATAATGAGGTTGGAGTGGGCAGCCCCGCCTAATGATTCAAATTCACCCTTTTCAATTTCTGTTAGAGAAAATCAAGTGAAAAAGCAAACAAAAACCGGTGCTATATATCTCTCCTTTTCCCCAAATTTTATGTATTGATTGATTGATTTTACTCCTCCAGCATCATTACTCGTTATAAAGTATTATATTTCACATTAATTTTCTTCTTAAGGTACATAACCAGCATACGAATATAATAAGGGGCCCCTCTAAGTATGCAGATGGATTTTTATAAAAATATTGTGTTTTGTCTTTCTAAAGTCAAATTTACTCTCGTAATCCGTAAAAAACAACATAATAATTATAAATTCAAATTAATGAACATCCAAATGAAATTCTAGGTATTATACTAGTGGAGTAGTGAGACTGAAGAGAAGTTCTTCCTTAACAAGTCTTTATTATACTTGACAAGTAACTTGATGTTGTGTTTGTCTTCGTGTATGGAAATATAATTTGTTATGATCCGGATAATGAAGTGGAGCCAATGAAAAGAAAGCCAAAAATATTAATTACTTTGTCACGTAGAAAAATGTATGCTGAGGTGGGGGTAGATTTATCGTGTTGGGGAAAAAAGATGAAAGTAGAAGGCTTTCTTGTCTTGGTAGACTTTAAAAGCTTACATGCAAGCTGACCACTCATAAAAAAAAATACCCAAAAACTATTATATCTATTACGTGTTTAAATAATCTCACCCCCGACATTATGCCTAATATTAAAATGTTCGGAATTACTATTAGGTCGTTTCAGTGTTGGCTTGACATTAAGTCTGATGCTGGAACTGAATTATTATGTCAAACTATAAACTCTTCGGTCCCGAAAATGAATTTGGTTCTACGCTTAGACTATATAATTTTATTTTATTTTTGTGTATAATGAGAGTAATACGTAACAATTTAAAAATGCAAGCTAACTATATATATATATATATATATATATATGGGTGTTATTTGTATAGAAAAGTGAAGGATGATGATGATGCTCAAGGTGAATTGGGATGGACCCCTACTCCAAATTAGTCTCCACTCAGACTCAGATTGATTAATTAATCTTTGCCGACAATTTGTAATCATCTTCTCACACTCCTCTTTCAACTTATTTCAATGCAATTGAGTGATAAAAAGCAATGCAGTTTACTTGTTATAGGTTTGTCCCTAGCTACTACTTATCTCAATTAAAATGTGCTAACATAGAAATAGTATTTTTTAGTCTACGTATGGTAATTAACGATAATTAGCATAGAATAATTAAATTGTGTACGTTTGATGGCGACTTGGAGTGTATATCCAATTAGGAATCGTGTTTATTGAAATTGGATGATACATATTTTTAACCAAACCAATTCACACTCACATATGTTTCTTGCGTGATATAATTATTTAGTATAATTTGGACAAGTAATTAAAACTTGTTATTAGTGAAAATAACTACATTAATTATTGATTTTGAGATTAGGGTGACAAGATTTTTATGAGATTGACGCATAAGCCTAGCAGTTGGATTTAGACTAGTTAATAATCTATGGAAGGTGATTGGGGTGAAGTGTATTTGCTTCAAAACTTTTCGGCATAGTTTTTAACTATAACTATTGGTTATGTGTAAAAATATGATATTATGTGTAAAGATGTGGGGCCCTCAAATAAAGAATTTGTAATGATTTACTATTTTTGAAAATGGAGCAACAATTGTGGAATATCCCGAAAAGGAAAGTAGAGCAAAAAATGTAGTACGGAAAGAGTAAATATTGATGTCTCGGCTTAAAATATAGTTTTATAATTAGAGATGGCAAATGGGTAGGCAGACCAGTCAGGCCCTGGGCATATCGGGGCAAGTAAATTTTCTCGGTCCCTTCAAGCCTGCCCAACACTATATTGGGCCATGAAATATGAAGTCCAGTTCAACCTCAGACTTTTACGTGGGGCTTAACTAATTACTCTCTTTGTCCCATTATTTCTGTCTTATTTTCCTAATTGAACAATCCCGTTATTTCTATCATGTTTTCATAAATGGAAAATATTAAACTCTTAATTCTAAAATAAAGTGGTCACTCCTTACTCACTACCCATCTCATATTCTTATACTCTCTCTTCAAAAGTCTTCGTTACACTATTCCGTTTTTTGAACTCAGAAAATTATGATTTTTATCTTTTTGGAAACTTTAGATTATTTTTTTTAATTATAACATAAAAAATCAATCAATCAGTCAATCAATTGCATCAATTATGCCTTAACCGAATTTGGATGAATTCTCATTCCTTCCCATCAACCCCTCATCAAAAACTGTATTCATTTCTTAATATAATTAAAACTCATAAAATAAACACTTAAATAAAGTTTCTTAGTCTCCGTTCTAAAAAGAAACCAAACAAAAATAATAGAAATTTTTAATTATCTATATAATTATATTTTATTTATTAAAAATAAGATAAATATATAACTTAACTTAGTAAACAAATTAAATCGATTATATTCTAAATTTATGTCCAAATTAACATTAAAATGTAGACTCGTGCTCAAATAAATATCCAATAACTCAAACTAAAAAAAAACTTAATTATTTAGCAAGTTGAGTTTAAAATTGAAAAGAGTATAAACAAAATAATATTATTTGAGCAGGTTTTTTAAGCCCAAAAATCCTAGGCTTTTTTAGCCCAAAACTTGATACTTAAGCCCAGGTGGCTATTTGGACGGACTTTTTTAGGCCCGATTTTTTTGGTCTCTAATTCTCGAGCCCAATCTATCCCTTATTTTGGTACCCGGCAGACCCATTAGGTCGGGCCCATTTTGCCACTTCTAATCACAATTGTGAAAACGGACGTAACTAAATAACGGTCCTGGTTGAAAGAGCTTAAAAGTAACTTATTATAACTTATTCTAGATAATAAGTTATTTTGTGTGCGCTTGAGAGAGCTTATCGAAACAACTTATTCCCCTCTATAAGTTATTTTTGACTTATTTTCATATGTTAAAATTTATAACCTATGGATAACTTGTAAGGAGTTTATACAGATATCTACCCATCGATTCCTAACTCCTACAATTTTTTATACTAGCATTTTCAATTTTTTTTTCTATTGTATAAGTAATATCAATGTGTGCATATAATCACAGTCTAACTTATTAAATTTAAGAACTTATACAATAAATTATTTTGTCATAAATCTTTATTTAAGTTGTTTTTCCCAAATTGAGTCAATATAAGTTCTCACCAGAAACTCGAAATAACGACAACGAGTATTTTTTCTATATATTGTATAAGTAATATCAATGTGTGCATTCAAACACAATCAATTTATATTAAATTTAAGAACTTATACAATAAATTATTTTGTCATAAATCTTTCTTTAAATTGTTTTCCCAAATTCAGTCGATATAAGTTCTCACCCGAAACTCGAAATAACGATTGAGAGTATTTTTGAGAACTCGAGTGCGTAGTATATTTATTTTAATTGTTCTATAATATGGAGACATCCAAAATTAAAATTGAGTGAAAATTCCAGCGAATTGAGTAAAATCTGTAATTTAAGAACCAATTTAACATTAAAATTGATGTAAATGAATAACAAATGGACTAATATGCAAAAAAGGTACGGAAATATGATAAATAGAGATGTCTAGAAATTTAAGATTAGAAACTAGGTTGCACGGACACGGACACGGTATGACACGGACACGGGATAAGGGACACGGTATTTTTTTGAAAAATTTAGGACACGACACGGACGCTGATATAAAAAATATTAAATTATTAATATATATATATCAATTTAAAAATGATTAAGTCAAGTTTTTCAATATCAAATTCATGATTCAAATGATCAAACATGAGCAAATCGTTGACAATCAAGGTAGAGAGAAACTGAGAAAGAATTTTCACTTTTCTGGTTCATCTGCTTCCCGCTGCGCTAGGTAGAATTAGGAGATTTAGGGATTTGATTTGATTTGATTTCAATATTTAGGCGTGGGGTAGGAAAGGTAAGTAATATTTAATTATATATTTATTTACTTATTAGTTATTACTAAATACGTGTCTCACTCCCTTTACTTATTTAATTAGTAATTTCTAACTACAAAAAGCGTGTCCACTAAGAGATTACATCAAAAAACATGTCCGTTTCGTGTCGGACACACAAATCGCCGTGTTCCGAAAATGTGTCTGTTTTTTTTTTTAATTTATGGACTCATTTTTGCCGTGTCGGACACGTGTCGGACGCGTGTCCGGGCGTGTCCGTGTCCGACACAGTACGGCGAATTTTTTCGGAGTGTCCGTGCAACATAGATTAGAAATTAAAATTTATACACAATTTTATTGTGTGGATTTAGTTTTAAAAACACAAAACAGTAATTTGATCAACTATTTAATCAATTGCGAAAAATGGATAATAATTCAAAAATGCAATAAATAGCTGCTTATAGTCCTAAGCAAATCCATAATTAAAAGTTAAGAAGATAATAAGATTTACAATTTTAGAAAAAGTATTAAATTTCTGAATTGTACACGATTTGGGGTTTCACCCGCCTCCCTAAACATGCACCTAATTATATTTGAATTAGCGAGTAAATTATGGCATCAAATTAATAGCTAAAATATTTCTTTCACAAAATTAAAAAGGTACATTGTATTATTATTATTATTATTTATTATTATTATTATTATTATTATTATTATTAAAATTATGGCATCAAATTAATAGCTAAAATACTTATTTCACAAAATTAAAAAGGTATATTTATTTATTTATTTATTATTATTATTTATTCCATTTTTGGAGTTTCGATTTAGCAAAATGAATAGCCGTCTTCTCCAGCGGCGCCTCCTCTGCACCGACAACTCACGATCCATGCACCGCCAATCCATCCGCTCCGACTCCTTCTCAATCCTCCACGCTCTCAAATCCTGCGCCCACCTCCCCAACAACCTCCCCCTCACGCGCCACCTCCACGCCCACCTCCTCAAGATCGGCTTCTCCGCCCACCTCTACGTCGCCACGTGTCTCCTCTCCGTCTACGCCTCCACTCTTTTCAACGACGCCTGCCAACTGTTCGACGAAATGCCCCCGCGCTGCGCCGTCTCATGGAACGTCATGATAATTGGATATTCACGCCAAGGCAATGTGAAAGACGCCCGCCAAATGTTCGACGAAATGCCCGAACCAAATAGCGCTTCTTGGTCAGCTATGGTTGCTGCTTACATTAACTCTTTATGGATCCACGGCTTAGCACTTTTTCCGGCGGATGATCTCCGGCGGAATCAACCCCGATCAGCTAACCCTAGGCCCGATTATCGCTGGGTGTGGGCGTCTCAGTTCCGTCGGATTGCCGTTTGGAAGATCGATTCACGCCTTCGTCATCAAGAGCAAGTGGGAATTCAATGTGGAGTATTCGAAAAACGGTCTATTCAAGAATGCAATCTTAATATTCGAAACGATTCACCGTAGTTCTCACAGCCTGCGTGCAGGCCGGATTAGTAAACGAGGGTCGTCGGTATTTCACGATGATCGGTCACTACGGCCTCAATCCGACGATTCATCACTATGGCTGCATGGTCGACTTACTCGGCAAGGCAGGGCTTTTAGGCGAAGCGTATCGGATCATCGACACGATGCCCTAGGGACCCAACACGGTCATTTGGGGCTCATTCTTAAAGGTGATGTCGATGATCGAACCGGGAAACGACAGTGGGGTTTACTCTATTATATCTGATCTGTACATGTTAGTTGGTAGAACAAGTGAAACAGAGAGGTTAAGAGAGTTGATGTTGGGACAGAATGTGAGGAAGGTTAGTGCATCTAATTTCATTACAAACTAGAAACAACTTCTATCAAGAACAAGAAATTGAATTTTAATCATTACTGTAGTTTCTTGAAATCTAAACTACTAGGTGTAAAATCAGTGCATGGTTCAAAGACCAGAATCGTTGTTTCTTCTAAAGTGAATGATGGAAATCACATCCAAAACAAAGTGAGAAGAGCAAGGTAAGAAGGCACCTATGAGCTTCTTCGACGAAAAACTTCAAACAATGGCTTTTCGAAGCACAGAAAAGAGTAGCTCCATCGTACTCGAATCCGAAAGATCTTGCTTGAATGGAGTTCCCCTCTGCTTTCAAAGTATAGCAACAGACTAGATTATTCAGTTTCACTTCATGTTCTTCATAATAGCCGGCTGAGAGACTTGATGAGCGATTTCAAATTTTTTCTCATGACTTCATCCCCAGTGAATCCGGATATATCGGAGCTTATGTTCTGCAGATTTGTGGTAGGGAAGAAAACAGAAATTCCACGATAAGTGTAATGAGGATATAAAGAGAGATAATGCACATTCTAAGACTCAGGACCAGTTGGTGCAAGATACCTCAATGTTCTTCAATGTGAAAATGAGGGTATAGATAGACTTCTGAATTAATTCGACGTTGTCCGGAGTTAAAATTGATGATTGCACCTTTCTGCAAATTCCGTACACTTAGCACCAATGTCCAATTTGCAAAGAAATGATGTTCGGAAAGAAACCATTTTGCATGACGGATGAGAATATAGCAAATTACAGTATAAAACATGGATACCGGTTAAGTTTTCTAGTGCTAATCAAACCAATTGGTGGGTATAGGTGAAGTGAATAAATGCACATGCACTGCAGATGGATTAATCTCAAATATTGCTTAGTTCATATATTAAAACTGTCGAAAATTTCTGTTACGGTCGAAACCAAAATGAAGACAATCTGGTCTACCTGAGATCCTCAGAAGCTCGTGTAAGGCTTTTGGTCAAGTTCTCAACTTCTTTCAGTAAACCACTATCATGAACTTCAGCCAATAGCGGTTCTACATCTTCAGCTATAGCTTGAATCTGAGAAATCACTACATCAGAGACCGGATCTTGCATGAGAATACATTCCATCTCATTGACAGCATAGAGAACTCAAGAAAAGCATTAAGACGAACATGTTTGCAAGCCCTTGATCTAACACAATGTGCATTTGTTGGCTGAAGATGGGGAGATACAATGGCAGCATATTTGACCCATTTCAGAAGTCCTAAACCCAAGTAATCATCAATGAAGCTATTGCGACAAAAATTAAAAGGAAAATACTAGTGAAAGAACTTAAATAAGTAAATAATAACAGCAAATTTAATTATATGAGATGGGATTCCAGTTAAAATGTCCTAATAGATTTAGGTTTTAGTTAAATCCATTTTCAATGTAAAAGATTATAACATTTCCCTGCAGGTAAACGATTAACTAGAATCTAAATTGGCAGAAGTTAAACAAAAATAAAACCGGAAATGCTATACACGGATAAGTTATAACCGTGTATATGTCACCAAGAGATCCAAAACGAGCATATTCAAGATAAAACAATAAAGTCGAGTAACAAATATCACGCGGAACAGACCTTTGTAAGCAATGGTCTTGCATCTTCAATAACAGCAGCAACCCGTTCAGCCAATGCGTAGGTTTTTGTAACACCAATTCCTTCAACTTCACGGCCAATGCGAGTAAAAATTCCAACCAATGCATCCAAGCTCACCCCTTGTTGCCCCTTTATCTTTTGTCTATCACACACAATTAGACCCTCTTTTACACAACTCGAATGAAGAGGTCCAACTGATGGCGTCGGAATTGGGTCTCGGGGTGTGATATCAATCAGTGTTTCCATGAGAAGACCCGATTGATTCACTTCAACCAACGAATTCCGTGGTATTATAATCTTATCATCTTCAATCTAGAAAATATCAACATCAAGAGACACAATTATAGAGCCTATTCAAACGAAACCATAACTAGAAAATCAAGTCAAAAACCTGTACCTCAACTACAGCCTCAATATTCCTCAAGGAGGGATTAACACGAACCACATTGCCGACGTTTACCCCTCTAATCCTCACCGGAGTTCCGGTGCTAATGCCGGAAGCATGATCAAACTCAAAAGAAGCCAAATACTTGTTAAATTTTGATCGTAATTGAAACCCCCTCAACCAAGCCAAGCTAAAGGCTAATAGGAATGCTCCAGAAACAAGGAATAATCCAACTCCACCCTCCCACACACTTTTCCTACCGAAACCAAAATCACCCAAAGGCCTCAAAGTCGACTTCCAAATCGACCGAGGAACATCTAGAAGCAGCGAGAGCGGGCTCTTCGATTCAGAAGACGAAGCATTCTGATCCGCATGACCGGAATCAGAATTTGAAGTGGCCTCAATAAGAAGATGCTTCCGATTCCTATGTCTAAGAGGAGTAGCCAGACATGGCAAGAAACTCAATGCACCATTTCCGGAACTAGGTTTTATAGGATAGGAACGCAGAAGTGCGGGGCTTGTGGAAACGAAATGCAATGTGTTCGTTTCCATGTTCCTTTTAAACCCTAATCAGAAAACCTTAACGCAAGAGGTCAGAATTAATACTTCTCAGCAGCGAATTGACTCCGGATTCTACACTCGATGTTTGCCATTGATGGATGAGCTACAAAAAGTTACTGAAATGAAGAACAGCTTACATCAACCAAAACCCATAGACCTAATTGGGTCAAAATTCAAATACATACCAAATATAAGAATCAATTAGGGCAAACTAGAAAGGGAGGAGATACCTTATCATTGCTCGATTCACGTCGGAAGCTCCGCCAGATACCAAATCCCTAGCCTGACCCAAAGACGGAGAGAGAGGAGTGAGAAAGATCCAAGTGACGAGAAGCAAATTTGGGATATTGGGCTGGGCCGTTATGTAAATAAATATTAGAATAGGATATTCTTTTGATCATTTCATAGGAATTGTGCACACAAAACTTATGATCTTGAAATATTAATTTAAATTGGATTGAACATTTGAACTTATAATATAATTTACTTTGTTAATGTATAATGTTGATCCGAATCAGCTTTGACCCGATGAGTTTGAGACTTTGAGGTGCGACATTTTTATGTGGATTTTTTGCAGATAGTGTGGTCATGTTCGGGGAAGCGAACAAACTATATATATTCTCCGAATCTATAAATAGGTCGTATTTGTTGTAGATAAGATTTATTAGATATATGATGATCATATTTAAACCCTAGCAACCTATCTTTGTACTCTATCAAGGGGAGTGTTGTAGATAAAATTTGTTAAATATATGATGACCATATTTAAACCTTAACAACCTATCTTGTACTCTATAAATAGATCCACCTCATAATAATACATATCTATTTTCCGTCTTCTTTATTATTCTCTCATTTCATATAGTTTATAGCACGTTATCAGCATGGGAACTCTTTCCCCAAAAGAAACATCTAGGGCCGAAAAATTCCATCGGATAACTGTGAAGAGAAATCGGACCAGGCAGTGAGGCCAGAGCCATCAATTCCTCGAGTAACTTCCTCTGCTGTGGAGCAGGCTGAAAACCATGAGATCCCCTTTCTTCCGAAAATCCACATCTTCTCTTCTTTAATCGTCTAAATTTTAGAGCGAGAAACACTATGAACTATCGGGTCTGTTCCAAACTGCGACGACTTTCTCGGAATCAATGTTTATGAAAGGTATAATTCCACTCTCGATATTTTTTATTATTATTGGTATAGAACATTAATTTGTTCAAAAGAGGGAACTTTTTTTTTTAACATTAAAATCATGTTTTGGAAATTAATAAACAAACATGTGTATTCAACTAACATACGTATGCGATAACAATATTGATTGAATATTATATGTTCATCTAATTTCGGATTGATTTCTCCTATTATATTGTTATTATTGTTGCTCCTGAAGTAGTACAATACCCTAATATTCCTGAAGAATATTACTTAACTTTTTGTTGCTCCAAAAGTAGCACAATTGATATTCCTGAAAAATATCACATGCTCTTAAAGAGCAATTCAATTTTACTTATTGCAATAATTTAATTGTTGCTCCAGAAGTAACACACAATTAATATTCTTGAAGAATATTGAGCAATTCATATATTTTGTCTTATTGATAGGCGAATCTTGATTCTTGAATTGTTATTGTTGTTGCTCCTAAAGTAACACAATTGATATCCCCAAAGAACACTATACGTTCCTCAAGAACAATTGAGTTTCTAGAAAATATTAACCTTTCGCCTGAAGTGGTTTAATATAGACTAAAATTATTGTTCCTGAAGTAGCACAATTTGTATTCTTGAAGAATACTACATGTTCTTGAAGAAAAATTCAAGCTCTTAATTTTGGCAAATGTTATATGTTCATAACTCTAATTGTTGCTCTTGAATTAGCACAATTATCTCTACATGTTCTTGGAACAACTAAAACTTGTCATTTTGAAATCATATATCACAACAACCATACTTTAATTGTTGCTCCTGAAATAGCACAATTAATATTCTTGATGAAGATTACATGTTCCTAAAGAACAATGAATATATAAAGGTATGTTGTAATTTAACGTATTACCTAATTACATGGAGTGGTAGCAAGAGCTCCTCTATATTTGACAACTGCATTTTCAATACCTATTGTTGCTTAATTTCTTTTCAAGAATAGTTGTGAGATCCTGTAGATCTCAAAATTTATAATTTATTGATTTCATTTATCTTGAATAAAAGTAAATTGTTGCTCTGAAAGTAGCACAATTACATTCCGAAAGAATGACCATAATGTGATATTAACATTACCATCACATGTTTGTGGAAATGCCTCAAATATAGTATTTTTATATACTATTTAACTTTTGCTCCTGAAGTAGCATCATTTTTGTTCTAGAAGAATATTAAATGCTCTTAATGAGCAACTCGTATCTTGAGTGATATGTGTTTATTCCTGAATGAAGAACATTATTTATGTCTAGTTGACATTAATGAAATCTTGATATCGATGTTCATCTGCCAATAAGAGACATGAGGGAGATAACAATAGAATGAAACGGAGCATCCCAACAGGATTGCGTAAAAATATTAATTGATTGTCCTCCCTAAAGCTCGATACGAGTAGATGCATCTTAAATTGCAAGATTTTTAAATTTAGTGCATCGACATCATTAAAAGCTCCCGAAGAGCTTGTATCATTATCAAATGATACTAAATTAACTAGTAAGTTTGCCTTTACTCTAGTAAGTCTAGAAGGAAGTTACTAAGTTTTAAAGATATCCGCTGCAATGGATAACATAGTGAAATTATATAAGAAGATAGTGATTCTTTTGTATTTAGCCAGCAGCTAACAAAAGAAAAGTTTTTACACTACCCCTTTGAATGTATTACACATTCATAATAATAAGTGAGACAAAACATGTCATGAACCTGAAGTTCAAAAGAGTTCTATGCTTTGACATGATAAGTTTGAACATCTGCAAGCAACTATGATGCGCAACATAATTGAAAATTCATATGGGCGCTGCAGAGAGATCCTAAAGAATCTCTTACTTTCCATGAATGCTCGATTTCTATAAGAAATGTAGCACTTGGTAGAACTATAATTTCAAAAATAAATAGCTCAATTCCATCAAAAAGATTTGTCTTGATAAAGCAAGTGAGTTTATTAAACTTCAAGTTCCTCATGAAGAAGATTTAATATTATATTGTCTTGGGATTGAGATTCAATACCTAGTTGCTCATGTCCATAATCAAAATGGTTTTGTACGTATAACGAGTCTCACATTAAAATTGTTATTATGATGAAATAACATTTCCAACATTTGTTGGAACATATGTCACATTTGGATTCATGAAGTAATCAATGTGAAATCTACATCCAACAAAAAGCACAAGAACAAAATGGCCACATTTGGATTCCCGAAGTAATCAATGTGAACAAGAAGTCGAAATGTTCACTTGCAAAAGATTGCAAACCAACTTCTTGATGCTTTTAAGTTTTGTATATATAAGAAGTGACAATGTCATACATTTGCTGCAAATACCCCCGCAAGAATAAATGTCCCTGAATGACAAGTACAAATGGTAGCAAATGAATATAAAATTCGTCAAAAGTATGGTCGACCAATTGGTTCTAAAAGAAATTTTGTGTCTAAGAAAAGGGGCACAACATATGAACCAAATAATGACGATAATGATTAATCAATCAAATGAAGTTCCTGAAGAACTACAAGCGTCTGAAAATTACGAGATCTCAATATATTGGAGAAATCAAATATCGTCGTGGACGCATGACGATATATTCGCCTTTAATATGACTCTTGAAATGAAAAAAGAGGATCCTCAACGACGATCTATAAGAGATTGTCAAGATAGAAATAATGGTCAAAGAGGAAAGAAGTCATACAAGGTGAATTAATATTCCCTAGAAAGCCGGAAATATTTGGACCTACAGTTCCAAAATCCGAAAAGTATATCCTCGAAGGATACAAATGTGTCTTTGTTACAAAGAGAAATGAAAAATTTACGAGATATAGGGCAATACTCGTAACACAATATTTTTCTCAAAGATCGGGAATTAATTATGTACTCTCCTATAATAGACGCCATTATATTTGATAATCAACTTATGTCACAAAAGGTTTGCTATGTGCCTTATGGATGTAGTATCAATATGATTCACTAGATAGTGACATATATATGAAGATCCCTGAAGGATTTAACTTGCTCAAAGCATGTAAGTCAAAAAGATGTTGTCAATTAGACTTCAAAAGTCATTGTAAGAGCTGAAATAATATATGATATAATCATAACGACGAGAATTCCTTGACAGAAGGGTACATAAATGATGACTTGAGTTTGATTGAAACTTCTATAGAACATAATACTTATATGTATACTCCGTCAAAATGACTTACATAGAACAAGTAATTATGAATTATTTTATTCATTGATAATCCAACTCACATCATCGTCTGCATTAGGGGGAGATATGAAATATAAAGATTGAATGATGCAAATATCTCGTTGGATTAATTATTTAGATTCACGCACTATGAACCAGAAGTTCATCAAGTTATTTAGTGCAAAAGGAGTGACTAAAATCTCATATACCTGTTGTATATGCACCAGGAACGAACTGAAGTTCCTCATAGAAAATATTAATCAATTGATTCTCATTAACGCCAGAAGCGCGAGAGATTTATTGGTGCTAAGAGATAAGAAGTCCGCGGAATACAAAGTCAGAACACATCACTCCAAATTCTTCCTAAAGAGGATATGTGAATCATTATGTACAAAAGTACTTGATGAAATCAACCCATGCCTAAAGACGGAGTTCGAATCAAAATACTTGGGTTGAACTAATAATTATCTCGACCTGTAGATCGGGCATCTCCCTGATGGAGTTATGCTAGTTGACCTACCTGAAAGGTCTTTAAAGAGATTTATTGTATTTCATCCACATAGCTACCTAATGGTTGCTTCAATCACTTGAAGTGGATGGAGACTCATTTAGACCTATAGAAGATAACAAAGATGAGGACCAGAAGTTTCTTACTTATGTGCAATTAGAGAATTTGAAATGGTATTGATCATCCTTTGTTATCTTCGAAACAAACATGATATTGGTCTATTTATGAGAGTAATGATATATTCCATGCTATTATCTATGATGATAATTAAAATTGTGTTGCACATATTAGTGTAGATCTTGAAGATAACCTTGAAGATTGTTATCTTGAGGGGGAGTAACGAATTGTAAATAATCCTGAAGATTAAACTGACTCCTAAAGGTCAAATGTCCCTGAAGGTCAAATGGTTATACTCTTTTTTTTCCTTTCAAAGTTTTTTCCCAAAGGGTTTTTTTAGTTAAGGTTTTTAACGAGGCATCCAATGCAACACACGAGAAAATGAGTCATTGAGATTGATTCATAAAAGGGCCAATACAACACATGATCTCCAAAAGAGTGGCGGCATCAACATCCAGCAAATTCGCTCAAGTGACAATCTAGCGGATTCTTTTACAAAGACATTACCAACGTCAACATTCAAGAAGTTGTTACACAAGATCGATATGCGCCGACTCAAGGATCAAGAATGACTATATTGAGGTGGAGCAGCTGTACTCTTTTTCCTTCGACCAATTTTTTATCCCATTGGGTTTTTCTGGCAAGGTTTTTACGAGGCAATAATTTCTGTATAGGGATGGTCCATCAAGGGGGACTGTTGTAAATAAGATTTATTAGATATATGATGACTATATCTAAACCCTATCAACTTATCTTGTACTCTATAAATAGAGGTCTCCACCCTCATAATAATACACATCTATTTTCCGTGTTCTCTATTATTCTCTCATTCCATATAGTTTATAACAGTATTAGGGTTTTGAGAATAAAGAGCATAGAGTTCTGAGTTCCTATCAAATCCCTCATAATAACTTCTTCAATAAACACTAAATTTGAGCTTGAGATTTGTTGTCCCAAAAATCTCATGTCCAAATCAAAATACGTAGTTTTGATGAAAACAAAGGACAAAATGGTAAAATGATTATTTTGGTTGCTATCAAAACTACACAATTTTATAACAAAACTACATTGTTTTGACTAAGACATGAGATTTTTGAGACAACAGATTTCAACCCCTAAAATCTCTAAATCCTATAAGAAAGAAAAATGAAAAAACGTGAATGAGTGTTGGATAGACAATGCTCATTTATGGTTCTGGTTCCGATTACGATTTGAAACCGACAATTATAGTTTGTTAAAAGGTGAAAACGAAACCGAACCCTCCATAGATGGTTTACGATTTCAGTTTGAAACCGCCGATTCTAATTACGATTTAGCGTTTCACGTTTTTTTATTTTTTATTTACTAGATTAATTTGAATTCATTGTAAAAAAAATTTAAAATACATTTTAAAATTTGAAACAAATCAAATCAATTGTAAATAAAAGATACTACATCATTCTCATTATAAGCGTCCTCATTTTTTAATTGAATTGTCCCATTAAAAGTGTCATTTTTCTAAAAGCAAGCAAAGAATGATCAATTACCCAAAAGTTAAACAATATACATCACATCACACAACTTTCTTGATTTCCATAACGAAAAGAAATGGGACAATTTTAATGGGACAGAGAAAGTATAATTTAATACATGAAAATAAATTGAAATATAGAATTTTAGTTAATAGCTCCCGTTGTTGATTCTCAATATTACCGAAAGAAAATTTATGTTCTTGTTGTCGATTCTTCGCGGTGGACCAATTATTAAACAACATTTGATATTCTAACATTGCACCACTTTATAATATTAAAATTGTAAGAATTTCCGTATCTAAATGAAAAGTGTAAGTTGAATGTAACTAAAACTTAGAAGAATTAGATCCTCATGAACGCTTATTAATTTAAAATTCATTTATTTCATTGATTGGAGATGTAATCATTCACGTTTTCAGTAGGTAAAATTGCTACTTTCTCTCGATTTTGAACGGACGGTTTGAAACCTTGGTTTCCTGGTTTCAAAAGGAACAAACCGAAACCGAACCGCAAACCGACGGTTTACAGTTCCAAACGCTCTTGATTTGCACTGGCTTCGACTTATGCCGGTTTTGGTTTCAAACCTAGTTTGAGCGGTTTTAGTTTGAAAATGAGCATATGTCTGTAGTTGGATTGATTATAAAATGATTCAATTAAGAAGGAAAATAATACTAAGTAATCAATTGTTGGTTCAGTTTGAAAGAGAACTAAACAACTCACTCGACTATTAAATTCGACTCACACACTCCATCACCGCGATGAAACGGACATAAAAGAGGTGGTTAGTTGGAAATCAAGCACAACATTATTAAACATGGCAACTTACAAGTGGTAAAAGAATATTCGTCACCGCAGCATTAAAAAATGAACACGTCGCATTATGAACAATATATAAAGTCACTATTAATGCAAACACGATGTTACGCATAGTACATTTGTCATGCTAGTTTTGTATGCAATCCATCAATAGTTTCTATGTCCGCTAGAAACAAATTAAGATTGGTCAATCGTGTATATAAATATACACGAACTGCTGCATAAAATTAAATCAAGTTAAGAAACACAATATAAAAATCAATAGCAAGATGTTGAAGGAAAGCATTTCACGTTTGCTTTTGCTCTTCTCCGTGCTCAGCGACGACTCGCCGGAGCAGCAGAAATACGTGCTTGTTTACGACGCCGGAAGCACCGGCTCTAGGGTTCATGTCTTTAGCTTCGACAACGACATGGCCCTCCTCCCTATTGGCCAAGATTACGAGTTTTATCTTGCTGTAAATTTAATCCTATGTTTTTAAAAAATTACTACCTCCGTCTCATTATTAATGTCTTTTTTATTTTCGACACAAAGATTAAGAAATTTTATTTAAATATTTATTTTATAAGTTTTAACATGTATTAAAAATTAACACAGTTTTCGATGAATGGTTAGTGGAAAAAAAAGAAATTCATCCAAATTCTATTAAGACATAGTTGATGCAGTTGATTTATTTTTTCTTAATTTTTTTATGTTGTACTCCCTCTGTCCTATAAAAAGTGTCTTGTTTTCCTTTTTGAACCGTCCCATAGAAAATCTCGTGTTTCTTAAAAAAGACAAACAATATGTGGATTAAAATTGACAAGTCAAAAAGTCAAACAATATACACCACATAATCTGATTTTCTTAATTTCTGTGCCCCATAGAGAGGAGACATTTTCTATGGGACGAAGGAGTAATAAAAGAAATAATTTAAAGTTTCCAAAAGTTAAAAATCATAATTTTCTGAGTACTGAGCGAACTGAAATCGTGTGAGAGATAAACTTTTGGAGAGAAAGTGTATAAAAATATTGAGTGGGTAGTGAGTAATGAAAAACCCACCTCATTTTTAAATTTAGAATTATTGTTGCCATTTTAGGAAATGGGATATTAATAGTGGGACAACCTAAAAAAGAATAGAGGACAATTATAATGGGATGTAGGGATTATTATTTCACCCTTTAACGTACATATTTGACTATTTGCATTTGAACTACTCCATCCGTCCCACTAAACTTGTCCAGTATTCCTTTTCGGGCTATCTCACCATATTGTCCAGTTTCTAAAAAAAGGAAATAGGTCTCATACCTTTAACAACTCAAATGAACTCAAAAATACTAATTAATTAAATGGGTAACACACCTCTACTTCACAAACCAATTTTAAAGTATTAATTAATGTATAAATTCCACAACTTTATCAACCTACACAAAATTTCTTAAATTACTCTACCGAAAAGAAAGTGGACAAACTCGGTGGGACGGAGGGAGTATAATCTTTTTTAAATTTTGCTGCCCCGGGAATTTAATTTCTGGGTCCGCCATATAATTGGAGTTATTTGGTGGCAGACTACGCCGGGGC
Organism: Lavandula angustifolia; assembly: GCA_028984105.1. Classification (NCBI taxonomy): domain Eukaryota; kingdom Viridiplantae; phylum Streptophyta; class Magnoliopsida; order Lamiales; family Lamiaceae; genus Lavandula; species Lavandula angustifolia. The sequence goes on along the minus strand of CM054802.1, from coordinate 31,945,518 downwards.
TGAGTTCGTACGAGGAGGATCCGACGGCGGCGGAGGAGTCGTTGAGGCCACTCTTGGAGCAAGCGGAGGCAGTTGTTCCTCAACAACTGCGTATTAACTCGCCGCTTAAACTCGGGGTTAGCAAACTATATAACAAGTTAACGATTATTTGATTTTGAGTGTGTTTATTGCAGGCAACGGCCGGTCTTCGGCAGTTACAAGGCAATGCTTCTGAAGCCATACTAGAACCGGTACGTATTCATGGATTATTAAAAGTATAAAAAAAGAGCCTTAGACATTAAAACCTATATATTTGATATTTCGGGAAAAAAAAAAAAAAAAGTCAAACAAGTGGTGGCGACAAATTAGCCCAAAATCTATTGGGATTTTGCGCCACCCACCATACAGTCATTATCGAGCAGGTGCATTTAGGTTTGATTTGTTTTGCGCCTCCAACCGAGGGAGTTGTACTATGTGGAAAACGCTCATTCATCCAACTTTATTTGTAGTTGTTTCCACATATAAATAAATGGTGTTTAAGTAGTTTGTGTTTATGGATACAAGGTGAAGGAGTTCTTCGAGAAGGAAAGCAGGCTGGACTACAGGCCGGAGTGGGTTACTGTCCTTGAAGGAACAAGATGAAGGTGCTTATGAGTGGGTAATGCCGCCTTCATCTTACTTATCATAGTTAAATTTAATATTCTTATTGCACAATTAAATATTTGTATTCTAGGATTATGGTCCAAATCATTACACAAAAATAATCATTTATTCTTATTTATTAATATGGGTCACTTTAGTAGCCCAAAAATATGAAGATCCTACGGATTCTGCATAATATTATTAACTAATCATAGTTTTACTTTTGTACAGGTGGCAATCAACTACTAATTTTTTTTATCATAGTTCACAATTTAAGTTGTGGACCTGATGATTTAAAATCATGCCACATGAAATATTTTCAAAATAAATTTTCACTTGATAGGGAATTTAGGAAAAGGTTACTCGGAGACAGTAGGTGTGGTTGATCTCGGAGGGGGATCGGTGCAGATGGCTTATGCAATCTCCGCCGTCATCGCCGGAAGGAGACGCCTATGTTGTCGACAAACTTACTTTAGGAACTAATTATCACCTTTACACTCACAGGTACGAATCTATGTCCAACATGCTCGATCTAAACTCGATCGATCTCGACTCGACCAATTTGGGCACTTCATTGATTTTCAGTTACGCGAATTACGGATTGCGAGCTGCGCGAGCTCTAAATCTAGATCTGACACGGCAATCCGTGCGTGACAAACGGTTACGAAGGCACGTACGTACGAGTACTCCGGCGTGGTTTACGACGTAGCGCCGCCGCGCTCCGGCGCGAACATGAGAAGATGCAGGGCGTTAGCTCGGAAAACACTCAATTTGGACTCGCCGTGCTCGCAGAAGTACTGCTCCTTCGACGGTGTCTGGAACGGCGGAGGCGGAGACGGCTTCGACAACTTGTACGTCGCATCATACTTCTATGACACAGCCGCTGAGGTAACGTACAATGAAATTGAAATTAGATCAATTCGATTTTTCAATTTAGGGAAGTGGAGATATAATTGTGTGTGCGCGGGTGTAGAGTGGTATCGTGGAGGTGGATGCGAGTACGGCGATTATCCGTCCGATAGTATTGCAGAGATGCGGCGAAAAAGGCGTGCGGCGCTAATGTGGATAATATAAAGTCTATATTTCCGTTGATTGAAGATGGGGATTTAGGGTTTCGATTGCTCGTTGATGGCTTAGGTACGTATATCATAATCAAAAGTGTGCGGTAAGGAAAATTCGCAATTGCTATCGTAAAATTACTAATCGAATTTATTTGAATGTAGGTATTAACCCGTTTGGACTACTAGGGCTCGTTGATTGGCTGCGCAGTTGGACTCCTATCCTTGTAATTTTGTTCGACAATAATATGTAACCAATGTCGCTTGTCATATTTCAATCCGAGTGTTTCCGAACATAGATGACAATAGAATTACGGATTTCTTTCAGTAACATAGAAAAAGGAAAATATAAATAAATAAACATTGATAAATGGATCTATCACGGCCCATGAACTTAATTTTTACATTACTTCGGTTGATGTTTAGGCACAACTAATCTGGCCAAACAAAGTTTAACGGGCTTGACATTATGCTCGTTTCTCATTTTCTTATATGAAAAACTACTAATGTTTGCATATTGGGTAAAAGTCGAAAAATATCAAAGAGTGAGATTTATTTATTTATCTTAATATTTTATCTTAATTTTTGTGGGTTGTTCTTTTGGTTTCCGTAAAATGGTTAAAAGTACATTTTTTAACTTAAAAACATTTTACAAAAATTGACCTGATTATTTTTTACTATAATCACTATCTATTATAGATTTAGAAATCCCATTCTAACTCATTATTGACGTATCACTCGATAAAACAATCCAAAGTCAACTATGACCAAGTCTAACCTTGTCCAGCCTCTCTCTCACCATATTTTGGAATTTAATAATTTATACTCATTTTATTGAGGGAGAAACGTCGCCGATAGCAATATTTTGCCAAAAAAACCGTATTGTCACTTTTTTATATTTCCTTGTATGTCACGCTCGTCGCTTCTATAAATATATTGACATGTGGATCATTAACCAACCATAATTAATTTTAATCTTATTAATTAATAAAAATGTATACCACATATCAAATATTTATGAAGATGAGATAGAAAATAGTAAATATGGAACATAAAAATCCATCCGAGAAAACACTTGGGTTTACTTCTTGTTGTACCAAAAGACATAAACTATTATATCTACTACCTAACTAATAATTCCTTAATAAAAATTTGCATGAATCAATATTATTCGTCTACATATCTCTATATATGCATAATCTATTAATCCCAACTTACAACTCAAAAATATTCCATCCAGTAGTAATTTAAGTTGTCAATTATCATATTAGCACGATCTCAACAATGTAATAGAACTAATTAGAGAGAGAGAGAGAGAGAGAGAGCGCATGCAACAAGTCTAGGTGGGCTAGATGATCAAAACATAGCACCAAACTTCCTTAAGAATCAAGAAAAGTTAATATCACGCTCACCCAACATTTAATTTTTCTGGTGAAATCAAATATTTAGCATATATTTTTGTATTTATTACAAAACAAACAATAATAGACAATCTTAATGTTGATGTACGAATGTTAGGAATGAAGAAGTTTCTGACCCATGCTTGTTTATACTAATTCCAATTCTTGACTCCTTCAACTCTCTCCCTTTGTCTACGCCTCTCTTTAGTTAACTTCACGTCATGGCATCATCTCTCCACCACCACCACACCACCACAAAACAACTAGTCTTATTAATATTAGTCTCCTCTATTTCTCCTAATTTTAAATAGAAACCGTAGACCTCACGCCCAAGTCTTCCCCTCCCTCCTTTTCTCTCCTCCTAAATCCAAATTCACTTATCTTGTATTGCAGTATCAAACAAATCTGCTACCTCCACCGCCGCCGTGAAATATGGCGGCTTACTCTTGTTTGCTACTAATACTCATGTCAACGGTTTTATTAGTTGAGTCGAGATTTGTGGTGGAGAAGAGCAGCATAAGCGTGGTGTCTCCGTACAACAAGCGGTCGAAGCACGACGCCGCGATCGCCAACTTCGGCGTGCCGGACTACGGCGGATCATTGACCGGGACTCTGGTCTACCCGGAGAAGGGGCAGATGGGTTGTTCTCCGTTCGACGGCGATAAGCCATTCAAGCCCAAATCGCCCCGCCCCACCATCCTCCTCCTCGACCGCGGAGGTATGAATCTTTTAATCGAATCAAAAATCACAATATAAGATTCATACTATTTGATATTTGTATAATCATATTATTCGAATATGAAACTTCATTCGTGTTCAATATGATACTCAAATCAATCAAGTCGAATATCTAATTTGTTTTTTTTTCTGGAATATTTTATAAATAATACTATTTTATATATTTTTTAACTGTTTGATTCGAAATTACAAGAATATGATAACTTGTTCATTTTTGGTATATTCATATTCAAATGTTAAACTTGTTTTGTATTCGACGTGATACTTGAATCAATGTTTTCAAATACTTAATTTTTTTTTCTAGTATGTTTTATAAACTTGATTTGAAAATTAATATGATATTCGAGTCAATTGCTTCGAAAATTCAATATTTTTTTTCTGAAATATTTTATAAACAATACTATTTGAATAACAATACTACTATTTGATTCCTTTTTCTTCGTAATAACAATACTAGTATTATAACTCTGTTCCCCCAACAGAGTGCTACTTCGCCCTCAAGGCGTGGAACGGCCAACAGGGCGGCGCCTCCGCCGTCCTAATCGCCGACACCATCGAAGAGCCCCTGATCACCATGGACTCCCCGGAGGACAGCGGTCCGGAGACCGCGGAATACGTGGAGCGGATCACGATCCCGTCGGCCCTGATCGAGCGCTCATTGGGCGACACGCTGAGGGAGGCGTTGAAGCGGGGGGAGGACGTGGTGGTGAAGATCGACTGGTCGGAGTCGATGCCCCACCCGGACCAGCGGGTGGAATACGAGCTGTGGACCAACAGCAACGACGAGTGCGGGAGCCGGTGCGAGGAGCAGATGAGGTTCATCAAGAGCTTCAAAGGGAATGGTCAGATACTTGAGAAAGGAGGGTATACCCAGTTTACACCTCATTACATAACCTGGTACTGCCCCAGGGACTTTGTACAGACAGAGCAGTGTAAGTCGCAGTGTATTAATAAGGGGAGGTATTGTGCTCCGGATCCGGAGCTGGATTTTAGCCAGGGGTATAATGGGAAGGATGTGGTGGTTGAGAATTTGAGGCAGCTTTGTGTGCATAGGGTGGCGAATGAGACCAACCGGTCTTGGATTTGGTGGGATTATGTGTCTGATTTTCATATTAGGTGTTCAATGAAGGAGAAGAGGTATAGCAAGGAGTGTGCGGAGGACGTTATGAAATCACTAGGTATGGAATTTGACTTCTCATCAATCATCATGTGTTTGATAAACCGGCAATTCCAATGCCTACTTTTTTGAATTTCTTTTTTAAAAAGGATAATTGAACCGTGAAACCGAAACCGACGCCGACGGTTAAACGGTTAGCTTTTTAGTTTTCCAAATTGAGTTGATTTTTTTTTAAAATAAAATAATTCTTCCGGTTCAAAGTGAAATCAGAACCGAAACGGGGTGCCTCTCTATGTGTGTGTATGGTTGAGTAGTTGAGTCCGATATTTTTCATGATATTATTAGGCCTTCCCATTGAGAAGATAAGCCAGTGCATGGGTGATCCCGAAGCCGATACCGAAAACCAAGTCCTGAAGCTTGAGCAAGAGCTTCAAGTAAATTCTCTCTTCTCAGCAAAATCTTCTTCTTCTTCTTCTTCTTCTTTCTTTCTTTGACAGCAATCTGTTATCTGTGTGTAGGTCGGTCACGGATCGCGAGGTGATGTTACAATCTTACCTACAATGGTGATAAACAATGTGCAATACAGAGGTGAGTTGAGCAGTTATAGAATATATGTATGTATTAGTATATGCATGTGGTGAGAGTAAAATAAGAATGTGTGTTTGTTTTGTGGTGTAGGGAAGTTGGAGAGGAGTGCAGTGTTGAAAGCTATATGTGCTGGTTTTAAGGAGACAACTGAGCCGGCTATTTGTCTCAGCGGAGATTTGGAGACAAACCAGTGCCTTGACAACAATGGAGGGTGTTGGAGGGATCCTAAATCTAATGTCACAGCTTGCAAGGTATATCACACACATACAGATATGTATGTATATATGGGTAAAACACGAAAAAAAAAAACTAGCCCGTATTCATTTATTTGCAAATAAAAATCCGCATTCTTAACGTGTTGCGTGTCAAGATTAGCAGCGTGTTTATATCAAAATAGAAATACAGGAAACTCACCGTTGACATTGATCTACCCTCGATTCTTGAGAGCCCATATTTCCCCCCCAATTAGAAATAGAGGGCTGATAAAGAGTGTTTGTTCATTGAAGGACACATTCAGGGGAAGAGTTTGTGAGTGCCCCCTAGTGAGTGGCATTCAGTTTGAAGGAGATGGATATGCATCATGTGAAGGTAAAATTGCCTTAACACTACCTACTTGTATGAGTATGATTCTTCTTCAAGATTTTATTATTTTATAGAGATATTAATTTTTAATAAATTAATATTTATTATTTAAAGAATGTTTTTGTAATTGGACGAGATTGATTTTTAGAAGACTAACAAGATTATTAATCTACAGCCGTTGGACCGGGGAGATGCTCCGTGGACAACGGAGGTTGCTGGTCGGACAATACACACGGTGCGAAGCTCTCAGCGTGCAAGGAATCAGATCCATCCGGATGCCATTGCCCAAATGGCTTCAAGGGTGATGGCAAGACATGTGAAGGTATATATTCTCCTTTGTGCTTAGCATCTTCAACTTGTTAATAGAACTAAGTCTTTCTCTCTTTAATTTAATCTCTACTTGCAGATGTGGATGAGTGCAAATTAGGGACTGCCTGCCAATGTGATGGATGTAGCTGCAAGAACTCTTGGGGCGGATTTGAGTGCACGTGTAGAGGCGATCAATTATACATCAATGAGCATGATACTTGTATCGGTATGTCGGGCTTCATTTTCTTGCCTAGTTACTCAATCCGTCATGTTAGCAGCATCTTATATTCCTGATTCGAGTGTCCCATTAGTAATGTTCTGTTTCCCAATATGGGAATCATACTAACACCAATCCTGTAATTCTGGGCCCCACTAGTTGACTAGACTCGAACCTTAAAAGCAGTGACAGAACTAGGATTGTAAGGTCGGAGAGCTGAAATAGAAATAAGGGAGAACAGTGTCGGCCAAAAGGTCAAACGGAAGGGAAAAACAAGGATGGAACCACGAATTCCAACCTCTATTAAGGCAAAATTACGAAGGTTGGAGGATAGGCCGGCCCTCTTGACCCCCTCTAATTCCGTCCATGCCTAAATACTATCTCTCTCATTTCCGCCGCCCCACTATTCCTATTATTGTGGGCTCCATAGTCATTAACATACCAGAAGTCAATTTCTCAATCTCCGTGTCAGAAAGAAATAGGATGTTACTAATGAGACGGAGGTAGTATTTCATGTGCTTATAGTGTATGTAATAAACTGAATTTGTGCAGAGAGGAAGAGTTCAAAGGTGGGAGGGATTCTTACAGTGGTGGTGCTGGCTGTAGTGTTGGGTGCTGGAATGGCTGGCTACATATTCTACAAGTACAGATTAAGGGTATGTGAAGAAAACTTTTTTATTCTCTCTTTTTGTTTGTATTGCAACTTGCAAGGATCAGATAATGACAACGATTTGGTTAATTTGAAATGCAGTCTTACATGGACTCAGAGATTATGGCTATCATGTCCCAGTACATGCCACTAGACAGCCAGCAGAATAACCAGCTGGTTGTGCATCATGACACTGAACCATTACCTCATGCTGCTTCAGTTTGAGATACGGCAGCCATTTTCCAACACACAGACAGCAAATAGGAACCACCCTATTGGTAATGTATACAAGAGTTTTTGAGATGACTTGTAAAACAAGAGCTGTATTAAGGAACCATAAAACACATTTTTAGCCTTCAAAGCAAATTGCTTCTTTCTTTTACACTTTAAAACTCACAAAATTTATCATGTGTGACGTGCTCGCACCAAATGACGCATGTGGAATCCATACCTGTAATCTTTGGCCACAAACCCCACTACTTTAATCGCTAAACCATCTCTACGGGCAAAATGTAATAATTCAATTCTACAAACTTGGATGCAATGATAGTAGCTACAATCAGCCGTACATAGTATGCTGTAGACCAATTATCAATATGCCAAATGCAAAACAAAAGTATCTAACAACTTCATAATAAGGCCAATATTGCAGTGCCAGGAGTTTCGACTCGAAAAATTTCACAAGATTCACGGTGTGCTTCAGCTCATCTCTTTCTACCACCACGTTCTCTGAGAGAAAGTAATAGTGTCTCACCCGGTCCGACATTGTAATAAGCAAGAGACAAATTATCCTTGAAGAACCCTGCCTTCCCACTTAGCTTCTGTTTATTTGCAGGAAGCTGGATCTCACCAGCAATCTTCTCTTTCAAGCTGCCAACTGTTTCAGACAAGGTCTGCACAGAAATCTCTAGTAATTGACCCTTTAAGTTTCCTTCATCGACATTAGGAACTGATATGCTAATGCGAGCAGCACCCTGAAACCACACACGAATTACGTAAATTAGAAGCAAGTTATAAAGTATCCACATGGCTTAAAATTCTACATATGAAGAGGAACAAAAGAGAAGAGTTAAGTTCATTTACCGAATGTTGTGCAAGAAACTGGTCTTCAGGAATGAGCATGGAGTCATCAAGCTTTTGCCTCTTGGGCTCTGGCTCTTCAGGAAGAGGTGGAGGGGCTTCCTCGGGCGGTGGTGGTGGAGGCATTCCTATGTGCATCGGTGGTGGTGGGACCATAGGCATGCCTTGTTGGGACATAGGTCCGGGAACAAATGGCGGCCTAGGACCCAAATGTGTAAACTGTGACCCAGGTGGTGGTGGAACAGGGATATTAGAAGTCATGGACATAGACGGAGGCATTGGTGGACGGTTACCCATAAGATGTTGCGGGTGCATCATAGGTATTGAAGGAGGTGGAGGGCGAATAGAAGGAATCACATTGACAATCGGGGGCCCAGGTGGTTGTGGTGCAACACCTCCACCGCCGGTTGGGTTTGGATATTGGACCATTGTGGGAGGTCTGGGGATATTCAAGGCAAGACCAGGAGGTGGAGGTAGTGGCCTAATTGATGGCATGCCGGGCTTAGGAGGAGGAGGCGCTGGGCCCGGAAGGTTATTGTTCGAGGGATCAATCATGTCGTCAGCACCAGTATTCTGAGACATGGCCTGGCTGGCTGTACGGCCAATACTTCCTGTGTGACCATCCCATATGACTTGTTTAGGTTGCTCGTCTTTCTTCTTTTCGATTTCAGCCTTCACAGCATTAGAAACTTCTTCCTCTGTTGTACCAAAAATGTCGGGACGTGTTCTTGCAAGTCCCACAATGTTCCTAGAAATCTCATCGTCTGCTGCAAGGGTAGTCTCTCTAATCTTAGCAAACATCCTGTCCTTCTGTTCCTTAAATTTGGGATCAATGAGAGATATTCTCATGTGCTCGGACATCTCACTAATGGGAATGAGCTCGCCCGTTATAGGAGAGACAACATATTTAGTAGGATCTCTTTCAGCTGGGATTCTATCCTCAGGCCTCTTCCAGTTTTTCACAATCCTCATTGGCGGTTCGTGTTCTTCTAGAGATGCCCTGCCCTCATTATTCTTCATATCACCATTCTCTGCCAGACTTGCTGCCCTCATGCCTTCCTCAACCAGTTGGACCTCTTCTTCATCCATTTCCATTTCGACCTCCTTGCCCGGCTCAACAAAATCTTCTTCCTCCATAGCTGACATCTTGCTTCTTCTTATCACTTCATCAAGTGTCATTGGAGGAGGTAAGTCCTCATCCTCATCATCAGCAAAGTCTATCGTCTCAACCACGACAAAATCATGCCAATCGATCATTGCCATCTGCAGCCGCTCCTGCTCTATCTCATCTTCAGCTTTTTGCCTAGCCTGCTCTTGCGATCGTTCCCATTCAAGGCGATGCAAGCAGCGTTCGAGGACAGTTGTCATATCAGCGACACTATTTTTGAGCTTATCAGTCAGTCCTTTAGGAGGCATTAAGACTTTCGAATATGCATCAGCAAGAGATGTAAAGAACATGAACATACTATGTGTTGGCCTTAAAAAATGAAACTGGGGATTGGTGCTCTCTCTACTAGTCAAACCAGTCAAAAAAGACTTCCCATTTCTGGCCACAAACTGTGCAGTGAGCTTAATTATATCCAACTCCTCCCCAGTAATCCCTTCAGGAAGCCGAACAGTATATTGCTCTGCCTCTGGTGGCTCAAGAGGCTTACGCACAACTCGGAATGGAGCGGAAGGGTCAGGCTTGGCTGGAGCATCACTTGCATCAGTCGCTGGAGCATTAGTAACTGATTCAGGAGCAGGATCTGTCTGAGGAGGCTGCAGGGTAGTAGACTGATTCTGTGCCCGAGCTTCAGCCAGGCGATGCTGATAATAAGCATGGTAAGGATCGGAGGAGCGGAGAAAGTTGAATTTGGCATTTCCTTCATTGTTTGCGATAATTCTTTTCTCAAATTCTGGCCCATTTTTTGCCACGAACTGAGCAGTTTTGTCTACGATATTTCTGATGTCTGGTGGTGGGTATATAATTCCTATGGTCCTCGTGTGAGTTGCTACTGATGCTGGAGCTGAGCTGGGTTTATCAATGGCCATATTCTGGTCTTCATTACTCTCCAAATTTTCCTCATCTTCAGCAGTCACTTGAGAAGGGGGTAGTGGACCTAGATCCCCATCGGCAGGCGGTGCCGGAAGGGGCAATATTGGCATTGAACCCAGCATTTTGCAATCTGCTATAAAGAATCACTGTCAAAACATATCCTTGAGCCAACATACAAAGTATCCAATGCTACAACAACATTAAAAATAAAATAGCTTGCAAGGCTAAATTGTAGCCAGATCTATCTTCAGCCATGGATGAACAAAAAGGTCATGTTACATACTTACATCGGCTCAAGATTATAGGTAGCTAAAAGTCATCAAAGGCTGTGGTCTTTTACAGCTTACACATTTTTTGATCTGTTCCAAGACCTGATATTTTACATTGCAAGACAATTTTTAACAAAAACTTCTCTATATTGAATTTCAAAACTTTAGTTGTGGAACCGATTCTTTTTACTGTAACCTATTTATAAGTCTAGAGCTCACTCTCAGGCTGTGCATTATTTTTCTGTTTATTTCCTTTTAGCACCACAATTATGTTCGAATTAACACTACTGTTCTTCTAACCAAACCAACAATAAGGAAGCATGGAAGATAACTCGATATCCTTGCAAGAAGAAAGGCAGTCAGGTTGACAATAGCATTCTTTTCATATACTTATACATTATCAAACAATGTTCATCAAGTATTTGAATTTCTGAAAAGATTACCTCAATGCGTAGCTTATACTTTATCTTTGTTCTTCTTTTATGTCATCAGTATGATTTAGATAATATTTTCGCAAAAACCTGTCAGAACAAGAAAAATCATGAGACCATTCGAAAGAATTCCCAAAACGCTGAAGATTTAATCAACCGGAGATAAGACTAACCACATCAAAATATAATACCCAAGTAATCATTGGCAAAAAGTCGAAATCACACGAAACCAGGACAATAAAGTGATAAACATTTCGAGCGAGCAAAAAACTAACTAACAAGTATCGAAACGAATCAGCTGAAAACAAAATAAAGCAATAAATATCAAGTTTGTGCGATGGCAATACGTACCGATCTTCAGAATAGCAACCGTTCTCGGATTTGCAGCCGCGGTGGGGAGATTGCACGGACAAACTGAGTTTCAGAATCGTGGATATAAAAACACTGTCAGATTATGCAAGAACAAATCGATAGGCCGTCGGAAAGACAAAAACGAAGAGGAAGATTGTGGAAGAAAGTCGAAGAACGGCGCCGGTTGGAGGGGTAGGGTTTGCTGCGAGCAATTTAAGAATTTTGGGCCAATTGTTTACAACAACGTTTTCTTTCGATTTTAGATTTTCAATTAATTGTTTTGTTTATATCTTGTGATATTCATCTCATCCTGCATCTATATTGAAATTAATTTTTACTGCATTAACACGTGCATGAAATATTAATTCTAAAAAATAAACATTAACATATTTCAGTTCTTTTGAATATATTTGTGCTTTTTTTTAGTTATACAATCCTTACTAAATTAAAACTATGGGTATTAATTTAAAATACTTTAAATACTCCTCCGTCCGGAATTGATATACCTAGTTTTTTTTATATGTTTCAAATTGATATGTCTATTATAAATTTTTTTATTTCTATTAAATGTTTTGCACTAACGCTAATAAGCCTAATAGGAAAAAAAAACTATTTATTCAACTTTTCTAATAGAAAACATAATTATGTAACATAATTTTTTTGTAATTTATTGCAATTTGATCAAATTCCAATCCCAAAACATTATGGAAAAAATAAAATTTTATATCTATTAAATCTTTCTTAACATGTGTGAAAAATGAAATAAACATATCAAATTGGGACGGAGGGAGTATAAAATTAACATAACAAAATACTAGAACTGATGTCAATTTGGTTAAAATTTTAAAATTAATTTTTTATTTTACAAAATCAAATACCGAACTGAAATATTTCGATTTTGTTTTTTTAAAAGAAAAAAATTGTGTGGTTCAGTTTAATTCAATTTCAGATAAAAATAAATAAATATTGATTTGTATTTATTTGTATAATGTAAATATTTTAAATGCTTATGTGTTTTACATGAACTATTTTGTTCCCCTACATTTTTTATGGTGACTTTCAAATCTAAGAGGTACGCACAATATACAACATATAAATTTTATTTTTTAAATTTCATTAATTTTATATATGTGTTAAGTTCATGTTCTTAAAATACAAAGTCACACATTTCTAACATTTTCCGTTAGTAATTTGTAAATATAAACCTCTACTTAAGAATACCATCATGTATGATTGTATATATATATTCCACAAATACAAGACACAATATGCTAGAGACATATGAATCGAGCTGTTTTAGAAAATTTAGGAGAGACACAAATGGTAATATATATAATAATATAAAATTAAGTGTAAATTAAATTACTTTTATTAACTACATATTGTTAAATATTTTGCTCTATTAAGCCCAAGAAAACAATTCAGTACACACTTCAATAGCAACGACAAGTTACCATCGTTATTAAAAAAAAAAAATTAGAAAACCTAAGTCTGAATAAAAGCCCAAGTCAACCTTTATATCTTAGTTGATTGTTGTTTTATTTAACACAATCCACGAATCCGAATGCGGAGAAGGAAAACACCTTCTCAATCTCTACATAAATCCAAAGATTCTTCCTCTTGATTTGTATATAAATAAAAAGTGGATGTGATATTTATCTCCTCTAAATCTGTTATTTGCCTCATTTGATTTGAAGTTTTATACTCGCTCTTGCCCGCGTTAATGTCGGTATGCAGAGACGATTGCAATTGTAGAATAATTGTGTAAAATTGTTGGTTTGGGCGTTGGGCGATTCGGCGGATTAATTATAAAAGGGAAGGGGCTGAAGCACTGAAGCTGAATACTAATCGTGGCTGCAGCTTCGTTTTGGGATATCGATTACTTTCATGGCTGCTAATCCGCAATCTCAGCATCGCTGTGTTTTTGGTTAGTGGTGTTTACTTTCTTTATTGTTTCATATATATGCACGCCGTGATGTTGCTGTGATTTTGTTAAAACCTCAATCCTTAGTTCGGAGTTGAGATTAGGTTTTCTTGATTAGGATATTAGCTTTATATCCGTGACTGCATTGTGATTTTGGTAATTATACTGAATTACTGATAGGGTGGGGGAGACTGGGGAGTTAGCCTTTTAACTAATTGAAATTTGGTGTCTTTATGTAGTTGGGAATATACCGTATGATGCTACTGAAGAGCAGCTTATTCAAATATGCGAGGAGGTCGGTCCGGTTGTTTCATTCAGGTGAGTTCAATTCGAGTTTATGAAGGCCAAGTAAATTTACAGTTTACTTGGTGGTTTACTGGTGATGCTGGCTTGTACTTTTATGTAAAAATTGTATCTGAATGTTTACTCTTGTGATGTATGGTCAATACAAATACACTACTTGTCGTCATATGCCATGGGACTATCGATATCTTCAGATGGATCTGTTAAAGCCTTCTCTACCTAGTATAATGTCTAATTAATTTTGTGGCAACTCCTTTTGGACCTTAAAAAATGACTAATGTTCTTAATGCTAAATATCTCGAGATAGATGTTATGCTTTTCAATTGTCTCTGTAGCTATTGGGTTAAAGCCTTTGTTTATCATATTTTTTGCTATATCAGATTAGTTACTGATAGAGAAACTGGAAAACCAAAGGGTTATGGGTTCTGCGAGTACAAGGATGAAGAGACAGCTCTAAGTGCTCGTCGTAATCTTCAGGGCTATGAGATAAATGGCCGGCAGCTAAGAGTTGACTTTGCTGAGAATGACAAGAATACAAATCGGGAACAGGTGAATGGTTTATGAATTTTTCTCCTCGTGTGAGTTTATGCACTTATCATGTTCTTGCACTCTTTTTAAGTTTTTAACCAATTCTCGTTGGGAAAAAACATGTTCTTCACCTTAGTCATCTTAAAAGTAGTGCTTTCTTGCAGGGGCGTGGTGGTCCTGGTGTTGGCCCGAATGTTGGTAACTGAAATATTTTGATTTTGTAATATTGCTTGTATAGTTTACTGCGGATGGAAAGTTAGAAAATCACTTTTTTCTGCTAAAATTCTTCGTTTGAGTTGTGTAGCAGTAACTGTATCCATAAAATGCAGATGCTCAAAAGCAATTTGGCGGTCCAGCAGTCCTTGGACATCCCGGTCTTTACCAGCCAGTCGGAGATTCAGCTGCTACGGCTGCTGCAACTGTCATGGCAGGAGCTCTAGGTTCTGCTCAGACCGCTAGCTCACCAAATCTGATTGGATTACAAAACCCCTCCTTGTTGGGCTCTGATCCTTTGACTCGTCACTTGGCGAAAATGTCTAGGAGTCAGCTGACAGATATTTTATCAGAATTCAAGGTAAGGCTCTAAAAGCAATTCAACCTTTTCGGAAAGAAAGTCTAATACAAAACAAATGAGTTAGACCATCTTAGATGGAACCAGATGTGAATTTGAGAAAAGAAAAGAGTAATTTATTAGAATAGTTATAGCAATTGTTAGAAGTAATTCTTGGTATATGACATTTGGTGTTGTTGACAGACACTGGCTACACAAAATAAAGAACAAGCCCGCCAATTGTTGCTCGCCTTCCCAATTTTGTCTAAAGCTATTTTGCAGGTTCTACTAATAGTTTGTGCTGTAATCTGTTATAATTATTTCTAAAATACTAATAACTCCATCTAATTTATGTAGCTTTTTTTTTTCCTAAATGCAGGTCGAGATTATGCTTGCGACAGTGTCTCCTCAAATGGTTTGTTCTCCTCACAGTTTTTCCTTCATTTTTAGGTTTAGCAACAAGGTATGCTGTTTAAGCTAGTGTATTTGGCTTTTGTACTATTCAGTTGCAGATGCCCAATATTCGACAAGCTTCGGCTCAACCTGTACAGACCTTAGCACAAGTTTCTCAAAGCCAGTCTGGACTGCCCCCACTTCCACAGAACAAAATGCAATCAGGTTCACTGCCTTACGCACAAGATAGTCGAGTATCAGCTGTTGTACCGAACCAATATGCTGCGCTCCAAAAATTCTCCACACAAACTCAGATTCAGCAGCCACAACTAACACAGAACCAAGGCTTGCAGCAAGGCCAACTGCTTGCTCAATCCGGAGTTTCATCACATCCCTCTTTTAATCCCCAGTTGTTGGGTGGTTTGTCAGTTGGACAACAAATTCAAGTGTCGACACTTCAGAAAACGCAAAATCCTTTGTCACAAAATGTAGGCCCGGTTCCACCCACCAGTTCAGGGTACAATGCTGTGCCGAGGTCTCAGGCTGTTCCCACCCATTCTTCTGGGGTTATAAATCCACAATTTTCAGCTGTTGGTTTTCAGGTATGAAACTTCCTAATCTGATAACATGGCACGGTGGCACCTTCTGGTTCTCTTTATTTTTTGCTTTATCATCAAGGAGGCCTTTTCTAGTTCAATTCATAAAACTTGTAACTCCATTGAGCTCCTTTGCAAACACCATATGGACATATATTACTCCCTCCGTCCCAAAATTCTTGTCCATTTTATTTTCGGTGCGGTTTTTAAGGAGAGTCGTTAGTTGTGTGTAAAGATATGTAAAGTTGTGGGTCCCACAAAAAGTTGTGTGTAATAATTTGTTAAAAATGAAAAGTGGACAATAATTTTGAGACGTCCCAAAATGGTATAGTGGACAAGAATTTTGGAACGGAGGGAGTATATAATTAATTCAATTAGACTCAATCAAGTTGGATAATATTCGAGTGGATGTAGCTTTGTTATGCTTAGATACAATTAAAGTAGAAGTTATTATCATTACAATGAAGATTTTGTTAGTAATAACTTCTCTTGAAATAATTAGGCACATTATTCTTTTCAATATTGATGTTTTCCAAATGTTATTATGATTAATAGTTTGGTCTAATCTGGACATTAGCAAATTCTAAAGATGATTTTTTTTTTTTCTTGTTATAGCTTAGTTCAACATCCTCTGCCATGCCAGAAGAGATGGATTTGAAACCTCATGTGAAGACGAACCTGATTGATAGAGCACCAAAAATGGTGAAACTGAGTGATGGAAGAGCTTCCCCTTCACAGGCTGTAAACATAGCTTCACCTATGTCTGCACCATTCCCAACTTCTGCTGTTCCTAGAAGACAGCCTCTCAGAACAGAAGAAACTTCATACACTGGGAGGCAAGCTACTCAGGTAGTAAATTTCTCCAAAGATGTCGTTGTTTTAATTCATTTCTTTTTTAGTTATGGCTAGAGCCAGATCTTTACACCGTATTAAGGGGGCGTTTGGCGGGTTTCGGAATCAAGAACTAGAATAAACCTCATATCAAGCATTTGGTGTTAAGTGACAGAATCAAGATTTTGAGATCATAATAAAAAAAGTCGGTGTTTTCAAAGCCTAGTAACTTGGTGGATTTTGTCCAAAACATAAGTCTGACTCTCATTTCAAATCCTGGGTGAATGATCCCAAAGCCAAACTTGATTCCAAACTGCTAGTAGTGTTCTAAGTTTTTTAGAAATTATGGTGTCTCGTGTCCGTACATCTAGATTTCAAAACATTAAATTGTGGTTTGTGTATGATTTATTTTCCTTGAATTTACAGGTTCAACTTCCCCCTGACTTGGACTCAACCTTGCTTCAACAAGTGATAAATCTTACACCGGAGCAGCTAAGCTTGCTGCCACCGGATCAACTGCAGCAAGTAATTCAACTTCAACAGATGCTCCGGCAGGCTACATAACCTTTAATGTATTACTTCCCTATATAGCATAAGGTTAACTAGTCCTTGAGGAAATAGCATTTGCTCACTGTATCAATTTTACAACACCAAGTATTGTTAGGTGTAGACTAGATACAGCAGATTTGTAGCATTAATGTAAGCTTCCAGGCTTGTTCTTGTATTGAGATGAACACATTTTTGTAATGAAATCAAAATTTGCCTTATGCTCTTGAGTCTTGATCAACTTTCTTTTTTATGAATTTATTTAGGTATTCCGTTTGTCACACTCCTCAGTTAAATATGTGGTAATGTGGTATTTGCAAAATCATTATGATCGTACCACAAATATTGCGATTGAAAAATTGTTATACTAGTATTAAATAATTTGTAATCCATATAATTAGTAGTTCAACAACCTGCTTTCACCAGCTTATAATCATTCCGTTCGACCAAACTTGTATCGTTTCTCGTTTTTCAAAATGGCAAAAAAATGAAACATAAATCAATCACTATTATATTGTGGAACATACTCATTCATAGATAACCAACTACTCCGCACTTCGATGGGACGGAGGGAGTAATAAGCTGTAGAAAGTTTTTTAAAAAAAAGTTTTCTTTGATGCAAAATAGTTCCCATCGAAGCTGATATGACAAATTAGGGGGTGTTTTGAAGTAGCTGAAGCTTATTGATAAGTGTTGAAAGCTGCTTATTTGAAAATCAGTTAGTGTTTGGAAATAAGTGTTGAAAGCTGCTGAAAGTGGGGAAAATAATGTTTGGGAATACTGTTGATAGAAGTAGCTTATTATTACTTTTTAAAAGAAATGTTTGTTTTGCCCTTAGTATTACTAATTATTATTTATAATAAATAATAAAATTAAGAAATAATTGTTATTCAATATTTATTTTTTGCTTACAATTTCAATCTAATACTATAAAATACTAAATTAATCTAAATATTATATATATTATAAAATTATTTCATAATAAATATAATATATAATTATATGTTAAATATTATTTATTTGTATAAATTAATCATACAAACAAAATACATAAAAATTCCTCCATAAATTTTATGAAGAATTGAGAGAGAGAAGAGAAGAGATGCGGCGGATGTGATAAAAATGTATCCTCACAAAATATTAAGGTTAGGGATAGTTTTGGAATTAGATAAAATTATTAAGGATAGTTTAGTCCAAAAACGCATAAGCTATAAGCTGAAAGCTGAAAGCTAGAAGCTGGAGCAGCTTCAGCAAATTCTCTATTTTCAACCCAATTTTAGAGAATCTCAACTTTAAACTGAGAGTTTCAAACACCTCCACACCAACTTAAAGCTGAAGCAGCTTACAAAAAACTGTTCCAAACACCCACTTAATGCCCAAATCTCCAACAAGAGATTAACATTTCAACCTGAAAAACAGATATTGGACAGTCTAGAGAAAAAATTGCAAATCTACTTAACAAATACCATTATCAGCATCGAAAACTCATAAAATCATGTTACACAACCACATCAAAACCAAGGTCTATTAAAAAAAAAGCAGCAAAATCCACACATCAAAATGTTTGTAACAAGCAGACTTTAAAAATGTATTGCAGAGAAAGACAAGAAAGAAATCAACGCAGCCTCCTCGCTTCTCTCTCAGACTCTAGCAAAGTGAGAATGTCGCCCTCTCTGACCGGTCCCTTGACGTTCCTCATGATGAAACGGTTCTGATCATCGATGAACTTCACCCTGACCTGAGTGACTTGTCCACGAGATCCGGTCCTACCAATGACCTTGACCACCACTGCATGCTTGATTTGTGATTCCATTCTGCAAATTCAAGCCAAGTTTAGCAGACACATAACTGCTACTTCTGATTTGTGAAGAGAGAATCAAGCCAGAGAGTCGAAATTCAAGAAAAACCGAAGCATGATTGAGATTATAGAATCACATTTGCATAGGGGAAAATCAATGAATAAGGCGTCTGATGAATTACAACTAAATGAACACGCACTGCTTCAGTTTTTGCTTAATTAATAATCGAAAATACAGTACAATGCTTCTTTGCATTGTACTAATCTCGATTGTTCATTAAGCACAAATTTATGTAACTTCTTCATCGAATAAGTGTGAAGTTCAACAACGAAAAACAGAAACCACAAAACAATCAGCCCGCACAAAGTGCCCAATCCAAGGATTAATTTTCAAAAAGTAAACTCCATCACACAAATAACTCTGCCATATGAAACCACAATGCAAAGAAGCATTGTACTGCAGAATGATTTTCGATTATTAATTAAGCAAAAACTGAAGGTACTTTCTTCATCGATTTAATGGAAATCAACAACGTAAAACCCTAGCTCACAAAACCTCCAGCCCGCATAAAGTACCAAGTCCAAGAATTAATTTTCAAAAATAAAACTGCATTGTTACGAATAATTCTTTCATATGTGAAGTCACAAAGCAGAGGAGCAATAAACAGCAGAATAACAAACGCAAACAGTTAAAACCGGAAGCAAACATATGGTGAAAAAAACTGCATAGCAATAATCTAAAAAATTACCATAAAACACGAAAGAGAAAGCGCCTAAACAATCACAAGTAGTATGATAGAATAGAATTGTTTACGAACCTCAAAAACCAAAAGAGAGAAGGCTGGAACCCGGAGCAGCTGCAAAAGAAATTGGTGAATGGAGGCAATTAGGACTTGAGAGGTTGAAAAACCCTAGAATGGATTCTTATTTATACTTACTTCTGGACGGACAGACAATTACATCCCTACCCCCGATGACAAAACATTATTCAACTGAATTGATTTTTGTTTTTCAAAAAGATAAAGCCAATAATTAAAAAAACAACAAAATGATGAACATATTTGCCAGAAAAATTTATTAAGTTCATGTTACAATCGGTTAACCTTTGGTCAGTTATGGTGATTGCTCATGTTAAGTCAATTAAATGAAGTCACTTAATATCACTTATATATTCGACCCTTTTTTTTTTTTTTTATGACATACCTAAAGAGTTGGACAAAAAATTGATCCACAGTATTGGCCTATGATGATTATTGTAGTCTAGGCCAAGATCTTTTTTGATGAAAAGAAAAGAAAAGATATTGAATTACATTCTAGAATGTCATTATGTTACATGAAAATGCTCTACATTCCCCTAAGCTCTGCCTCTACCACGAACTCTGTAATTAAAATAATATCCTCTCTTGGTAAATATCTAGTGCCTGCATAACCTTCTCCATGAACATCTTTCTGTGCAACCTATACCTGTATGCATACCAAACGAAAATATGAATATAAACATCATCTTATCAAATGAATGAGGCAAGTTTTGCATCAAGAAGAATACATACTTTATTGCAGCTTCATGCGGCCTCCTAGCTTCCGGCATCGACTCTGTAGCAACAAACCAAGAAAATAAAACATACATTCATAACAGCAAAGAGGACTGCTGATTGATAAGGGCAGAGAAAAGTGTCATATTAATTGCTAAGCAACATATTATAGTGATTTTTGAATATGTAATTTGCATTCTCGCACACACTGAACTAAAGGGTTGCTTTTCAACAAAGCCACCAAGGTTATGTATGGTTAGCTTCCATTCGTATACCACTACTTCATGGTAGTAGTTGTTCAAGAATTTTTGTTTGGACAGTTCATACCATCCATACCTAGTATTTTGATCTAAGACTTCAATTCTTACATTGGTTTATCAATTATTCAGAGAACAGGGAAATCCATGAAAGACCATCATAAATCATAAATCTTCAGATTGTGCCAGTAAAACTTAAATCCAGCGATTAAGCATACCAAGGATTTGTTCGTCTTGATCTGCGGTGGTAGAAAATTCTGCAAGCATTTGCTGGCATTCCTCTTGTAACTCCTTCACAGCTTTCCTTTCCGCACTTGGAATGGGAGGGATGTCCCCATCTGACCAAGTAGGTATTGTTCTTGCAGCAGCAAGGACTGCCCCATCAACAAAGCTATCCTCATTATATGAGACAGGATATCTATTTCATGAAACATAAACAAAAATCGAGTTTGATTTTCTAAGAATGTCAAATATGAATTGGTTATGAGAAGCAATTATTATTACTATTCTGATAATATTCATCAGGAACACTGGATATATTGAAGACGGATAGGAAAGTATCCAAATGAATCCTTGCATTGCCGGAGAACTGGATAACATCCCAAGGATTCTGCAAGTTTTTATACAAATAGGTAAGCTAGTATCTTACAAAAAGAACACTAGTAATGAAGCAGATAAAAAGAAAAAATATGAACCCCTCGGGCAAGCAGTGTATCTGCAGATTAAAAAAACCAACTCTATGTTCTCTTCATAAGTTTATACTACATACAACATCACTGAAAAAGCTTGACAAGCAGAAAACTCGCAGCATCTAAAGATCAACTCTGTATTTCTTTGTATGTTTATATGTAGAATAACATTATGATGGACTGAGAACCTAAATACAAGAGTAATGCAAATTTCCCTAGCTAGACAATGCAGCTATCATGTATGTTCACATTTCTTCTGGCACTGGTGCTGCCAGATATTGGAAGAGACAGCTGTATCCATCTCAAGATATTTCAAAACCTTCTGAAGCTTAGCATTATTTATGTTTTCTTGGTGAAACTAATGTACCCACACTGCAGACGTTTCCAGAAGCATCTTCATATTTTGGCTAATTATCACAAAAAAGATTAGATAGTGAACAGAAAATTACCACTGGAGATGAAAATCCATATCTTTGCATAAAGAAGTTATTCATCTGTCCGTGCATGTAATTGACAGTCATCTGCATCAAGATCAATACATAAGCATCACAATTATGGGAATGAAAAACTAATAAATTGCTTTACTTGCCAAAAGCAGCTAAGAGATCAAGGGAGTTATGCTATTCTTTCAACTTCTATTGGTCACTGAATATAACTTTATCACTATTATGGAAAAGAAAGATGAGCGTTCATTTAAGCATGAAAATTCACATTGTCTTCTACCAGTCCCCAACTATCTCTTTAATAGCACTTCAATTTACAATTTTCTCAGAAATATATATCAAGCCATGATCATGCTTGCCGCGTTCCTCCCAGATAGGATACATATATTTAAAATGCTAAAAACACTTTAGATGCCACTCATGATATCATCTCAAAAGGTTAAATAATTGCAGGCTTCCGAAAAATATAAAACATAAATGTCAATTCTCCTAATAACTCTGTTGAGCCTAATGAGTTGAATATGTAAAGGTTATTCAGCAACTACATTTCTACTTTCAGCATAATGCATGTGGCATTCTATACCTCATCGCCCCTTTTGACCCTTTGACCAGCATTTACCATGACCTCAAGCATCCGATCCTTGAAACGCCAGTGGAAGAAACAATTTGGCTCAAAAGAATGATTTAACATATCTACAAAAATGCAATCAAGACCATCTAGTTAATGGACGACATTTTTTATCATTCCAATGGCAAGAAGAAAAAAATCTTCCTATCAACAGTCAAGTTGATATTCAGATCTCATCAAACTTACCGAAACAAGTAGACTCTGAATTTAAATCAGCAGAAGATGCCAAACAAATATATACTGAAAGTGGTTGCATATTTAGGCAGTTACTACAGTTTCCTTCATTTATCACCATTTTAAGAAGCAGAAAGCTCTCGATAGTTATTCAGATTGAAATGGCTTAACAAAAATAAAAAATATCCTAGCTGTATAATACACCACAATGCTCTAGACTGGTTGAAGTAAATTTCTATTTATCCTAATTGGCATATAAGTATATATATATAAAACAAACTTAGGAGAATACAGATATGATTAAAACTCATATGAGAGAGACTAACCGGCATAAGGGACGAGCATATGTGTATCTTGAGTTAGGGCACCAATTCTGATTTGTTTGCCAATACATCGAGATTGTGCAATACTCAGTGCCCAGAGAAATCTCTCGGGTTCTTGAGCAAGGCGTTTTATTTTAAGGGGTGCTGCAGAGTGCTGAAAGATCACGTACAGTTAAAACCAGAGAATTGATGAAAAAGACAGTCATGGTAGAAAACAATGTTATAAAGGATAGCTTCATACCCAGTTCTTCTCCCAAAACTCCATAGCTCGTTGTTGCTGTTGTCTTATTGTAGAAGCAAGTTCCTTATCCTGCAACTCCAAAAGGTCCTCCTGCAATTTCTCAAGATATAAGTCAAGGCAACAATAGACACAGAGAACTTCACATGTCAGAATTTAGCTAAAAAGACATGAATTGCATATTGCATTAACCAAGAATGTCCCCAGAAAATATTAAAACTACGTCCAGTGTAAGCACCACCCACAACGAAGTATACAAGAACAGAAAGAATTCAAACCTCTGTTGCTAGAAGTAAGCTAGAGCACTCATCAGCAGCAGGTAAGAAGTCACCATACAGCTGCCAAAAATTATCCTTGCAATCAAAGGCATGTAAAAGAACACATGCCATTCTCAGGTCCCAATCTGTCTGACATAAACTAAAGAGTGTTATGCACATGAGGAACTGAAAACTAATATCTAGTAACTATCAGCATGATATAATTAACAAATAATCAACTACTGAACAAAGTTTCCGCACACTAACCTCAGGGTTGGTTGAGTTAATTATGTCAAAGATAGGATGTCCCACTGGTATATGATCAGGGAAGAACATCCAAGGGAATTTTTGACTAATAGTTAACATCAATTCTAATGGAATCTCCATTATCAGCTGCACATTAAAAAAGAAGATTGAATTACCATAATCTATTTCAATTTTCAAAGCAGCACCTAAATCAGTGAATGCAAAATACAATCAAGAAAAAAGCACATTAAATCTCATAATTGAATAAATAATATCTATCAACCGAAAAAAGGAAAGTACCCTAGCACGACGAAGAGGCTCAATATCTCTGGACGCATAAACTCCAAAACCATCAGGACCTTCTTTGAACTCGATACCATAAGCTCGGAAACTCCTAACATAACCTATCTTATAGAAATCAGGATCTGCTGGCTCCAACTATTAGCAGGTACATCAAATAATCAGAATACGAAGAAAACAACAAAATCAAGCTGCGCAGATAGAAATTAGTAAAAACAGAACGTACGTGAGAAGAAGCAGTCGGTAGGAGCTCGAGCGGGGTCTGGAAGAGCGGGAAATCGGAAGTGGAAATAGCAGAATACGTGTCTTCATTGGTAACCAAAGACGCACGCAGTGGAGAAACTCTACAGTGCTGTTGATGAAACCAAAATCAGTAGTTGATTAAATCACAATGCTCAATTTTGTGTTTGTATTGGTAAATGCGAGTAAGAGTAGGCGGCGGAGGAGTGACCTGGTGGCGGTGGTGGTGGGTGAATATGCAGTTCGGCGGTGGATGCAGGAGCGAGTCGAGCGACATGGCCATTGCTCCCGGAAAATTCAGCAAATCAAAACGTTATCCTTCTGGTTTACTGTTTCTTTTTTCATTTTCAAATAATATATAAATAGAAAGTATCGCGGTTAATATTTTAAAAATTGAAAACAAAATATAATAGTATAATAATTATAATTATAAAAATACTTTTGCAGTACATTAGGGAGTTAACATGAAAATTATATTCAATTATTCATAATTAATGAAATAATAAAATAAACAATCTATAGATTTGATTTAATTTAGTGGGTTTTTGGAATAGCTTTATTGATAAGTGCTGAAAGCTGAACGACTGAAAATTGCTGATTTGAGAATTTGTAGGTGTTTTGAAAGAAGTGCTGAAAGTGGAAAAATAGTATTTAGAAAACTGTTGATATCAGTAACTTATTTTAATTTTTTAAATAAAATATCTGTCTCACCCTCAATGTTATTAAAAATTATAATTTATAATAATAATTTCGATTTTAATATTATAAAATATTAAAATAAATTAATTTTTGTATTATAATTTTTGCTTAATTTGCCAAATAATTTTGCACGACTAAGCAGACATGTTCGATGAAATGTCTGTGAAAAACTGGCAACTGTTCACTCATTTCCTACTTCATTTTCATCATGAATCCATTTTCAGAGGAGTTTGTAGCTCAAGAATTGCTTAGAATATCAAGGAGGAATTAGCAAAAAAAATGATAATCTTATTATATTACTTGCAGTCGGAACTTAGTTTACTTGACTAGCTAGAGGAGAAAGCATTTGATAAATCAAACTCTAAATCGGGCCTACATTAATCACGAAATTTGGATTTTAATGGTTCAATTGGTTGAACTGTTTATCCATCTTTTTATTTTATTATATCATATCTGAAACGTTATAAAAACTATTTATTTAGATTATAAAAATATAAAAAAACTGACTTGGTCTCGTAGACAAGAAATGAGGAGTTGGTTTAATTACTTGTGAACATATATAACTTTTTTTTAGAATAAAAGCAATTAAAATCTGATTAGAACCGAGTCACGAATTTCGGTTAACTTGATTGACCCGTCGGGTCACATCGAGTCTTAATCAAATATGAGTCCACTTTATCTAAAAAATACTACCTCCGTCCCATTATTTCCGACACGTTTCATTTCGGCGCGGAAATTAAGAAAGTAGATGATTAATATTGAGATATGGGTAAATGATAAAGTAGGAGAGAGAAGATGAATGAGAGTAGATGATAAAGTAAGAGAGAGAAGATGATAAAATAAGAGAGAGAAAATGATAAAGTAAGAAAAAGTAGGAGAGATAAATGATAAAGTAGGAGAGAGATGATAGGTAGTATTTTCAAAAAAGAAAACGTGCCAGTAATAGCGGGACGTTCATTTATGTCAGTAATAGCGGGACGGAGGTAGTAAAAAACATCAGCAAGTTAACGGGTCAGGTCCCAATCATGGCAAAAGAGAAAGCTACCAATAGTAAGGTTTGGGGTTGTGTGCTCGATTTCTCCAAACCAGAGGCTCAAGTCCATGGTTTTCACGCACCTGCTTTTCGTGCAATCTTGAAATTCCGGAGAACAAAATTCACCCCAATCCTTCTCTTTAAATTCAATAAAATGTATTCAAGAGTGAGAAAATATAATTGGAAATCAATTTTCACTGTGAAACAAAAGTAAGTAGAAAGATTGGCAAGAGATGAGGAAAAATACTACTATATAACTATGCTAAGGAAGCAGCATCGATTTTAGCGAAGAAGTACGCTTGTTCAGCAAGATATCGAATCTGTTGTAACTCGATAGTTTTTCTCCTTACTCAGTATTGAAGCTGCGATTCAAAATGGAGTTGCTCAATCTTCCGTCGCTTGGAGGTAACGCTCTAAATCTCTGCTTCGCCTTTTTTGCAAATTTTGTGCTTTCAAGAGCATTTTTTTTCTCTCTCTCTCGTTCTCTTCTTCGATGTTTCAAGATCGAGTTGAAATTTATTTGTACTCGATTTTGATTCCCCCAAATAAGAATAATCCACGAGCTGTAAATTGATCATGTTGCATCCATATCGAGTGATAAGTATAGAAAATTCGTTTTTGGACTTCTTTGATCTCATGCTTGGAGGTTTTCATCGAGTTAATTGTAAAATGTTTCTGCAGTATATTTGATTATGTGACTCATCTATGTTATTATATGCTTATAATGTGATGCGAGTTCTTCCTTTTTGGTTTAAGACTTGTGATGCTTGATTTTGGAGTTTTTTCTTGGAAATTTTAGTGGCTAAATCCAGCAATCTACTTCCTTTTTGACTGGCATTGGTGTTGAGGTTCTATTGCCTCATATTCTTTAGCTGCACTTCCTATGGGAGGGTGTCTCGAGCAACAGTAACTGCCAAGCTTTTAATTGAGTTAAGTTTTTGGGGAAAAAGAATTTCAAGCCTCTTCATTATGGGTTTCAAGATCTCAATCTACCTATATACTCCCAAGTTACTTATTCCATCTTCGTATCGTGTCTACAGAGTTAATCATTGTCCTGTTCTTATACTTGTTTGCAGCCATCACCTTGCATTCTAGCTGACAGTAATTTCATTGTTCTTTTTTTTCATGATTTTGTCATTTAAGTTCTTTGGAGTTGGTACTATTTGCTATAGTCGAATGGTTTTGTCATCCACCCTTCAAAATTTGAGATTGAAAATCAGGAAGAGGCGGACTCGATGATTCACTTGTGAAGAAATGAAAAGGGAGATTTTGTTGAATAGGATGATGTATTCTATAAATCCCGGATTATGAACAAAATTCAAGTCTAACCATCAAAAAAAAAAAAGAAGTGGCGTGATGATTTTTTGAATCTGAGGTTTCTGGAGGAAATCCCATGAAGTTGGTTTTTTTAATCTTTGCTATATGAATGATGTTTGTTAGCATTTTAAATTTTGAATTTTCATGTGCTAGTACATCTCAAGCCACTCAATTGATGCCTTGCTTGATACAGGGTTTTGGTATTGATGAGGGACTCGACATATGACTATTTTTGCATGTTATTGATCAAGCTCTTGACCATTATTCCGTGATTTCTTCAAAATGTCGATGCTATCAAGGTTACGTTTAATTACTGTTGATGTTACCGGCACACTACTTGCTTACAAAGGGGAGCTTGGCGACTACTATTGCATGGCTGCAAAGGCAAGCGGACTCCCATGCCCCGACTACGAACGAGTGCACAAGGGTTTCAAACAAGCTTACACCGAGATGGCTAAGAAGCATCCATGTTTCGGATTCTCAGAAAAGATACCCAACATTGTTTGGTGGAAGACATGTGTGCGCAATTCTTTCATCCGGGTAATAAACTTCTGCACCAGTCTGTAATCTTTTCTTTGAGAAAAGGAAGGGTAAGCATTCATGATCTTTGCTTATCCTACAGGCAGGATATGATTACGATGAAGAAACATTCGAGAAGGTTTTTAGGCGCATATACGCCACCTTTGGCTCCTCAGCACCGTACACTATCTTCCTAGATTCGCAGCCATTCTTGAGATGGCTGCGCGGGAAAGGTGTTACTGTAGGCATTGTGAGCAATGCGGAGTATAGGTACCAAGATGTAATCCTCCCGGCTCTTGGTTTACATCAGGTAAATTGGAAAGCATGATTTGGAGATTCATTACGTACAAGTTATCCTACTTTCTTCCAACAAAAGGGGGGTGTTTGCAATAGTTTACACTTTTTTAAGTTCTTAAATTAATGGGCAGTTGATAAAAGTTGCTTCTTAGAGAAACTAGTGGGGGTTTTTGCAAATAGTGCTTAAAAGTCCGAAAAATAGTATTTGCCAACATTCGTAGTCTAGTACGCCCTTTGTCGCATTGATATAGTCCACTTTTTTTCCAGCACGGTTTTTAAGGAGAGTTGTTAGTTGTGTGTAGAGTTATGTAAAGTTGTGGAACCCTCAAATAAAGTGTGTAATTATTTACTAAAAAAGGAAACTAGACTATTATAGTGGGACAGTTCGAAAATGTATACTTGACTATATCAATGGGACAGAGGGAGTAGCTTATTTTGAGGTGTAGTATCAAAAATTCAATTTCACCCGTAGTAAAAATTTTAAAACAAAGATGAGGTTAAGATTGTAAAATTGACGTTTCTAGAATTACAAAAATGTCATAATCTCCATAAGTTATGTTTTTTTAGCTTAAATTAAGAGATTTTTTTTGAATTGTAAGCTGTTGCAAACACTCAATTTCTTGGATTAAGACATAAGTTGTAAACTTTTAAATGGTTGCAAACACCTACTAAATGTGAAGTTATGATGATGAAAAATCTTGAATTCTTTGTAGGGATCAGAGTGGGACTTTGGTATTTTCTCGGGTCTGGAAGGCGTGGAAAAGCCCGATCCAAGGCTGTACGAGATAGCCTTGGAGAGGGCGGGGAACGTGGCACCCGAGCTGGCTCTTCATATTGGAGACAACATGAGGAAGGACTATTTGCCTGCAAGGAGTGTGGGAATGCATGGTTTGTTGTTAGATAGGTTTAAAACTCCGGAGGCTGAGAATTGGAGGAACTCTGGTGCTGTTGTGCTGCCGGACTTGGTGGCTGCTCAAGAATGGCTCTCTTCTGTGCAGCAGAGTTGGCTGTAACTTGCTTCAAATAATTTATAAACTAAAGAAATCTCCTTTATTGACAAATTGTTGTAGTCTTTGAAGAGATATTGTTTTAACTAGTGAATGAAAAGCATTCATTCTCCTTTTGTCATTGCTCTTTATTTTGACCAACTAGATTGATTGGCCTTGCAGTAAATATTAGGGGTAAAAGATCATTTTTAGCACGTCACGTTGGTCCAAGTATCCGATTTTGGCACGTTTTATAAAATCGATCAGGTTTGCCCATTTTAGATGGTTTAATCGAGGTTTAAATAACGGCAGATTTTTATCTAAAGAAGAATCCACCATAACTGACCTCAATTTGCCAACAAGTTTGTGTTCTTGAATGAAAATGTTTATTCTAAATTGTGCATATTTGTCACACGTCTTATGTAAATGACATGTGATACTTGTAAAAATACAAATTATCATCGTGACACATAAGAGGTGTGACTCATAACCGTAAAAATTAGAGAATATAGAAAAGAAAAAGAAAGAAGCGCTCGAAAGCAATTTTTCAGCCGACACAAGCAAAAAATCCTGCAACTGAACATAAAACTGCTAAGAAGAAACAAGATCATAATGTCCTGAAAACAAGAAATTCCAAATCATGAACTGCATCTTTGATAGAATTCAACATAGGACAATACCAATGACAGAATCTTAAACAAGGAGAAAACAGTTTCGAACACTATTGCCAAATGAAATACAGACTTAAGAAGCTTCTGCAGCAGGCTGAGTAACACCAGACTTCACCAGCAGCTGAGTAAGTGCCTCTGGGGAGCAAACCTGATACTTCACCTTCCCATTGGACAACAAGACCTCGGCCAACTCGAGCTTCTCCGAAGTGAGACTCGTGCTGTCCATTGTCTTGCTAAGCACCTTAAGAGCAAGCTGAACAGCCTCCTCCCTTGTGATCTCATCTTTATAGTCTTGCTTGAGCATTGACTGAGCAGCTTGGTTGTTTGCTCCAATCGCTGCAGCCTTCCACCCGCTGTAGTTCCCACTCGGATCGCTCATGTAGAGCTGGAAACCGTAGTTCTTGTCCCACCCTGCAAAGAGGAAAGAAACGCCAAAGGGACGGAGCCCACCGAATTGAGTGTAGCCCTGCTTTGTGTCGCACAAGGACTGAACGAGCTGCTCGACGGGCATTGATTCTTGGTAGGCATATGCGTAGCGCTGGGCTTGGACTCTTGCTGTGTTGATGAGGATGTTGGCGTCGGACATGATTCCGGCCACAGCACAGGCAACGTGGTCGTCAATCTTGTACATTTTTTCGGTGGAGGCGGAGGTCTGTAGAAGCTTGGAAGTGACTTTCTTTTCGCCAACCAATACGACACCATCTTTGGACAGTATGCCTATGGCACTTCCTGCATTGCCAATCGCCTCCATGGCGTACTCCACCTGGTAAAGGCGACCCTCCGGGGAGAAGATTGTTGTACGACTGTCATACCTCCGAGACATGTTTCAATCTACACAAGAAATGATGAAGTATATTAGCAAATTACTTATGCAATATAGTGATCTGACGATGTATAACATTCAATATGCTAAGTAAGCCACAGCAAAACATTACTGAACTGGAAGTGAGATAAATTAGAGAAGTAATCATCAGCTATAAAAATTATACAAGATGTAAGAACAGAGACTTGTTTCAATCTACACAAGAATTGCCTCAGTCAAATTAGAAAATTACAAAGTAATATAATGTATAACATTTTGCATGGCTAAGCCACAGAAAAGCATTGCTAAACTGGAAGTGGGATAAAACAGAGAAGTAATCATCAGCTATAAAAATTGAACAAGACCGATGTAAGAACAAAGACGTGTCTCAATTTATACAAGAAATACCTCAGTCAGATTAGCAAATTAGTAGCATAATATAGTGATTTTGAAGATGTATAATATTCTGATTGACAAGCCACAGTACAACATTGCTAAACTGTAAGTGAGATAAATCAGAGAAGTCATCATTAGCTATAAAATTAAACAACACCAATGTGAAAAGAGAGAAGACTGCAAACATAACTCTTTGACAATTGTGGGTAAAAATTGTTTATCATTACTTCAATTGGGAAATTATTGCTTTCCAAGTAACACTATCGTGCAACAGAAACTAAGAGAATCCTATTCTATGCCTGATGTTTCCTTTAATTAATATTTAGGGAAACTCAATTTCATAACTACTGGAAAAAATCAAGGCAGCGAGCAAGCATCATACGTATGCAAATAATCAAACGGAAAAATACAGCGGAATCCACTGCTAAACTTTTAGACCATCTCCAAGGCTACACAAAAATTGGGGAATCCCCTATTTTTTTTTACTGTTTCTTCCCAAATGCTGCTCAAAACCCTCCCATATTATGTGGGAGGCCAGATTTTTCCCATACATTTGGGGGAGGATTTATCTCTCCCCTATCCCTTTTTTAAAAAAAAATTAATGTGAAAAAAGTTACAAAATTGGCACAATTCAGTTTTCTGTTACAAAACTGTGAAATCAAAACACAAAATCAAGAGCCTGGTAAAACATGAAATCGAGATCTACACACCAAATACAAAATTGATCTCATGAAAATACTTACCCCCACCGGAGATTCCAGCGATCTTCACCGGAATTGAAGAACCGAGATTGTTCCGTGTTGTTCCGTGGCCCCAATCTCGCGACTTGGGGTTGGCGAATCAGCTTTTCTGTCTCGTGTTTTCGTCTCGCTGCAGTAGTCTCAACTTCGATCGGTATTGCTTGGGTTTGTGTGTGTGTTGGAGTGTTTGAGTGTAGAGGTTGCTATAATGTACACGATTAAGAGCTTGATGAGAGACGAGCGAGAGAGGGAGAGAGATGAGAGACGAGCGAGATGGGTGAGAGTCGTGAGCCGGCGGATGAGAGAGCCAGGAGGTGAGTGGAGGGTATTTATATGTAGGTTTAGGATTAATAATGGTTTTTAATAATGGTTTTTAAATTAGAATAAATTAATTTTGTTTAGAATAAATGTAGATAATTAATATAACATTAATTGAAATTAATTTTGTTTAGAATAAATCTAATAATTTTGTTCAAGATCTCTTTTTGTTTTTTGAATTGAAATAAAAGGACAAGATTTAATGCACATGAATTGTGGTTTAATTGATTGAAACCAAAGATCAAGATCTCTTTTTACCTTTTGAATTGAAATAGAGAGACAAGATTTAATGCACATGTGTTTTTAGTGATTGAAACCACTATATATTAAAGTTATTTAACTAATCTTTCGTCACATTATTTCTTCATCACAATGTTCCATCACAAACATTTCAAAAATTATAAACTTTTATTGCCTAACTTAATTATATAATTAAATTACAATTAAAAATATTATATCATTAAGTTATAATTTATGATATTATATAATTGTATTTTAATTTGATTTATAAGAGTATAAAAATAGAATATTATGGAATATTCTTTTTTTTTTACGGGAAAATATAGGGGAATAGAATTGGAGACGAACATTGTTTCCGCACTAAAATTGGGATAGGAACCTTAATATAGGGGAATGCATTGGAGATGCTATTATAGTCTTTAAGTTCGTACGGCATTAGACATACACACAGAGAATACTGGAGCACTAATACGTGTTTTCTCTGCCCTAATTTAAAAACTACAAAGTTACCATGAAATCCGAAACCAAAATATTCCCATTACGTGTTCTCGGCTTTCAATACAAAAAGGAAACAAGTAAAAGAAGAACATATGGAAATTCCGAAGAAATCGATGAAAAAGCACAAGATAAAAGAATTCTCTGATACAGGGAGAAATAGAAAGAACCTGATATAAGAATGGTCTGATCTGGATGTTTGGCCGCGTTGTATGGTGATCGAAATCGGAATTGAGACTTGAGTGGAGCAGCGGCACAATATATTGGGGAAGAGCTGCCTATCTTGCCCACCTTTAGTTCTTCAAAATCACTATTTTCTGTTATTTCCGATTTGACCCCAAAGGTTTCTAGTGTTTCAAAATAGCAACCCTTCTTTTCTCTATTTTTCATTTCCCTTATGTTTTACTAATTCACATTTATTTTGTTGATATATCCGGACAATCAATATATATATATATATATTTTATGTTTTTAGCTTCTATATTTATATAAATATATATAATTAATTATTTTCACAAGTAATATAGAGTTTTTATAGTTACTTTATTTATTTTGAATTTATTTCTTAATTATGCAGATATATATATATATATATATATATATATATATATATATATATATAACCATAATAGTGCAAACTAGGTTGAGATTAACTAATGAGCAAATCTTTACATGCAAAAGGGTGTGCGTGCATAGAGGTCACTGCATCCCTCAAATTTTACAAAAATGTTAAAATTTTCAAAAAACTTATCATTTTCCAATCAAAATTGCATATTCACACTCTTGAAAATTATAAAATCAAAATATCATCCCTCGAATTATACTGTATCATGGTGGATCTGTCCTAACAATCACATTTGAGGCCTCCAATGTTCATATTCTGCAAGCAGGAATAAATAAAACCAAGAGAATAGAGGAAGAAGGATCTCAACAATTTGTCCTCTCAATTACATATGCAGATGTACACATATAAGTTATTACAAGAGCCTTTACAAACAATGAATAGCATCCCTCTATTATACATGAAGTTGCCAATTTCTTGACAGCATAGAGATCAAGAATTTGCAGATGGTGAGAAATAGTGAGCAATACTAG
Organism: Lavandula angustifolia; assembly: GCA_028984105.1. Taxonomy (NCBI): domain Eukaryota; kingdom Viridiplantae; phylum Streptophyta; class Magnoliopsida; order Lamiales; family Lamiaceae; genus Lavandula; species Lavandula angustifolia. Next base: position 31,911,666 of record CM054802.1, on the reverse strand, counting down.
AACCTCTTTTCTTCACCGTATTAGCCTGCTTCTGAGGCCGGGTCCATGCGCGCACTTCTGCTTGAATCTCGGGAGGCAATTCATTCAAGACAGAAGGGTCAATCTCATCACTCTTGTAAATCCATGCATCACTTCCAGAATTGCCTGTTCTCCCGATAATTGTTTGCTGGGAGTTTCCTTGAAGCTTCTTACCTTTCAGAAGTTGTTCATAGAGGAAATTGGTTGCTGCTTGAAAATATGAAATGGGCGTTGTATAAGAATAAGAATTACCAGAGAAAGATGCTCCACTCTCTTGAAAAGTCTTGAGATCTGCATGCTCGCGGAGAGAGGAAGATTCTTGACTTTGGAAAAATCTCAATATTGATGAAGTTCCCTACAACAATTTCGTGGATCATGAGCATATGATAGGAATCAAAAGGAGTTAAAAGTTTATTAAGTAGTTTAATACTCCCTTCGTGCCATTATAATTGACCCGTGTTCCTTTTTGGCCGTCCACACTAAAAATAGCTCATACTTAAAATAATAGGCTAATATAATCTAGTGGGTCACACTATTTTACACACAAAACACAACTTTCTTAATTACCGTGCCAAAAAGTTTTGAGCCACTAATAGCAGGGTGGATGTAATATTTGAAGTCTTTAATTTAGTAGTAAGTCCATATCCTATTACGAGGCCTTATTCTTAATTTAGTTGTAATAGGAGTCTCTATTTTTGTTTATCTTTTGGTAGCATGTTTCTTAGTCTATAAATAGAGGCTACTCCATAATTATTTACAAAATTCGAGCTTTGCTCACGTTTTGATCTGGTTCTCTTGGGTTTTATTCCCATTCACCTAGCGTTTGCTATAATGGCCTACTGGCAAGGTGGTTTTATTTCCGTACTATCTATATAAAGTTGACACCGGCTACACAAACTTGAACGCTATTAATGAAAATTATCACATAAATGACAAGATCATGCATTCCTAATGGGGCAATATATTCCCTGGGGTGAACCACAGAAATTGCAGTAGTTGATTCCCTCCGTACTCGAGAATAATCATTTTAGATTCCATATGAGATGCAAACTATGGAAATTGGAATGACTAACCTTTTCTGACTTCCTTTTCTTTTCCTCTGATTTCAAACCAGGTCCAAGAATATCCATCTTCAACTGAGTGTGTTGTAATTCCAAGCCAATTTCAGTTTCTGATTTTAGATAACGATGAATTAGCAGAAGAGAGAAGAAAAAGGGTAGGCTAGGATATTAAGTCTTGGTTGGATGAGATGAGACCCACCTAAGCATGATGATGAAACAGTGCCTTCTTGAAGCCCCACACTTTGCTCCTTTCCGGATAAATCTTTCTTATCTGCAGCTTCATTGGTATATATATGGTCCTACATGTAGAGAGAAAAATATAAGAAAAAGTCCAGCTTTCATGCGTAAGCTAGTAATAAGATATCATAAACACTGTTGATTTCCAACAAGAGAAACATTCACCGGTTTATTTCCAAGCTAAATGATATACTGACAGGTAAAATCTCGCTTACATCAAGATCAATTTCCAGAAAAATTGAGAATACGAAATTTAAATCTTGCCTTACACGCTTCTGTTCCATCACCGTTTGGTCTAGAACCTGGCATAACAAGACCAAACTCTGCTTCATCCTCAAACACATCGTTTTCTGGGTCAGCCAAATTTAATCCAGCAGAGCTCCTAGTACCTAAACAAAGCTGAAAGTTATTGTGATGATTTAAGATTACTGAAATTTCACAAAACAAAAAAGCATAGGAAACTTCAAAGGTAGAATAGCAGCAAAGAGAACCTGATGATGACAAAGATACAGCATCTTGGTTGCATAAATCTTTTAATTCATTTGAAGTAGTACAAGTCTGATTCTGGTGATGGAAATACTTCATAATTGAGTGCGTTCCCTGCCAGATCATTACAGAAAAATGAGAAATTTACTGAAAATATGAATTGAACCTTGTCTTTTGCAACAGAGGCTACCAGCTCTAAATAACTTTTAGATGGTCAAAGTATACAGAACACTTATCCTCTGATGAGTAAACAAAATACTGCATCCATAAAGAAGGCCAATAGTATAAAGATAGTCTCTAAAATAGTAGTCAAGCCTTCACCAAGAATTAGATTGGTGCTCCAGAAGCATAAGATGATAGGAAGAGTAACTCAAAATCAATTGTGTTACAATTTGGCCAAAGAAACCCCAAAATGCAGTAAGGAAAACTGTTGGATCTTAAGGCCCACTATACGGTGGTGCTTAACAAGTTTCTTAAACAATTGGTCGTCACATTGGAGAATTTTTCACATTGAGCCGTAAGATCACCAAATTACTCATTTAAGCTAAGTGGGAAACAAGATATGAAATCAGTAAAATAAACTCGCAAATTCGCAATAGGTAGAGAGATAGAACAGAAAAAGCAAAAAAAAAAAACTGTATGAGAGACGAAGTGGCTTTGACTCACAGATGGGATCACATCTATTTTACTTGCTGAGACAGAGAGACCAGTTATTGCCCACTCATTGGATTCTTTCATTGTAGCATGATATACTCCAACATATTCACGCAGCGCAGCATGAAATAGATTGAGGGCATCTTCTTGAATCTTGGCAGTCCCGTACCTTAAGGGACAGGACTTTGAAGGGAACTTTTTAAGTGATTCTGAATCATTCAACTGGAAGATTAAATGCACATGAAATGGTAAGTTTCATATATATAATAATAAAAATACCAAATTGATTGTCTCCAATCAAGATGCAAGGAAGCAAAATTAAATACATAAGCTTTGATGACAAAATTGCAATAAACACTCAATCAGAGAAACACCTTGTAAGCACTTGCGTGTAAGGTCAGAGTACGAGCAATGCGTTTATTACGTTCCAGATCACGAAGAAGACGTTCATTCAATTCTTCACAAAGTTCATTCAGCCACTTCTGAACCTGCAATAGTAACAGAGATGAGGAAAATAAAGTAACGACCAATATAATTATAAAATTGTATAGCTCAAACAACAATCAGAAAAGGGTGAGTAACGGATTTCCAAGAGAAAAAAAATTTAAATTAAAACTAAAAAAAAAAGTATATAAAGTGAGTGACTCTACAGAAGAGATGTTTCTAAGAGCCTGACGTCCAGGAAATGTCTTCCCAGAACCATGACTTTTGGGAAGAAGGCGGCCCTCAACCTCATCACCGCAGATCCCACGCGCAATGTTCCATAACCAAGTGCTGCATTGATGATAAACAAATCTCAAACAAAAGACAGTGCGTGTATCAAAATGTACTTTTTAGGATCTTTAACTTTATAAATTCTTCGTCATGAATGTGCAGGCAAGAATGCAAGGGATAATATTTTATGATGTCTGATGACACTCTTAAGACGATGATTTTGTTAAACAGTAAAAGGTATTAGACAAACAGTACAAAACCGCTAACTATGAGAAACTCAAGTCGTAGTAACCAGGCTCAGGTGACTGTTCACTAAAAACACATGTATCCTTACAGTTGCAATACAATATAGTTTAATTCCTTGTTTCTTTCATCCCCAAATCCCTATGACATAATTACAGTACTGAAAGATAAAAAAACCCTTCGAGAATAATATATTTCTATATTTCAGAAACAACACCACCCAGAGAATACAAAGCATAGTACAAACCCAGTATTTATGCCATAGCGATCTTGCAGCTTCTCCTCCGGAAATTGCAATAGATCCCCAACAGTATTCACACCGTCAGCCTGCAAAGAAGTTCCAAGCTTTCCTCCTAGCTGTTTCCTATAATTACTTCTACCTTAGGTTGTGCAGGATTACGTTCAAACAAATAGTTTATGCCATTGGCCATTAAAAAACACAACAAGAATAACAGCAACTTACATTTTCTTTATAGGCAGAGATTCAAGTAATTTCTTAACAGAAGAGAGAGTCACAATTGTCTGTTGAGCAGGTTTATTCATGCCACTGGCTAGTTTAGCAAGCATCTGTTCACATCATAAATACCCATATAAAGTCTAAAGAGGAACATATATGTTTTAGTAAAACGGTAAAGTTGTTATATGTTGACAGGAAAGAGACAGATTTTCAAAATTCTGAAATGCTACCTAACCTTATTATGAGCTATCCCAGCTGAACATGTGAATTCAGTTTCTTTCAGAACTTCAAGTCTAAGTTCTGCTACAATACGAGCCCCACAGGCCAATAATTTATCACGACGATCAGCATTGTTCATAAGAAACCATTCCCTTACACAATCTCGATTGTCTGCTCCATCCTGGGTTAGCAATGAAATTTTTTAGTATATACTCTCAGAAGTCCAAGATTTAAAGAATACATAAATTAAGAATAATGGATGCAGGGAAACAAAGGGTACGCTGAGAACTTTGAATAATCATTTGCCTTTTGTTAGCAAGCTAGGTCTTGTAGTATTGTAGTAGTATATACTATATACTCGGCATGCTGATTGAACTTTGAAGATGTGCTTCTTCATTGTTTTTTGTTTATTACTCCCTCCATCCCATTATTTGTGGCCACATTCTTTTCAGTACGGGAATTAGATGATAAAGTATGAGAGAGAAGATGAGTGAGATAATAAGAGAGTAGGAGAGAGAAGATAAGTGAGTTAATCAGAAAATGAATCAGGGGTGATCAAGATAAGTGAGATAATGAGGGTAGATGATAAAATAAGAGAGAGGAGATGATAAAGTCGGAGAGAGAGATGAGTGAGATAATGAGAGTAGATAATAAAGTAGGAGAGATGTTGTAATTATTTGCCAAATTTGGAAAGTGACATCTTATAGTGGGACGTCCCAATCAAGAAAGGTGGCCACTTTTAGTGGGATGGAGGGAGTATTTATAAGTGCCATAATCATGGGCCAGTAGATTTGTTTTTGCTTCTCCATAGGCTTTTCTACTTTGGACCTGGACAAGTTATCTATAACCCCTAGTGCTCCTACCCTTTTGCTTCCATCACCTTTCTAATGATAGACTTTTACCCAGTAAATATTATTTCATCTTGCAGCAAAATGGACATGACAACCCCGACATCCTCCTCCTCCTTACTTGGGGGCAAATAGAAAAGGAAACAAAGTATAAAGAAACCAAATAAAAACTTTTTACCGAATAAAGCCCCAATATATGCGATTTATAAGCTTCTTCGCTAATTGCTTCCAGACTCTCATGGGAAGTTTCAGCTAACATTGTTTCTGCAGCTTCAGTAAGATCCAGATACACTTCATCTATAGAAGCACGCTCACATCGACCTTTTCTTGAAAGGACCGACACCACCTACAAAATTTTTGATGTAATTGCGTATATAGTCTAAGATGCTAGAAAATAATGCCGTACAAAATATTCTGTTAGACCTCTGAACCAGCATCTCGATACACAGTTAAATCTGCTTTACCACGAGCTACAGGAACTTGTACAAGCTGAATATTGGGACAGACCTTTTTTGCCTCATCACCCCGCATTGACCTTAAAACCGCATAAAAACTTAACATTTGCAAATTGAACATTTCGGTAATTTAATACATAAAATTCTGGTTTTGTTATTTTGCCTTTTCACTCCAAATTTGCGGGCTTCATAACCAACAGCAATAAGGCCCCCTCCTTTCCAGGAGTTATACTGTACAACAGCAGCTGGTTGACCTCTTAACCTTGGCTGTTTCCGTTGCTCAACTGCAAGCACATTCATGGCATACTTAAAATATGAGCATCTTCAACAAATATCTAGTTTATATAATAATCCACGGAAGCACATTTCATGTGCCCACACTATTAAGTAAATAAAAATTACACTTCCAACAGCTGTACACAAAACACCGGGTTGGTGAATTTCGTTCATCAGTTCATGAAGTAAATAGGCAGTGCCTCGACCGCCATTTTTGCCATACATGGGGATTAAACAAATATCTAATGGTTCATAACTTCATATGATTATTTGACAAGCCTTACAGAAGATGTAAAATATGTATACATTAGTCTGCAGTTCATTCCCCAAACCTCCAAGAGTAATAGGAAGCACAATATCACTTAAGGGAAAGCTACATAAGATGAAACTGGAACTAAACACACGAAGAGAGATCATAAAAACCTTAAGTAAGAACCACAACTTCTAAACAAAACACGAAGGAAAATTCAAAACCCAACGAATAAATCAAAATAAGAATACAATGCAAACCTCCAGTCTTAAACGAAAAATTATTAGCAATTAAGTTCCACAATATACTTGCCGAAGATCACTACTCACTAGGTTTTTATACGAAAACCTCCTGTATAAATTAATTACAACAGTTGAGTAAAATTCGAGTGCAATCACAATTTAATTAGGGTGGGAGAGAGAGTGAAAAACCTTGAACGTAGAAACAATCCATGTCAACGTGAGCAATAACTCTAGAATCGGACAATTCTGGTCTTGCCACCGGCATCTTCAATTTCTCCGCTGCCCTCGTCGTTGGAACCCTCCACTTTCCCTCCAATTTCACTAAAAAAAATTTGTCTGGCGAATGGAATGAAATCGCAAAGATTCAATTTTGGACCCCATTTCTGCGCACAAAGCCCAATCCATGGTGAACGGAGGCAGCCCTTTTCTTACCAATTGGGCTTTCCTTTCACCTAAAATTTTCACAAGTTAAAGGCTCTTCACGTATCAGTTAGATTTTTTTTTTCAAATATAGATTTTCACGTATCACCTAAAACAGTTTTTTTTCCTCACCTAGTCATGGTGTGTTCTTAAACTTTAACATTCAAGTTATAAATTCGAATTTAATAGCTTATTTTTCAATCAATCTATCTCGCATAATTAGTATAATATGGACAATTTACATTTGAGTGGGTCTATTCGGTGTCCCTCAATAGCATTCGAGAATTTACCATATATAAGGGTATGTTTGGAGTAGCTGAAACTTATTGATAAGTGATGAATGAAAACAGTTTATTTGAAAATCAGTTAGTGTTTGGAAATAAGTGTTAAAAGCTGTTGAAAGTAGAGAAAACAGTGTTTGAGAATTCTACTGGTAGAAGTAGCTTATTGCTATTTTTTTAAAACTGTCTATTTTGCCCCTAATATTATTGAATAGTTATAATTTATAATAAATAAATAAATTATAGAAACAGTTCTTATTCTATGATGAATTTTTGATATTAAATATGAAGTTGTAATTAATAAATTAAAATATTATTTTTCAAATTAGATAAAATGGCATCTATATTTATTTACACTTCAAATTATAGTATTATTTTCTCTAATATTTTGATTTCTTTTCTTTCTGAGATGAGTTATCCGATTATTTGAATTTTCTGTTTCAACAATAATATTTTGTTGTTCTTTTTGAAAAAAATAACAATTTTTTTTTGTTTCAACAATAATAATTTAAAGTCTTACGATACATAAAAAATTAAAAATAAATATAATTTTTAATAAAAAATCTCCACACAATTAATTATAAAATAAAAATCACAATTTTCATTTAAATAAGTTAATATTTTTATTTAATGAAATATGAACATCAGTTGATAAATTATATATGTAAAATCGAGAATCTTATAAATAAGAAAATCGTGTATAAATTTATCTATAAAAATGAATTGTGACGCATTTTTGTATTTATTTTTAATAATTTTTTCATTTTATATTTTAAATACAGATATAATTTATTTAATTATAAATTTTGAATTTAATCATTTTTCAATTTATTTATGTGGAGTTTTTGGTTAATGTTATTTTCGAAATCGAACAAATTTATTGATGACAAATTTGTCTGAAAAATTCATAAGATATTATAAGCTGTAAATTAGGGTAGGTCAGCTGTCAGCTTAAGCAACTTCTCTAATATTTGTACAAAAATAGAGAAACATCATTTTAAAGCTGAGTTTCCAAACACTTAAAATACAACTTTAAGCTAAAAGTTGTGAAGCATAAATTGTTCAAAACATCCTTAAGATAATGATGCAGCTTGACATGCTATGAGAATTTCCAAATATGCTCATTTCCTATAACTTCCACCTATCCACTATTATGTCTTTTTAGTATTTTGCCACACCAATATCATGCTCCTAGTGGGCACTCACATCCACCTCCTCATTCCTCATAAATATGCTTGTGAAAGTAAATTTACGGTGTTGTCGCTACCTTCATCAAGGATCCTTTTTTATGGAGTCCATTTTGGTACTTCCACACTCTCCGGCAGTAGTTTTCTTGTGTAACCAGCCGTATTTTTTATTCTGTCAATCTTAATATTTTTTTAATTGCATTGTATATTTTTATTATCTTTACAAGAATTTAAAAATAAAAAATTCAACTTTTTTTTTTTAATGAATCATCAATATTTGCTTTCACGGTTTATGCTAATTGCTAAATATGTATAATCTAATTCAAATTGGCCCAAAAATATTAGTAAATGGGGAGGCATGGGGTTTGGGATGAGGATAGCATTTTCGGGTGGGTTGGAGTGGAAAAAATGAAAGGAGTATTTTCTAATATCATGAGATTAATATATTCCTAATATACAAAAATAAGCAATTTAATTTTTATATTTGTGAATGTAATTTAAGATTTTTTTTATAGAAATTCTAAATGTATATGTCATTAGAATTAAGTTTCTTGAAATTAAGATTTGGAAACAATTTCTAAAAAGTTGGAATCATTTGAAAGACTAAGTACAGTACTTGATAATTTCGAACCCAAATCAAAATTTAAGTTGCCAATCAAAAGTCTTATTAGATGCTTATAAAAAATAAGTATATTAGAAGCCCGATATTGTAATATTTCTGGAATCGGGATAAAAGAAATTGTTGGTCCCCGAGAGCACGTTCAGGTGTAGGGGGGGAATACACCTGAAACCGATTTTCTCAACTTAGAACACGAACAGTCATGTTCAGGATAGTGTCGTACTGAATGAGTTCAGCAGACCAGATAGCTGTTCTAAATCGTGTTTGGCAAAGTGTCTGACTGTACTGAGATCTGCTAGCTGACTGACCGTCAGAATTCAGTATCAGCCGATAGAGTCCAGTGGTGCGGAAAGTGTAGGCCCAAATCAGTTGAGTTGGAAAGACGTTTTTATTAAACCAGTTTCAGTAGAATAATGAGATCAGTCAAGTTTGCTGAAACCGAGTTGAATGATTTTAAAGGATAGTTTTCAGTATGATCAGTTAAAATCAATGCAACAGTAAATAGACACAAGCGAGAGACACAGAGATTTTTAAAGTGGTTTGGATATCAAACAATCCTACGTCCACTGTCCCGAAAGATCAGGAGGCTATTTATTATACTGAGTTAGTCTCAGTCAGCTTGTACACAGGACAAAGCCACGTCTTGGAATTTATACTGAGCAAGTCTCAGTTTACACGGTTATCAAACTAAAGTGTTTGACAAACTCTCCAACTATGAAGGAGTCCTTTTACAATAAGGAACAAGTTCAAATATGAACTCCTTCGTCTATGCTATGGATATATTCAGTTGAACTTAGGGTTAGAGGGATAGGGAACGAGAATGTAGCTTCTAGAATGACGAACAGCTGAGTTTAGCTATGAGTTCTTGTAACGTCGTTTGGATACTAGAGGCTTGTATATCGGTTCAGCTTGGTTCCCTAAGAGCTTAGAATGTAGTCTTTCGCCGGAGAAATGCTCTTCGAGTTCTTGCGGAAGACTTAGGTTTTCTGGGTTGGCTCGTTTGAATGCTCTGTGAGTTCTCGTTGTCGTGATTGTTATTATCGTGAGCTTCAAATTTCGAATGATCCCTCTATTTATAAAGAAGAGTTTTGGAAAGATCCGTTGGAGACGATCATCCCTTACTCTCTCTCTTTTGGTAGCTAACGGCTCTTTTGAAGTAGAGTGACAGTGTCTTTTCCCTCCTTTTCCGGAAAGTTGTTGACTTGCAGCTTTAGTAGGTATAAGGCATGTGTCTGCTTGTCATTCGTAAAGGTTTAGAAAGCAGTTGAGACAGAACAGACCTCGAGGCATACTGAAGTTGACTTCTTTCTTCCTCGTATTTGACTATGCTGATTGTCTTTCAAAAGATCTGATAGTTCAGAAGACTGTCTGGCCGTTGCTGAGTCTGATCTCTAATTCAGCAGTGAATAAGCTGAGATTGCTCTACTGAAGATCAGCTCTGAGCACAGTGAACTACTCCTGCTGAGTTCAGTTCTACTATCTCTTCTCAGTATACTTCTCCTGCTGAGTCCAATACATACTGAGTCTTCTACATCTGGTGCTGAGGCTGATAAGCTACTGAACGCCTAAACCAGAGCAGAGTGTCTGCTGAGTCTGAACCCTCAGAGACAAAAACAATTACAAAGAAATGGTTCACCGATCAAGATAGGGTTTTGGGATCTTCAAATCTTCATAGATTCACTCGTGAGCATAAGCCTTACTAAGTGCATGTCGATACGGAAGACAAAATCATTTCCCACTATGTATTCTTGTCTTTGAGGATAGAATCATCACCCAACAATTTCCCCTATTTGATGATGCCAAAACCTTAACATCTATGCTAACACTAAACTACTCGGAAACGAGCTCCTTACAATATTACAAGTAGGATCGGTGGAGTTGTTCTTCAAGTTCTGGACTCATCGAAGGGAGCAGGGCAGAGGGTCAGAATAAAGAGACTAAGCATTTCCCCCTGACAACAATTTCCCTTAACAGAGCAAGTCTATCAGAATCTAAGCGGCTACTGACAGAGAATCAATCAGTGAGTGTGCGAGTCAGTAATCACTTCAGTGATTCTGAGTGTTAATCATAAAAACAGAACACGGCTTATATAGACAATAAGATATTGTCGAAGCCAAAAGAAGAGATATATATATATATATATATATAAAATGATTCAATACAATACATCTCTTTCTAAGCTAGGAAAGATAAAGAATCTAAAACTAGGAACGTCTGTACTGCTTGATCATGTCCATGAAGTCTTGCGACTGAGTCTCGGGAAGGGGCAGTCCATACATCCTATAAGTATTCTTCCTCGGCCTCGTAAATTCAAAGCAAAGTCTGTTGGGTCGTCTTCTTCAAGAAATCTTGCTCCTAGCAAAGATCCTTCACTTCCTTCTCTATAATCCCATAATGAATAGAATCATCAAGTCTTCTTGGTGGTGGCGAGTGCGGGTTCGGGGACTCGGACTTCAATGTTTTCTTTGACGACTTTACGCATGTAAGCATACATCTCAGGATCAGCCCTCATCGTCCATTCAACGTAAGCATCAGCCTTTGCCTTATCGGGCCAGAATCTCCAAAAGTAATTCCTCTTGATGAATTCTATCTTCAGCGACTCCCATCTCTGAGTGTACTGAGCTGGCATCCACTCATCAGTCCTTGGCCATCTATGTATCTTCAGATCTGTTGGCTTCCTGAACTTCCTGTATCTGTATGGAATATCAGCTTTGGAAGGAACTCTCAGCCTGACCTCTTGTTCAGTGCGGACTCTGAGTGTTTCTAAGTCTGCCATATGTATCCTCTGCCTGGCAGCTTCAATCTGTCTTGCCTCTTCTCCTCTATATAGATATCGATCCATCTGAGCAAAGATGGCTTCGATCTCAGCATCTTGTTCCTTCGTTCTTGTGTAGGAAGGCTTGTGAGAAGATTCATCTTCAGCGTCAGCAGGGGTACTTGATTTATCTTTAGGTGTACCCTGCTTCTCAGTATCCTTCTGCTGTTGCTCCTTCTCCTTTTCTCTATCTTCTTCATCGCCTATCTTCAGCTTCCTAGGAGGCAACCTAGCAGATCTCTTTCCACCGTGTGCTGGAGCCTTTGTCTTGGCTTTGGCAGGCTTTGCTTTATGCTTATTGGCTGCTTCAGCTTCGGCTATCTCCCTAGCCAACCTTTCATCTGCTGCTATTTGAGCCTCCTCCTCTACAGAAATGTATCTCTTCGACTTCTTGGAGGGAGGGGTCGGGAGAGTTAGGATTTTCTTACCTTTGCCTTTTACTGGAGGTGGGAGAGGAGCCTCTTCCTCTTCTGAATCCTCTAGCTCAGCATACTCAGCAACCTCCTTGATTATATCCAATGGGGTTTGAGTTGCATGAGTAGCTTGTATCCTGGTTCTGAGCCACTTGGGCCAGTCTCTGCTGAGATTCCAGCTGAGACACCCTGGGCCTCACCAGTCGGTTCAGTAGAAGTTGTTGTCTGAGTCTGGCTTGCTTCTGCTACTGACCGTGTCATCTTGGGAGACTTCAGTATGGCTTCCCCCTTAGTGGATTTTTCAGTAGATGCTTTAGTGAGGGTCAGCTTAGCCGTCTTGACTCCCTTCTCTTTTTCCTTTACATGCTCCCTTGTCTTTTCCTTTTCCCCCTTTTTGGCATCAGCAAATATGACCGGGGTAGGAGCAGATACATTTGTATTCAGGCTCTTGTACGAGGCTGACAATTCATCAAGTCTTGTATGTATCTTGGTCAGCGCCTCGTGCAGCTCATTCTTCTCATGGATCATTTCATCTTTGTAGTGTTGATGGGAATGATTAGTTGCTGCCTTGAATTCTTTCAGCTTGTCGTCAACCTTATCTTCCAAGGCCTGCTGGATAGAGGAGATCCTAAGTTCGTTGGCCTGGGAGATGGTTGTGACTGATTCTGAGTGGGAGGACAGAGAGGCCTTAAATTTCTCAAGTAATTTGGCCTGTCCTTCCTGGATCAGTCTTAGCTGAGTATCGAAGTCAGTTTTCTGCTTTGCCAGCGCGTCAGATACGATAGTGGAGACATCAGGGGCGGCTGATTCTGTCATGGAAGTTCTCAGCCCCTTAATCTCGGCACAAGTGGCTTGGGAAGTCTCTTTCCACACCTTGTAGATGGTTTTGGCAAGGGCACGGTTCTGGGTGCCTTGGCTTCTGAGAGCCTTTGCCATTGACTTCGAGCGTCGGCTTTTGGGGCTAGGCGCTACTTCAAAAGGCGACTCGAGCAAAAGCTGAGCAGGCTCTGCTGAGGTTGAAGTACCAGCCACCGACTTCTCAGGCCCAAGGATACTTAGAAGTTGTTCAGTGTGAGTTGAAGTATCCTTTTCCTGGTGAGTTCCCTCATCAGGCTTCTCAGGGCCGGAATCATGGGGTGGGTCCTGACCGTCGTGGTCAGACCCATCTGAGGGAGCCGAGCCGGAAGCCTGCTGTTTATTATGCAGCAAGGCCAGCATTGTGGCCCTCAGATCTTCAAGAGTCCCAAGGTCAGCAGGCTCTGAGTAGCCTATCTGCTGCCTTAATATGAGCTCTTCTTCGTGAAGTTGCTCGCAGGAGTGATGGAGAATAAGTCTCTAAAGATTGTGCCACTCCTGGAACCTTAGTAGCATGTGGAGTCTGGCTTGCTTTGCAATGATAACCAGGTCAGTATGGCCAGCTATCTCCGGAATATGCTCATGAATCTCTCGGGATGCTTGAGATTGGATCACTAAGGCTTCCATCCCGATCGATTCTTGTTCAGACGCCGTCTCCGAATCTTCTACTTCTATCAGTGACGTCTGCTTCTCAGCAGATGGTTGACTGCTGAGTGGTGGAACGTCAAGGGGACTGTTCAGCGTTTCAATTTCTTCACTCTGGGCTTCTTCAGTCTGAATCCCTTGGTCCACTTCTGTGGCTTGTTCAGTGGAGACGACTTTCTCCACTGACTGAGTCTTTTCTGAGGACTCTGACTCATCAATCGATGTTGCGGCCGTGCGCATCTGTTCGCAAGATGGCCTCCCGGTACTACCTCTGGTTCAGTAGGCACGACAGGAAGAGTCTTCTTCAGTCGCTTTGCCGATGCCTTAGGCGTTTGAGCTTGAGGAGACCGCTTTTTAGTAGGCGTGGTCTTCTGAGGCGTCGTCTGCTGAGCTGGGGGTCCTGACCCTATCTGCTGAAGAGCAGCAGCATTGTTATGGAACCTGACCTTCTTCACATTAAAATACTGCTTATCGCTGTATGTGATTTGGTCAGAAGCGCAGAAATCTTGAATCATCACCAACAGCTTCAATCCATACAGAAGCTTGCCTTTTGCTCAGTCTGTATGACGCTTTGTCAAATTTGGCTGCTTGAACCATGAATTCGCAGAGAAAGAACTCCGTCCAGTTAATCTTGGCTTTGTCATAAATCGCCATCATCAGCTGAATCTTGGGCCTTGATACTTGATCGAAAGAGCCCGCTTGGCTAGTCGAAGGCTGCGTCGCGTCACTAAAGCTCGGATGCGAGGCAAGCATCATGTTCTTTGGGAAAGCGGCTCGAACGCCGTGGGTTTCCGCGAGAAGATAGAGAGGTAGTCGTCCACCAGATCGTCATTATACCCAACGGTGCTGACTCCCTCAGAAGGTAGATCGAAGCTTCTCCTCAGTGCTTCCTTGATCGACATCTGCTTCAATTGTGAGGCAGCTTCACCGATGGTGTGTACGACAAATCTTCCAATGATATCACCAGCTACTGAGTCTGAATTGAGGTAGACTTCAGCAACTTGCCTCGGAAGGAAGAACGTCGGCTTCCTTGATAGAAAGCCCTCCAGACCGGATTCTCTGAGAGCAGAGAAGATCTCGTCCATGAAATCCAGGTTTCAAGCATCGAATTCCATGACTGGTTCACACTAGACACGGTCTTTATCTAAGATTTCCTGCATGTTTACGGGAGCGTCCATAGTTATATTTGAACTCGCCATTATATCTATCACAAGAAGAATTTATCAGTATCGAACTCGATAGAACAATCAGTATAGCGATGCTGAATTTAAAAAAAATTTATTGTAACAGATCTAATAATCATACCAATGAAAAACTGAGCGTTTAAGAAATATGCAAGTAGGGTTTGCTAGAAAGATCTCAGATTTTTCGGAGTAAAAAGATTTGAAGAATGCTAATGGCGGTTTCTAAGGTATGATCGAAAATATATATCTAAGTGAAGATGAACGGTTATCGATCAATGGCCGAGTTTGAACTTGCTTTATGAGATGGACGGTCAAGATTAAATAGTATATTAAAGGTAATGATCACAAAGCCGCCTAAGTCAAAAGTCAGTTGTAACTTGCCTAAGTAGTAACTATGATACGACATGCATTAAATGCGTGGCAGAGTTCAGCATACTTATGTATAGAATGTCGTGCATTAAATGTAAGCCGTTAATATTAAATGACAATCCTAGAGATATTAAATACGATGCTGACTCGAACAATAAATGCATATTACCGTTCTATTAGTTACTACCGAGTAGAGATATGCAAACCTTGTCAGCTGAACATCGTAGTCAGCGATACCTCGTGTAGATGGTTGCTTGAGTCTCTACGTCTTGAATTTACTCGTACTGAGAGTGAACATTCCCCCTTACTGAATGCTCCTCTCCTGAAACCTCTTACTGACTGGAGTCAGTAGGGTCCAGCAGACCTAGCTCAACTGAAAGTTCTCTGAATCTGGATTCAGCTAGAGGCTTGGTCTGTATATCAGCCCTTTGTCTGTCAGTATTGATCTTTTCCATCCTGATATCCTTCTTTTCGACATGGTCACGAATGAAGTGATGTCTGATGTCCACGTGCTTTCATCTTGTGTGAAGTACAGGGTTCTGAGTGATTGCAATAGCACTGGTACTGTCGCAGAAGATTGGCACTTCATTCTGAATGACATCATAGTCACGTAGCTGCTGTCTCAGCCAAAGGATTTAGGCGCAGCAACTTCCGGCAGCCATGTAGTCAGCTTCAGTAGTTGACGTGGCTACTGAGTGTTGTTTCTTTGAAAACCATGATATCAGCTTACTGCCAAGGAACTGACACGTTCCTGAAGTTGACTTTCGGTCAATTCTACACCCTGCATAGTCAGCATCAGAGTAACCAATTAGTTCTATATTATCATCAGCTAGATACCATAAACCCATGTCAGGTGTTCCTCTGAGATAGCGGAGAATCTTCTTTGCTGGGTCCATGTGACTTTGCTTTGGATTCGCCTGAAATCGAGCGCAGACACCTACAGCATAAGTTATGTCAGGACGAGTAGCTGTTAAGTCTACTGATACTCCCTCCTTATCAATAAAGAACCAATTACAGCAAGAAATTCAGTTTGGTCTACTGATACTCCCTCCTTATCAAGATCAATTTTCATGTTTGTGTTCATCGGGATCTTGATAGGTTTGCCGGATGTGCAACCGAATCTTTTGATGAGGTCTCGAGTGTATTTGCCTTGATTAATGAACGTCCCCTTTTCAGATTGTTTGACTTGAAATCCGAGGAAGTAGTTCATTTCTCTCATCATTGACATCTCGAACTTATCCTTCATCATCTTCTCAAATTGTTGGCACATGATGACATTCTTTGATCCAAAGATAATGTCATCTACATAGATCTGCACAAGTAGTAGATCGTCTTCCAGTCGAATGCTTCGAATAGAGTGCGGTCTCATCGTGCCTTTCGAAAACCTTTCTGAAGAAGAAACTCAGATAGGGTATCGTACCAAGCCCTGGGTGCTTGTTTTAACCCATACAGAGTCTTTCTGAGTCTATAAACTTGATGTCCCTGCTGAAAGCCGGGCGGTTGTTCTACATAGACTTCTTCTTTCAGTACGCCGTTCAGGAACGCAGACTTCACATCCATTTGATAGACTCTGAATCTTTGATGTGTTGCGTAGGCTAGGAATAGTCTAATTGCCTCCAATCTTGCAACTGGAGCGAACGTTTCATCAAAATCTATTCCTTCAGCTTGACAGTAGCCTTTTGCCACGAGTCTTGCTTTGTTCCTTACTATGACGTTGTTTTCGTCCCGCTTGTTCTTGAAGACCCATTTTGTTCTAATAACATGTTGATGCCGGGGTCTATCAACAAGCTCCCAAACCTCGTTTCTCGTGAACTGACTGGATCTTGTCTTTACTCTTGCTGAGGGATTTCCAATAATCAGATCAGCAGTATGAGAGTCCAGCCACGATCTTCGATGTTTCAGCTCTTCATCTGAAATTTATTCAACACAGATAGTAGGTGAGTTAGGCATTTCAGTTGTACTATTCTGAGATTGAAGCATTTCAGTAATGAGAGTGTGATCTACTGAGTCACCAGGTTCAGGGGCATTCAGCTCAGGAATATTAATAAATGTTCCCCCTGAGTTGTTATTCTCAGTAGTGGTCTCAGTTACCTCTGGGGTTTCTTCATTGACCTGAGTTACCTGGGATTGACTCTGTTCAGGAGAGTTAATCGGCTCAGCTACATTTACTGCTGGTTGAGATTCAGTAGACTTGTCTTCAGTTTCCTCATCTGAATCATCATCCCAACAAAGCTGTATCTTTTCGACTTTGTCTTTTAGGCTTAGATCCTGTAGCTGCTTATGATGTCCTCAGATTCAGAATTAGAGTTATTGATCCTTTCTTCAGTAGCAAACTCATTAAAAACAACATGAGGGCTTTCCTCCACGCAAAGGGTTCGATAGTTGAATACTCTGAAAGCTTTGCTGACCCGAGAGTATCCTAAGAATACTCCCTGATTTGACTTGCTATCAAAAGTTTTCAGCTGATCTTTCTCATTATTGTGGATAAAGCATGAGCACCCAAAAATATGGAAATAGGATAGAGAAGGTTTCCTGCCGTTCCATAGTTCATATGGTGTTTTATTTTGTTGCTTTGTCGGTAAAGATCGGCTTCCGAGTATAACAAGCGATATCGGTGGCTTACGCCCGCAATTTGGTCGGGAGTCCCGAGTCTGCGAGTAGAGTTCTAGCCGCTTCTTTGAGAGTTCGTTCCTTCGTTCGAGCAACTCCATTTTGCTTTGAGGTGTGCGTGCGGCCGATGTCTCATGCTCTATTCCTTCGCTTTGCGTAACTCCTCCACCATAGAATTAAGGAACTCGGTTCCTCGCGTCGAACGGATTTTGACAATTTTGGTGTTCTTCTCGACACTGAGCCTTTTCAGAAGCCTTGGTAACTTTGTTTTGACGTCAGACTTGTTGGCAATGAATATGACCCAAGTATAGCATGAGTAGTCATCGATGACCACTAAAGCATATTTCTTGCCTCTGATCGTCACTAGAGAGACTGGACCGAACAAATCCATGTGTAGCAGTGAAAGGATTCCATCGGTGGAAGGAGATGGGACAGTGGATTTTGATTCCTTGTTTGCTTTCCCTTCGGACATGCTTCACACTGAGTGTCTTTGCTGAATACTTCATTCGGCAGTCCTCTTGCTAGAGTGTTTCTTGCTAGTTTGTTGAGCATTTTGAAGTTGAGATGGCTGAGTCTTCTGTGCCATAGCCACCCCGTTCGGTTGTCGTTCTTCGCTAACAGACAAGCTTCAGGTTCAGCTGAGTTCCAGTCAGCTACATAGATATTCTTCTTGCGTGAACCTGATAACACTGTTTTCCCTGTGGATTTATCAATGACATCACAAAAACCAGCGTCAAATATCACTCTATTCGAGTTATCACAAAATTGACTAACAGAGAGAAGGTTATGCTGAAGTCCTTCAACATATGATACTCTTGGAACTTTGGCAGTTCCAATGCTAAGTGTTCCATGTCCTCTTGTGTAGCCTTTAGCATTGTCTCCAAACTCGATTCTGGGTCCTTCTTCAGGGATATAATTCTTCAGCAGACTCTTTTGGTATGTCATGTGTCTAGAGCATCCGTTGTCCACATACCATGGGTCTTTGTGTACCTGCAAAATAGAATTATATTCAGGTACCCTTTATTTTGATTTTGGGTCCTTAGATGTTAGTTTTAGTAACCCATATCTGTCTAACGACCCTGGTGGTCTCAGACAGTTTCTTTCCACTTGAGTCAACATATTTGACCACTCGACTGGTCACTGCTGACTTCTGAGGCTTTTTAGGTTCAGGGTTCCGGATCTTCTGAGCTGGTGGACTACTGACCTTTGCCTTTTTCACGGCTTTCTTCTTTTTCTGACTCTTGGGTCCTCTTCTGACTATAGGATCATAAAAATATGAACCATATTGAGCTGGATGTGTCAGCTGAGGAGGTCCATACTGATCAGCCCTTTTAGATTTGTTGGTTCCCCCTTGACTGAGCTGGGGTGTTTTGGTGCTGATCCTTTTGTCAGTGTGTTGATATGTAGGATGAGATGCCTTCATCTTTTGTTTGTTCTTTGCTAGGGGATTCAGAATATCTGCATTGATTGTCTCCCCTCGAACAAACCTATCAGCAAGTCGGTCTTCTGAGTGGACTGGGGCAGATGATGAGGTTCCATAGCTGAAACCAAGTCCTTGCTTGCAGTGCTTGGGCTTGTTGCTTGCTAGCATAGCCTCCAACTTCTTCTCAGCGCCCATGTACCGCTCAGTCATCAGATTTCTCCAGACATCATCACTTTTCTTCAGTGTTTCATGCTCGGTCCAAGTTCGACAGTTGTTGCTTCGAGTGACTCAATTCGAGTATCTTTACCGAGTTAAGTCATTGGTCAGAACTGAGATCTGATCTTCTTGATGCTGAGACTTGGCCATCAGAGAGTCTATCTCCTCCCTGAGTCTCACCACTAGTCCTTCTGACTCAGTAACAACCTGACCTTTTTGAGAAAGTCTCTGATTCTCTATTTCAGGGTATCCAACTCCTGAAGAGTCTTACTGAGCTGCAGACTCATCTGAATCTGTTCGTATGCTGTAGTGACATCCAGATTCTCGTCTGCTCCTAGAAGAAGTGTCGTGTGTGCAGTGTGAAGGAGAGTTAAATAGTTCATGAGAGTTTACCTCATCCTCTTCTCCTGCCATTAGACACTTTTCAGCAGTTTCTTCAGCTTCAAGCTCTAGGGCCATGAAAGCTGCTTCATCATCGTATGAATCCATGAAGGAGTCGACTTCTTCTGAGTCGTCTGAGAGTTCACCAGCAAGGTATGCTTGTCTCTTCCTGGCGAATTTCTCTCTCCTTCCTTTGCGTGCTGCTCGTTCAACACTACTGAGCTCAGGACAGTCATACTGATAATGTCCTGGCTTTTTACAGTTGTAGCAGGCGATGACTCTTTCTTCTTTGCTTTCGCTATCTTTTGATGGTGCTGGAGTCATCCCTCTTTCGCATTCGAAGTATGTAAGTCAGGAGTACGTTTAGGCGTGTATTCAGACTTACCTTTTGATTCTCGATAGGCTTTAGTCACTTTTCTGCGCCGCTCCTTTTCCTTCTGATACTTTATGGCAAGCAGTGCGTACTTCTGAGCGAGACTTCCTTCTTGTATGTCGTTGAGTGAAGGTTCAGTCTTACTCGACTCAGGGGATGATGTGCTGACTGATGCTTTGAAAGCATGTTCTATTTTGGTGTCAGCTTCAGCTCGCTGCTTCCGTTGAGATATGTCAAACTCGAATTCCTCTGCTTGAAGTTCTGAAAAGATATGGTCAGGAGTAACAATATCTAAGTCAGAATGTCGTAATAATGTAGCAAAAGGAGTCCAATGACCATCTGGCAGTGCCCTCAGTATTTTGAGATTCATTTCTCGGTTGGAAAATGTCTTTCCCAGCCCGTTGATGGAGTTCATCAGATTTGTGAATCTGACGCTGAGATCTTCTATGGTGTCTCCGGGCATGAGAGACAAACTCTCTAGCTTTTGGAGTTCCAGCGCAAGTTTGTTGGCTTTGATCTTCTGAGTTCCCCGACTCAGTAGTGCTAGAGCATCCCAGAGTTCCTTTGCAGTCTTGCATTCCTGAACCCTACCGAGATAAGAATCACTTAAGGTGGTTAGTATGGCATTCCTGGCGACTCGGTCTAAGTTGTGAAGTTTCTTCTCCTCAGGGGTGAAGAGACTTCTATCTTTGGGAATCTTCTTCCCGGTCACCATTCCTCCTCCAGCTGTTTGATCCTGAGTTACGACACTATCGATCATAGGAACGATAGGTCCTTCCTCAAGTACTTCGGTCATGCTGTCGTGGAGGGAGGTCAGATGAGCCTCCATTCTGACCCGCCATACACCATAGTTCTCTACTGAGAACATGGGTACCATCCTTATACCTGACATATCAGTCATGATGAATAATGATATGAATGAAGAATGATATGCAGTGAAAAAAATTTTTCGGATCCGTTCAAGTAGACCAGTTTCAAGATAACAAGAGTCTTATAGAACTCCTGCTCTGATACCAATTGTTGGTCCCCGAGAGCACGTTCAGGTGTAGAGGGGGGGGGGGTGAATACACCTGAAACCGATTTTCTCAACTTAGAACACGAACAGTCCTGTTCAGGATAGTGTCGTACTGAATGAGTTCAGCATACCAGATAGTTGTTCTAAATCGTGTTTGGCAAAGTGTCTGACTCTACTGAGATCTGCTAGCTGACTGACCGTCAGAATTCAGTATCAGCAGATAGAGTCCAGTGGTGCGGAAAGTGTAGGCCCAAATCAGTTGAGTTGGAAAGACGTTTTTATTAAACCAGTTTCAGTAGAATAATGAGATCGGTCAAGTTCGCTGAAATCGAGTTGAATGATTTTAAATGATAGTTTTTAGTATGATCAGTTAAAATCAATGCAACAGTAAATAGACACAAGCGAGAGACACAGAGATTTTTAAAGTGGTTCGGATATCAAACAATCCTACGTCCACTGTCCCAAAAGATCAGGAGGCTATTTATTATACTGAGTTAGTCTCAGTCAGCTTGTACACAGGACAAAGCTGCGTCTTGGAATTTATACTGAGCAAGTCTCAGTTTACACGGTTATCAAACTAAAGTGTTTGACAAACTCTCCAACTATGAAGGAGTCCTTTTACAATAAGGAACAAGTTCAAATATGAACTCCTTCGTCTAAGCTATGGATATATTCAGTTGAACTTAGGGTTAGAGGGATAGGGAACGAGAATGTAGCTTCTAGAACGACGAACAGCTGAGTTTAGCTATGAGTTCTTGTAACGTCGTTTGGATACTAGAGGCTTGTATATCGGTTCAGCTTGGTTCCCTAAGAGCTTAGAATGTAGTCTTTCGCCGGAGAAATGCTCTTCGAGTTCTTGCGGAAGACTTAGGTTTTCTGGGTTGGCTCGTTTGAATGCTCTGCGAGTTCTCATTGTCGTGATTATTATTATCGTGAGCTTCAAATTTCGAATGATCCCTCTATTTATAGAGAAGAGTCTTGGAAAGATCCGTTGGAGACGATCATCCCTTACTCTCTCTCTTTTGGTAGCTAACGACTCTTTTGAAGTAGAGTGACAGTGTCTTTTCTCTCCTTTTCCGGAAAGTTGTTGACTTGCAGCTTTAGTAGGTATAAGGCACGTGTCTGCTTGTCATTCGTCAAGGTTTAGAAAGCAGTTGAGACAGAACAGACCTCGAGGCATACTGAAGTTGACTTCTTTCTTCCTCGTATTTGACTATGCTGATTGTCTTTCAAAAGATCTGATAGTTCAGAAGACTGTCTGGCCGTTGCTGAGTCTGATCTCTGATTCAGCAGTGAATAAGCTGAGATTGCTCTACTGAAGATCAGCTCTGAGCACAGTGAACTACTTCTGCTGAGTCCAATACATACTAAGTCTTCTACATCTGGTGCTGAGGCTGATAAGCTACTGAACGCCTGAACCAGAGCAGAGTGTCTGCTGAGTATGAACCCTCAGAGACAAAAATAATTACAAAGAAATGGTTCACCGATCAAGATATGGTTTTGGGATCTTCAAATCTTCATAGATTCACTCAGAGCATAAGCCTACTAAGTGCATGTCAGTACGGAAGACATAATCATTTCCCACTATGTATTACTGTGCTGAGGATATAATCATCACCCAACAGAAATATATTATTTATTTATAAGTTAAATAATGTAGTATTAATTCTATAGTAAGTGCATGTAGGTACATTTGAAATTTATTGAAATTGGCCATGAACCATGAGTTTGCTTTGTTTAATTTAATTATTCTTTATATGGTCATGCACCGCGCTTGCGCCATGGAACAAATTCTAGTTTTATTATATGGGAATATTGTGTTCATAAACATTTTAGCAAATACAAGATGTAAATTCCAATTCACCATCATTCTATAGTTAACATGCATAATTATGCATAATTAAACTAGTACGTGCATGTTATTACTTATCAATCATTCAATGTATCCGCTCAAAACTTATCACAACAAAACATGTTGAAATATATAATTATGCAGGAGTACTATATGAGACATTTGTTTCACAGCTTTGGATCGAATTTGTATTAGCGATCATTTTGCTCATTATTTGAAATGACAATCAGATGTAGGCAAGGGACAATGCCGACCAAGTATTCGAGGTTTTAGAAATCCCAAATTCATAGGTAAAATTCTAAAAATTTATTGAAACATAATCCTAACATATTACATGACGTGTATAAGGTATATTTGACAAGAACTTATTTTAAGTAATTATCTATTGTGTGACCATATGAATAGTTTTTAAGTGTTTGAAAAACATACTTTATGCATTTACGGATGCGTTTGCAAGAGCTTACTTTTATTACACTTATTTTTGACTGAATAAATAATTTAATATTTATAAAACTTGCTTTTTGTGATAGCTATTTTGAAATTAAGCTCTTTCTTTTAAGTATCAATTGAGATGCTTTTATTGCTAAAAACACTATAATTTTTGAAATTACTAAAAATATTTATTTATTTATTTAAATTCCAAAACCCACATACTTTGACTTAAAAAAACTTATTTTAAATATTTAGCAAAAATAAATAAGACATGTTTATAATAAGTATTTACAAAACACACCCCAACTTCTCTCGAATTAAGGCTAAACTATAATTAATTTTATAACTATTCTTAAATTAAAAAGTTTTTGATGCTTAAAACATCATAATTAATTTATGAAACTACAAAAAAAAAATTATAATAATTTTTAACATTAGCACCAAAACTCATACTTTTACTTAAAAATAATTGTTTTTAACTTGAATAATAATAAATAAATAAATTTATAATAAATATTTATACAATCACACCTTAATTCATAACAAAACTCATACCAAAATTTCTATTTGTGAAGCCATCAGACAAGATAATTATGACGTGGGTTTATTCTTAAAATAATTAATAATAATGAGCCCCAAATTTATTCCTCTTCAGTACCAGGCAGTCAGCATTAAACCCTCGCAAAAACCCTCTCTCTATCCAGCTTCACCATTTCAGTCAAACCCCAAAATCGCTCTTCTTCCCCCCCTGCAGATTCTGCACATTCGAATTCTTCAATTGATGCAGGCTTATGCATTGGGGATTAAAAATTTGTTATTTCCATTAACTAGAGCTCGTAATGAAAGCAGTGAGGGCGTTGAGACGATTCAGCCCAATCGCCTCCGCTATATATTCCAACCCTAAAAAATCCGTTAAAGACTCTGCCTTAATTCGTCGATTATACTCCGCGCAGCCGCAGCACGATGACCCTTCGCTGAATCCGGACGAGTTCTCAGCTCAAGATGCCGTGTTCGATAGTTCATATTACGATGATTTGAATCCCAATCCCCGTATCGGAAGCAAGAATCAGGAGTCTACGTGGAATGAGAAGTACAGGGACAGAGTAGAAGGACGAGTATTTGGGGAAAATAAGTCGAATTTGAGAATCTGGGAGAGAGAAGAGGAAAAGAAAAAGAAGGCTGGGAGGCTGGCAAGCGAGCTGCTGGAGGCGGCGTTAGATGGAGGGGAGAGTGAAGAGGTGGAGGAGAGAGAGGTGACGGAGGAGGAGCAGAAATCTTTAGCTGTTGGCATCATTGGAGCTCCAAATGCTGGGAAATCTGCTCTCACTAATTGCATGGTTTGTGAACTTTTTACTTCTCATAGTTAACATTAAGTATGATGTATTTTGATGTTGTAATCATTCCGCTTGGATTAAGGTGGAAACTAAAGTTTCAGCTGTTTCGAGGAAGACAAATACCACGACTCATGAAGTTTTGGGAGTTTTGACTAAAGGAGATACGCAAATTGTATGTTCTCTGATTACATGACTCAAGTTTCCTCCAGTTATTTGCAAACCCAAGATATAGACATCATTCTTCATATGTATTTTGTATGTTTCGTTTTATTACAGCTTTTTAGAGAATCAACTTCTTGATGATTGATGCAAGTCAGCTTGCGATTACATTTTTCACTGAGAACGTGTAAATCTTATCACAACCTATGATGCAGCATTGTTATGAGCCATGTGTCATTGCCTTATTTTTTTGTTTCCGGGATCTGGGCTGTTTAGCTTCGGTGTTGATATCGTATCTGGGAGTATTGGTAATTTTACTCAAATACTTGTGTTGTCATGGCCACATGCCGCAAACTGTATATTCTTTTGCCTCTAGTAAAAAAAATTGTATCGAACCAAGTCATTCACCACATTAGCAACAAGTGCACTTGCTGCTCGAATTGAGAGGTAGTATCAACATTACAGTTCTAACTTAAGAGCTTTGTAACCTCTGAATTGGAGTAAGTGGTGTGGTTGCAAATGAGCTGTTGTGTCTGTGATATCCAATATCGTTCTGCCCCATTTCTTTTCTTTATTTGTTGTCTTTTAAAAACAAACGTACCATCATTCCACCGATACATAAAGAAAGTTATGCGTCTCTCTATTTGTCAAAAAATTCTGACTAATTCTGATGCCCATGCAGTGTTTCTTTGATACACCAGGACTTATGTTAAAGAAGAGTGGATTTCCTTACAATGATATCAAAGTTCGTAATGAAAGCGCCTGGGGTTCTGTTAATTTGTACGACATCCTGATAGTTGTTTTTGATGTTCACAGACATATTATCAGGTCTGATTCCTTTCTCCAAGTTGTTTCTTACTTCTTTATCGTGTTCTATCTGCTTAAGTCCCCTAACTCATATTTAAGCACACCCTCTTCCTTCAGATATGCCATCTGCCATGTGCACTAGTAATTGATATATTTTTGCAAAAAACTTTATCAATATTCGTTTACTTCTAAAATGTCCTCGTATTTATTTGTAATCTAGAAAACAAAGGTCAAATGAGGTTAAACAATTTTGTGTTATTGGGTATGTACTACCTGCATATTTGGTGTTATGGAGCTGCATTTTGCTCTCAGTTGAAGTTATGTTTTCAGCAGCACCATACATATGTACAGAAGTTGCTCTAGTAATTTCTATCTTGACTTTTCATTGATATAGACCTGATTCACGAGTGGTGAGGTTGATTGAAAGAATGGGCTCATTCAGTAGCCCAAATCAGAAGCGCATACTATGTATTAATAAGGTCGACTTGGTTGAAAAGAAGAAAGATTTGCTAAAGGTTGTTGAGGAATTCAGTGATCTATCAGGATATGACAGGTATGTGTGTTTTTCCCCCCTGTTTATTCCTTTTCCTATTCTGCTGTGATTCCTGTCTTCCTGACATCAGTTTTGACCTTTTTTAGGAAATTCTTGACGTCGGGAGTGAAGGGTGCTGGTATGAAAGATCTTAAACAGTACTTAATGGAGCAGGTATGTTTATTTTGATTGAAACCACCCCAGTTAATTAATTTTTGGGAACGTATCTTAGATGGATGATACAGACTACTGGGTAAGCTTCTGTTCAGGAATTTTCAAAATTATTTTTGGGATTGTTAATAGCAGCTAGTTAGATGATTCCCTGATATCAAGTGGCAAGTCATCATGATTTATGCAAGTTATTTTAGTCAAGGTTTTAAAAAACCCAATTGAGGCCCGCCTCGAGGCGCGCCTCGAATCGAAACGACGAAAAAACGCCTTGAGGCGTACGCCTAAGACCATGCGCTTCATTTGAGACATTTTTTCATTGAGGTGGTTCCTTTTTTATCGGGCCAGAATTCGAATTCTTATGAAATTAATATAATTGGGCTTAAACCTAATTACATTAATTAGATTTTTAGTCAGCCCAACCCAAAATATTTATATTAGAATCAAAATTGAGTAGAAAACAGCGTGAATTGTGAATTGCACCGTGAAATTGCATTCTCGCGCCGCTCCTCCCTGCCGCCGTCGCCGAAACCGCCGCCGCTGCTCCTCCCTGCCGCAGCCATCGAAACCGCTGCTCCTCCCTAATGCTACTTCCAGACAGCCGTTATTAGTGCTGCTTCCAGAAACGAAGAGGTTATATTAAATTAGACATTTCTTTATGTGATTAGTTGCCTTAAGTTTTATTAGATAGCTGAGTATAATTAATTATTTAACTTAATAAAACGAAGAGGTTAGATATGATCTAGTAAGATTCATTGTATTCCTCTTCCAGTAAAGACATTTTGGCCACCAATTCCCATGTATTTCACTAAAAAGTTAAAATCCTAGTTGTGGAGAATATTGAATCCCATGTATTTTGAATTTGAGAGTACTTTTGACTTATGTGTTATTATATATTTATTATGGAGAAAAAATTAAATTTACGCCTCATTCCGTTTTGAGGCTTACGCCTCGTGAAACCATGAAAAAACGCCTCGAAACCCGTTTACGCTTTTTAAAACCTTGATTTTAGTTCAATACCATTTCTTGGGAAACCGGTTATATTGTTTCAAACATCTAAGGCACACCATTTTTTGTTGTTTATTACTGGAGATAATATTTATGGAGTTTCTACTTGATACTATAGCCTTGCGACCTTCGTTTATGTTTCTCATGAGAAAAGATTTCATTTTTCTGAAATGCAAGTGCGAATATATCACAATTTTACCACTTGGAAAAAAATAGACCTTGTAATGCAAGTGCTCTTCTGATTTCTGTATCTCTAGGCGGTGCAAAGACCGTGGGATGAAGATCCATTTACCATGAGTGAAGAAGTAATGAAGAACATATCACTAGAAGTTGTGAGAGAAAAGCTCTTAGACCATGTGCACCAGGTAAATCACCTCTGCAATTCAATCATTACAAGATGAAACTCAACTGTAATTGAATATGTTTAGCTGAACAGATCTTCTTTCTTATAGGAAGTCCCATATGGCATCGAACATCGCTTGATGAGCTGGAAGGAGTTAAGAGATGGCTCTCTCCGAATCGAGCAACATTTCATCACTCCCAAGATGAGCCAACGCAAAATCTTAGTGGGCAAGAAGGGGTCCAAAATAGGGTCAGTATGCTGATGCATCCATAATGTTTCTTCATCTCTTCTATTTGAAAGCAAGCAAGTCTAGAGCTTACATACTTACGTTTCTGCCCTTTGGTATAATGTCACCACATCACAAATACGCGCTCTACGATTCTACAGTTTGATGACGTAGGCTGATGATTATGCATTATAGATGGCTTTCTCTTGTATTTCACTGCTTGCTATCGTGCAACATACGCTGCGTTTGTTTCATATCTCATGTTTGTTTCATTTCAATCGATAATATATCTTACTGTGCAGGAGGATCGGTATGGAAGCTAATGAAGAGCTCCGGGAGATACTAAAGAGGAACGTCCATCTGATCCTCATGGTTAGAGTTACATGATGCAGCAGGCAGATATGATAATGTTTTCGCCTTGGTCGTGCATGTACAGAAGAAGGGGTTAGTTTAGTTGACCTAATATGACTCTGGCATGGAGATGAAGGATTTCGATTTTCAAGTCCTCCATATTTTTATATACAACTCCCTTTTAGGTTATCAACCGGAATCCACTTATTTCTCCCCCGGCCATTGCCCATTTGTTTGTTGGTTAATGTATCCGAGGAAAGAACATGTAAAGTTGGTCGTTTGTTTCCAATTTCGTCCTAGTAATTCATTACACTGACTCACTGACTGACTGACCTATGGATCAGATTTTTTCGCATTTACTTGTCGTAATTTTGCAACCCAAATAAATGAAGTCATAGAAAAAAATAAGCAACGAGTAGGGGCGGGTAATTTTATCGAACATGAATACTTGAAGTACGTAGCGTTACAACCAAAGAAGAAGACAACTAACACTAAACTACATAATCAACGGCAAACACACTAGGCAGCAAAAGAGTTAAACGGCAGCGTCAGCTGTTCAAGTAACGCCGTTATCGGTACGGCCAGCCTCGGCTCGTAAGCAAACCCATGCAACTCCTCACCTCCAACGCCGCCGCCTACGTAACGACACGGCGAGATCCACGACCACCGCTTCAACGCGAAATCAAACATCACCGCCTTATCGGACCCCTTTATCAGAACCACCACGTAGCCGCCGTGCGCCACCGCGCTAAACCCCCTCCCCCACTCGATCTCCGCGAATTGATTGTAGAGTTGCTGCGGCATCCGCTCGATCTCCACCCACAAACCGCCGCAATCGCCCAGACTCCATAGCCGCAAGCTTTTCGGCACGTTTAATTTGCTCTTCTCCACCGCCGCAATCAGGATTAATCTCCCCCCGCTCTCCACCAAGCTCGGCGATCGCAAAAATCGCCGCATCGGGGCTTGAATTTTCCCCCAATTGTTCGAAACGACATCGTAGGCCAACACGCTGAAAGGGCTGTAATTCATGCAGTAGAATCGGTTTGCCACGTGGACCATTTTCCCAGACTCGAGGCTGCATAGGCGTGGGAGCGACGCGGTGGTCCCCCATATGGAGTAGAATCCGCCGCCGTCGATGTGGAAGCTCTCCGACGTGATGTTCTTCACCGCGTACGGCGAGATTAGGTCGTCGCCCGCGAAGACCAAGTCAATGGAGGAGGCGGTGACGGTCAACCCTACCGAAGGGCAGAGGCGAGGCCGTAGCGTCGACGGCAGCTGGATTAAGTTCCCCATTAATGGATTGCAGAGGAGGATGCTTTTCGAGCCGGCCTCCTCCGATACGAAGCAGATTACGCCGCCGGAGGCGGCGGCCGGAGATACTCCTAGAGGAATTAACGGAATCCCCAAGCGGTACCATTTTAGGGTTTCTGGGTCAAAAAGATAGCCCTCGCATCCGCCGCCGCCCGTAGCGCCGGTGGTGGCGGCGCTGTAGATGCAGTTTTTGAGGGTTTTCTGCTTGAAGAAGAGGAACCAGTGGCGGGTGGGGGAGACTTGGAGGTAGAGCTCGAGGAAGGAGGGGGAGAAAATGAGGTCGTACCACCGCTTGCAGACGGCGCGTGCTCGGAAAAACGCCGGTGGAGGGAGGGCGGCGATGATGCGATCGACTAATCTCTGCGGCAGTCTGCTCCATATTCTGCAGTCCATCCATGGGTTTGTCATGCAGTTTGCCGAGCCGCCGATGGTGGGAATGGAGGAGGTGAAGGGGTAGGAGATAGGTAGGGCTACTGGAGTGTGGAAAGGCTCCATTTTTTGCTTTTAAGCAACTTCGAGTAATTTTGAGCAAAAGATTCAAACTTTAGAACCGGGTTTTCTTGAATTTGCTTGATCTTGATGTAGTAGGAGATTTATGGAATAGCTCGGGTTAAGGGAGTGTGAAAAAACTCAATTTTTTTTTTTTTTTGAGCAAAAGATCGTAACTTTAAGAAAAGGGTTTTCTTGAATTTGTTTGACCTAGATGGAGTTGAAGATTTTTGGAATGGATATGGTTATGGGAGTGTGGAAAGGCTCCATTTTTTGGATTTTTTAGGACGATTTTGAGCAAAAGACTCAAACTTTAAGAAAAGGGCATTCTTGAATTTGTGTTATGTACATGGAGCTAGAAATTTAAGGATGTTTGCTGAGCAAGAAAGTTATCAGACAGAGTTTTAAGGTTTGTTTGGGCAAAGGTGACTGCACTCCCCAGTTTCAGTGGAGATAGCTAGAGATGATTTGTAGGGGCCTTGAGAGAGAGAGAGAGAGACAGTGAAAGAAAAAGACACTCTTAATTTCATTGGAGCTTCTGAAAACTATGGAACATGAGAGAAAGAAGGGTTTTGGTTTGTTATGCACTCTTTCTCGTGCATGGTTATGATATATATAGGATGAATGTAATGAAATTAATTTGAAGTGGGATTTCAAAATGTGTAGTTTGTTTTAATGATTTCTTGGGTGGGAGAAAAGGCACTGAAAGTCATCCTTGTGATGGATCCATCTATCATTTCAGTGTTTTCTTGTCAATGCCGAGGAAGGAAGGACGTGCATCAGATCTGACAGGAGACTGTTCAGACATGCAGAAAGCTATGAATGCCTCAAAATTGAAAAAAAGATAATATATGCCATTACAAAAGAAAACAAGAACTAGATGTTCATTGGTAATAAATTCATTCAGTTCATTGATCATGTCTGAGCAGCAAGTTACAAAAACCCTTATTCTAATTGTAGCACTGATGCTATGCGGGATAAGAGGTCAGGAGCGGACTCAGGATTCATAATTAGGGAATAAGATCTGCAATTTAGGAGGTGTATATAATTTTAGGACAAGAAAAGACAAAATCGCACATTTGGTGGATGAATGTGGGAATTTTTCCAGAAATATTAAGAAAGTCTATTAATTTGCGGGTGATCATCAACAAAAACCAAATTGCACCCAACTTTAGTCATGGGATATGAAATCACTATTGTAATACCTTTTCGAAACTGAATCGGGGCTTCTTTAGGCCTAAAAATTCCAACTATTGAGGTCGGTTAGGCATTTTTAGTCAGCTTTTCTTTTCGAACTGGGATTTGTTATAGGCCATTAAATAGATCTTGTGGTAGTATTTTGAATGTATTTATATATAGATTTTATGAAAGGAACCTTTCTCATATCCTTTTCGTAGAAAAGGACATGTTTGTATGTCTTCTCAATTATGACCATGCAAACAAACCCTTCTATGCATATCTTATATATTTATTTAAAGGGTTATCATTTCACTCTCCGAAAAATGAATATTAACACACCCTAAAATTATAAATTATAAGTATCACACCCTCCAAATATAACCCGGCTCCAAAGTATCTTGGGTTAGTACGCATGAACATCACTTGACGTATAACATCTTAATTCGTTCTTGAAATCATCTTAATTAGTATTAAGTTGGGTGCCCCAAATATATGGATGAATTTGATCCCAGAAAAAATGAGAGAAAGAAAAGGTGGTGAAAGCCAGGAGGGGGGAGAGAGAGAGAGAGGTGTAAGGCAGTAGGCAGTAGGTACTAAGGCTAGGAAGTAGAGTTTCTGGTTGTGGTGAGTAATTATATTCTCTTTCCGCGAATGAATTGGCCTTTACCGGATTATGTGAAGGAGTGGGGTTTTTCCAAATCTAAGGCAGACTCACTCAGTGTGTAGTTGGTGTCAATCCCTCATAATTAGTATCATTTTCCATAAATAGAAAAAGTTGCCTCCTCCCATATGGAAAGTCGCGTTTGGGTTCAAGAAACCGCCCAATTTGGAAAAGGCGCTGCCCACCACAAGTGGGAACCGATTTCTGTTTTTCATGCCTACAAACCTATCATTGGTAGAGAGGGAGACTGTTCCAACCCATTTAATTTCGTTTTTGACTGCGCCCCTTCTGCCACCATCACTTCATTTCATTGCCCTCTCTCTCTCTCTTCATTGTCTGCTGGTCGGATTATTTCCACCAATTGATGGATGGACTCCAGGCTGTTTGGGTTGCCGTCGATACGGGGCAGATTCAGAGAATTACGAGTTCAGCAGGAAGAAGGCAAAATACAAAATTTGGGAGCCAAATGAATTTTTTCACACATAAAAGGGGTCCTAGTGTGTCCCTAACTCCCTTGTTAGCCACTGCGACGTAAATTGATAATCAAAATGTGACATGCATAATGCATAATTCTTATCTCTGTGTCTCTAACTTGTGAAAATTTGTCTTTTAACCCTTTTATTTTTGAAAAATTATGATTTCACCCTTATGAAATGATGCGTTTGTACATTAAAATTTTAGAACTTGCTATTTCACCTCCACCTAAATCTAGACCAGAAATTCGCCTCTGATTATAGTTACTAAAACTATATGATATGAAATAATGTTCATTAAATACATGACATTTTGATTAAGGTATGATCCGAAAATCACCTGACGTGCACTTGGAATAATGAGCGTAAATCTCCACCATCTCAAATTTCCCCCAATAACATCCCACACAGACCAACGGTCAAAAGAAGATTGAAATACGTACATATACCCAAATTAATTCGTATTTCTGCTATGTATCAACTTTAGGTATGAATAGAGTGTTTCTTAGCTATATTTCTATTAAAGCTAAAACTAGAACTTAAGACCCACTAAATTATGGATAACAAAGATAGAAGTAAAAAACCTGAAAGGCATACCAAATTTAGAATCAGAGATATCAAATAAACCCAATGTGCAAAAGGGTGCGTCACCAATCTCACGTAAGGAGAAATTATGACATTTTACTTCCCTAAGAGATGTGAGAGAATGAGATGTGAGAGAATGGAAGGATGTAAATAATATAAATGCAACAATAGTCTCCATCAGTCCACATCCATCACACTCATTTCCTAACCACAATCACTTCCTTCTATTCTTTCTAAGCAACTATATGATGTAATGAAACAAAAAAGAAAAAGAAAAAGAAAGAACATCAGAACATGAACCAGATCATAAAAGATGCAGCAAACTAGATTCATCTTTATCGTAACAAGCAAGAGAGATTGCCCTATAGGAAAAACCTCAAACTGTATTCTCAAAAGCCATACTTAGGTCTATAATTTATACAATCTAATAACCAAATCAAATCACAAAAGCTCAAGAAAAATCGAACATTATCAGTTAAACCGAAGGGGCTATCCTGAATCCTCTATCCTACAAAGATACAACATTTTTTTTTTAAATTAAAAGAATAGAAACAGGAAGCACCAGTTAGAGGCTCAAAATAAATGATGCGATAAAGGCGCATTTCTCCTGCCACCGAACCCAGTTAGAACCATACTCTAAAAAGTCATGCGACCAGCAAGCCTGCTCTCGGATATCCTCCTGTCAATGGCTGCATCGATTGAACTCATCTGAAACAAACATCCAATTATTTGGTATTAGGCCATCTAAAAGGAGCCAATATCATATGATTATCAGTCGTATATTAGATGTTTGCTTGTAGTCTTTGCAAAAGGAGCTGACCTGGCCCACTGAATTCACGTTCGATCTAAAAAAATATTGTATGATGACATGAATGGGCAAAAATCTGTCGGGAATGGTTGTTCCACCCAATCCCAACACTTTGTTATCAAGTAACCACAGGTATAAGTAAAAAAACTGAAGTTAATTTCCGAAGTGTAAATACATACTCTGTTATTAACCTTGCACTGAGCTAGTAGGAGATCCTTGAATAATTGCAGCATGCTAGTCAGAATTACTAATTATTACCAAAGAAAATGAAAGTACCTACTTGAACCTTCATTGACCACAAATCGGCACGAATGCTTGCCAAGCGGACAGTGGCCACGAATTAAAAAGCAGCCCATCACATGAATGGGGTTGAAAAGTAGCAATATACATGATCACATTGCAAAGACAGTTCGATCTTTATTTTGATAGAAATTTAAAGCAACATTAAAATGTCCTTATTCAAGTGAAAAAGAGGAAACAAGTGAACTAGAAAACCACAAGCAGTAAAAGTCTAGCCACCAGGATACTCGAATAACTCAAACCAATATCCACGCTGAAGGATATTATTTTATAGGTTGTAATGACTTACCTGGCTATTCTCATCATGCACCTGATACTTCAATAGGGATAATCTTCTTTCCTCCTGAAAAAATTGATAAGAAATGCAAAAACACCTCAATAAACAAGTGTGATTACAAGAGAGCATCATCAAAAGAAATTTAACACTAGAGGAGAATACTAACCATAGACATAGCCTCATCATCCCAAACTAAGTAAACCTCATTAGTCGCGGGTTGAGTAGCTGGAGCTTTGTTTGCAATTACTGGAGGAGGCCCTATAGATGGACCTCCAGTATTTGGACCAGATGCATAGGAATGTGAATTCACATTAGTTATGGCTGCAGAAAAGAAAGAAAAGCATGAGCATGGAGATATACAACACTGTCCAATTCACTAAGTGGTCAAGGAATAACATAGCATGTGAAACTTTATCGAAGTATTAAATGTTATCCAAACCCAGGAATCAGATTTTCCAGCTCATGTTTCTTTCTTATTTTGTTATATGTTACTTTTGAAATGGACAAAAAAGCTTCATCCAAATGATCAGATTGAATCACCACACTCAAATGTCAAGAAAACTGACAATCACAGAAGCACTAGAAATCATATCCATCAAACAAGTAATCTTCAAAACAAAAGTGGAGTTTTGTGTACATTTCACAAAATAATATTACAAGAAGATAAAGATTTGACAATCTGGAACAATGCAATCCATCAAAAAGTAAATGAAAGGAAATGGAAGATATAAAATTAATACAGGTAAAGAGACAGGGATATATCACTAACCTGGAGTTCCTGAAGGTCGATAACTATTGGTTGGCAGAGTTCCACCAAAGAGAGATTCTGCATTCTTGATTTCTGTAGGAGAACTTAAAGGCAAGCTCATTGAAGGCACAGGAGTAGAAAATGGAGAACTTTGCGGTGGAATATTGCTGTTAGGAATGACTGGAAATAACGGTTGAGAAATAGGAACAGGTGTACTTGCAGGCATCCCTGGAGGAGTGATTGGCAATGATGGTTGAAGCATAGAGGATGCTGCAGATGGAATGGGAGGCCGGATATTGTGCATGGGAAACAAAGGCTGTTGAGGCAATCCTGCTTGCCCAGAGAAAGGAACTGACACAGCTGGGTGTTGAGGATGCCAAGGTTGTGGGCGAGGTGGAATTTGCCAACCAGCTGTGGGGCCAGGTATTCTGGGATTGTAACTGCATTGTCAACTAGGTCATTTCTCAAATATGGAGTGGTACCAAAAACTATTTACTACATCATCAAAGAGACTAGATTTATTACTAGTATAAATAGATTGCCACCTTGGTACTTGAGCTATCACCTTCTAATAGAGTAAGGAAATTCAAGAAAATAAATGAAGGAAACTATTAAACTAACCGTCCTCAATCAAATATATAGATATCAATGATTTCAGATCACAGGTCATCATCATAGCACATTATTATAAGGAAAATAGTATTCTACTGCTTTCCACTTTTAATTGTGTATTTACTGCAATATGTCATAGTAGTAGCAAAATTTAATCAATCGAGTAGCATTGTAGCATTGAAACTTACAATGGTAAAGGGGGCTGAGGAGGATATCCGACCCCGAGCGATCCCGGTATCGCAGAGGCTGGGAGATCAACTTTAGCTGCTTTTGAAGGGTTATCTTCCTCTGAGAAAATAATAGAATGGATCAACATGGTGAAGGACACAAACATATAAATTCCATACCAGCACCCAAAATAGCAAAGAATTTAAAAAGAACAAACTGAAACAGTAGTTTTAACTTCCACCTCCGAGGCATTAGACCTATGAAGTTAGGTCAGGGTTATTCTGCTTGGATTTAGGTTTTTCAAGTTTTATATTTCCAAACAGGTCCAAATTTCTTCTTACGCTAGCAAAAAGCAGACTTATTTTAGTAAAGTTCAATTCTGAATCCATAACAACGGTGAAGTAAAATAGAAACACTGATGTTAACTGAGAAACGGACCAAATGAAAAATATCTTAAGCTAACAGTATCTGGAATTGTTTTGCGATAAAACTTCGCAATACCCACGCCCCATCCCAAAACAGGATACAGGACAGATCTGGTGTTGAAACTAAAACTCCCATTAGCACCGCACTGGTAAAAAGGGACATTACAACATCAATCAGAATAGTTGAAACTACCTTCCTCTCCATAGTGAGAAGCCAGGGCATCGGGTGGAATTCCTTGCATTCCATAAATCTCAATATCCGTCGATTCTCTCCCAGGTTTGGCATTTGGAACTCTGCAAAACAATGCGAATTTAATAAGAAAAAGTTAACTAAATGTATTAATAACTCTGTAACACTATTTCACATAAGAAGCCTGAAAACCTACGCAGCTCCAAGATTATAATGAAAATAAATATTTACATTCAACCATCACAGAAGAAGATCCTAAAAACACAAAATAAGAATACACTACAACAGGAAACAATTAAAAGCATACAAAGAGGAGATTTCAAGGGAAACAAAAAAACACAAGAGGGAGAGAAACGGACTTGGCGACTTGTTCCTTGTGAACCTGAAGGACATGGATGGCCATGCCGCCGGCGGTGGAGAGCTTCTTATGACAAACATGGCACTTGAAGTGCTTCGCCTTCTGATGCTGCACCAATATCTTCTCATCCTCAAACTCCCTATCGCAGTAGTAGCACCACACCTTATCCACCACTCCTCTCTTCTTCTTCTTCCCCATTCGATTCGATTTCAATCCGTCGATTCAGCAACAACCGAAGATCCGATCAGAAAATATCGAGCCAAACGAGCCCAATCCAAGATCAATCAACCGAGTACTTGTAATGGCCGGAATTTGGTTGTTTAGGGCAAGGCGAGAGGGTTAGGGTTTTGAGAGATTGCGTTGGCAACTAGTCCTGAACTTCGATCACCCGCCCTCGTCTGTTCGCTGTGCTGCGAGGGCTACGAATCCGATTATACCACGTAGAGTTGTTAGTCGTCCAAACGCGCTTTCTTTGCAGTCCATGCCCTAATTCTATTTTCTTATTTGTTTTACTTTTTCATTTATTATTGTCTTATAAATCTACTAGACATTTCCCACCGTGCATCGCACGGTGAAGTTGCACGGTGGGTTTGATTCTTATATTGAGCGGCGTGTTTTTTTTTTTTTATAATTCTTCTCTTTCATTATGTTTTTTCTTCGGATTCTTTAAAATTTTCATTTTTTTTCATAACTAAAACATCCAAATTATATTATTTTTATTTTTCCCAAATGGTGGTATTCGTTCGATAATCGAATTTATTTTATACATGTATTATAAAAGTGGAATTCAATAGTATTACTAGTGAGAATCTTGAAAGTTGTGTTAACATTAATTAAATTAAGTCCTAAAATGAATTAAATAATACTACTATAAATATTATGAATCTGTCTTGGAAAGTTTAGTGAAATTCATATTTGACAACTTAAACCAATCACAATTTGAGAACTTCAGAAAAGTAGGTAGTAGTGTTTAGGGTTTTGATTAATTACTACACTACGCCACTCATTTAGAGATAAACTTTCATTTCATTTCATAAAATAAAATATCGGCAAAACAAGTTTTACACCATTAGATAGAAATCATGCAAATTATTACTATCCAGAATCAATATATACAAGTATTAATATGTAGTGCAAAATCTCATTCCTCGTCATCTTCCAATCAAACTCATCTTGCTCATCAAACTTAAACAAATCCAACCTACTCCTCTTCTTCTCAGCACTAGCGTCAATCCCAACATTGTCCCTATCATTTCTCATATATCCATTCTTCATCATCTTCTCATTCACTTTCCTTCTCATAAAATCCAAAAATTCGTCTTGAATTTGGTTTCGAACTTCTTCTTACTATTTTATAAATTCTAGATATATTAAAATAATTTTAAGTTTATATTCTATATTCATAGAAATCACGAAGATAAATTCTATAACTATTAAAAATTGGTAATTTAATCTTGCAATCTGATCCATTTGCAATCAATCTAGCCCTCTCTTTCCCCTTACTACTATCACCTGAACCTCCCAGCCATCCCCCGTAGTTCTTCATGGCACCCGCCCTTTTAAGTATCAAACACCCCGACGAATAATTTGCCCTCAAATTGCCCAAGAAACATTTTTTCTCAACATCGTTTTCAATTTTGCTCTCAAACCAGCACAGATTTGAAGCAAAAGTAAGAAAAGATAAAAGCTTTGGTGTTTTTGCTTTGTTATGGATAGAAACAGAGTAAAGCAGAGGTGAATTTGCGCAGACTCTCTTAAGCAATTGTCGGAATATCAGATTTATAATTTAAATTGGCTAACGAAGTGCACAACTGCAGTTGGTTTGAAGTGGACGATGAACTGGTTAAAGCATACTCATTTATGTTATGTCTTAATTTATTTGTTACTTTCTTGTTAAATGTTTTAAACTTGCAGAAGTAAATCAGCCATATTTTGTCTTTAGATTGCTTTGAAAATAGAGTAACGAAGAAACAAAGGAAACAGAGTATCAAGAAAGTAGATAGCAAGAATACAATCACCCAAAAGTGTGATAAGGGACCTTTTATCAAAGTGAGATATAATAATCTACAAAAGGCAACTAAAATGCTCAGGCACATGCCTATGATCAACCAAAGAAGACAAACAAAACCAGAAGATATTATACATAGAATCCCACTTACTTCAACTAAAGTCTTTTGGTCACATTGGTACAGTCATTGGCAGTAACCACTTCCTCTTTAAATTTCCAAAGCTACTTTTTGACATATGACATTTTCACTTAGAAATGACTCAAACGGGATTAAACGAAACTATGGTTCTCAACATTGCAAACTCCACAAAAGATATACTGGTGGAGTGCTGATAGTCACCAAGCAACCTCAAGCGACGAACCTAGTTCAAAATGTGGCAACGACAATTTGCATGAGTGAAAATAGTTAAGACAAAATATACAACTTTGTAATGTATTCAGATTAGAAGCTACATACCTCACCACAAATAGACTTAAAGAAGAGTTTCACATCTGCAACATACAAATAAATAAATCGTGCTAGTGTAGTAAATGATCATTAAACATAGTAAATGGTCATTAAACATCATATCAAAAGGCTTCTGAACTCAAAATTAGCTTTTTGTCAATATTTGTACAATAAATAGTTATTTAGCTCTTTGAGCCATGCTTGTCCTTTTATTGATCCTCCTCTTCTTCTGCGTTAAAACCACCCACATAACAAACAACCTTTTAAAAACAAAGAAGCAGACAACAAAGACAGAATTAACAAAACACAGTTAATGATTGCAAAAGAAATATGACTTTTTTTATCCAAAATATTTAAATGTTAAAAATATTAGTAATATATGTACAAAAACACAACCTTTCTAAAAGAATTTTCAGTTGGAGCACGAGTTGTTGAATCACAAAGCTATTAACATTATACCCAAAATGCCCAGCCGCATGAGGCGACAGAACCATCTACCGGCTGCCAACGATCGAGACCAGCGACGGCAACACGAATTCCTTGGCCATCGGGGTCAATTTGGATAGTATTTCCTCTAAATATATCATCTTCCTCTTTAACCACTCCCCTCTATCACCCTCGCCATCCAAATTCCTCTCATCCGACACTCCATTTCCGTTGCCGACTTGGTGCTAGAGCTAATGACGGCGGCAAAAGTTTTTTTTGCCATACCAATTGCACCAAACAAAACCAAATGAGATTTTGCCAAATAAAAAACCAAAAATATGCACAAGAATGTATCCTTCAGATAGTTAATTAGATTCAAAAGCTAATTCCTACAAGCCCCTTAACAATTCCCAAAATCGATGAAGGAAAAACCAAAATTGAACAAGTAAAATCCCAGGAAAAAAAATTGAATTTCGGTAAAGAAAATTACCCGAACAGTAACTTTGGAACTCTAATCAATCTTACGGTTTACCTCTATTGTATGTTTTTCCCAGCTTTTCCAGCGGCTACTGCTCAGCGGACCAGTAGCAGAGTCGTAATAGAAGGCGTTGGGGGTTTGTGTTTTCGCCGGCTGCGGAGCTTGAAGGCGACATTGTGCGATTGCATCACGATTTGGCGTCGGCGATGTGTGGCTTGCCGGAATCGGATGAGAAATTGTCTAAATTTAAGGAGGGAATGGAGGCTGTGAAAGGGAGAGATAAGGAGAAGGATTAAAATCAGAGGCAACAAAGAAGAGAAAACACCAGAAATTGCGGCTGAGAATACCAAATTACGGAAATGGGCTTTATAGAGAAAATGTTGCTGATACAAGCCAGGGACATTTTTAGGAATTCAGCG
This sequence comes from Lavandula angustifolia, assembly GCA_028984105.1. NCBI lineage: Eukaryota > Viridiplantae > Streptophyta > Magnoliopsida > Lamiales > Lamiaceae > Lavandula > Lavandula angustifolia. Next base: position 31,871,125 of record CM054802.1, on the reverse strand, counting down.
CAGGTGTTACTGTTTATAGGAACAGTAAATCATGTCAATTTACCCCTCATATCCACTCAAATTTGTGTTTTACCCGCCAAAATCAAACTCCAAAATTTTCCCATGGCGTTAGGGGATGTTTAGTAGGCCATTCTTATATTATCATAGAGCCTCACAAAAAGCAACCTTCCAAATCTGCTCTCCTCAATCGCCGGAAATGACACCGTAACCAATTATTCACAATTCAAAACCACCCCGCGCCGAGCACCATCCCCAATGCTGCACCGGCAAACACCTGTGCCACCTTGTGCTACCCCAAATAAACCCTAGAATACATCATTAGCACCGTCAACGACCAGATGACAAACAACACCAACAACTTCTGATTTTACTAAATAATAGTTTTTTTAATGTCGAGATTGAATTTTTATGGATATACCCCCAAATAAAAATTTCTTGGACTCGATAACTTTATCCGTTAGTTCTACAAATTTCTTGAAGCCGACACGCCCCCATATAACAAGTTCATTTATTTCCACAATAAAATTTAAATGATATTCAAACTTTATTTACAAATTGAAAAAAAAACAAGTTTATATGCAAATTTAAATGAAATTTAAAGTTTATGTGCAAACCGAGAACTATTAGGAAGTTTGTGTATTTATAAGAATAAAAATTTTCAAACTTTTAGTTTGATGCTTATTGGATTACCATGTCAGCTTTGATTTAGATTTTTAACCCATGTACAATTTCAAATAAATCGAAAGTTCATGTATTTAAGACAAATTTTAAAGTTCGTATGCAAAATGAGAATTTGACATAAATTCGTGTATTTTGAGACAAATAACCCTAAAATGTACTAATTTCTTTTGCCTTTAGTTTGATGTTCTGTAAATTTATTAACGATACAACTAAAACCCAATAATCTACAAATAAGACTAATTGTTAGATATAAACTATATTAATACGTGTACTCATAAAGGAGCTTAGAAAGTCCATAAATCTTGAGTATATATGTTAATATCATAATAAGCCTGCAAAGGAGCTGAAAACAAAATCAAATGGAAATGAAAAGAAAATCAAATCTATGGGCAAACGAGGTGAGTCCTGAATGAAGAAATGAGATTACAAGCAATAAAACTTAAGAGGCGAATTTTGGAACACAAGGCAGGCATCATAACTATGCTTAATTACTGTCGATTCTTGAAATTGTTATGATGATTTTAATCTGTTTTTGTGTAGTGTGCATCTGTTCCATGCTGAACGCATTGGTGATAACTCATAGTGCCAAGAAACTCCCTTATCTCTTTTGCACTACTGTTGCTTGCTTGTAGTAAGCGCTCGTCTTCTTCGTATATCAGGTATGGTGCTTGGACCTTCTTTCTTGACAGCAATTTTGATGCCCCCTTCAGAACATGATACTCCCAACCTTGAACATCTATCTTGTGCATAAAAACAGGCTCAAACTATAGGATTACTTCATCCAGAGGAATGGACCTTACTTGAAATGCAATCTCTTCATTGGACATAAAAGCCAGCTTCTCACCACTGGTTGAGACTGCACTATTGTCTAGACAGCCAACCAACTGCTAATTTATAGGTAGACAAAACAAAAGTGATTATCAGCAATTCAAGCCCACTAAGAATAAGAAATATCAATTGCAAACCACCAAAAATGAGGACAACACATGAATGAAGAAAACTTGATTCATGATTTTCAAACTCAAACAGCAATCCAGTTGTAGTAAAAAAATAATAATAACATCAGATCTGGAAAAATAACTGTTGCGTTGAAATAGATAGCAAGAGTAATCCAAATACACTCATGAGATCGCATAATGTAGGAGATCTATGTTTTAAAACAAGAAACGTCCACCTATTCCCCTCTAAGACGAAAGGTGGTCCTTACTCCTTAGGCTCCCCCTTTTTTTGTGTCTGCACACATAACCCTATTCAGGCTGTCGATTAGAGCCTCGGACATAGTATGCTATTAAGTATCTATTGCTTAATGTCTTAGAATATTGATCTCAGTATAGAAATGTATTCAGGAAATTGGTAGACTGCCATTTCCAAGAGGCCAAACCAATCAGCTATGTTGCTTAGCTCCCATTAAAATATGTAATAAGATACCATTTAGTTACACATTTTCTGTGGAACTGTGTTTAGAATTTAGGCAGATTAGGGTGTTTGATTAGCAATGTGGATAGTAGTTAGCAAACACAAAATGTTGGCGCCCGACAAGATCAAATACAAGTTAACACTGTTAAGAACATACATTAGTTTCTGAAGAAGATGCATGTTTAACCTTGCATCTGATAGCAACTTCGTGTATGATTAAGAAATCCGTGTAGAGAGAAGGCTTCACCTTTTAAAGAGTAACCATCCTATAACATACTAAATCTTACAACTCCTAGACAGAGTTTTAATAAATGTCGATTTTCTATCAATGTGTCAATTTATCTTCCTTACGTTTGTCCTTGGTGAAAACACAAGCAGTTTTCATCTATACTCGCCAATACATTGAGATCTATATTAATCAAGATGGTAAATAAAATCATACAAGGTAACTGGCAGAACAATAGTGATAATGATCCATGCGATTCAAGTAAAATAAAATCAATGAAAAGTATGTCCAGTTTGCAGGTCAGGAAATCACTGCAGCGATGGAGGAGCGATTGTAGGAGAGCAATCTGTGTTCGATCCAACATGAGCTTTCCAACTTTTAGCCGAGGTCGGTATTGAGCAGAAGGAAGGAGTACCTAGGCTGGATTTTAAGGGGCGGTGCTCCGGCGTGGCGACAGTGAGGCTGAGAGAGCGTCGGACAATGGCGGAAGTGGGTGTAGCAATTTCTGGAGTTAGGGGTGCAATGTAGTGGTCTGCAGAAATGCGTAGCTGCTTTGCCTTGGGTGTTTTGATAAAAGGTGATTTAGATTTCTTCATTTCTACAGTCTCCGCCATCATCTCGGGATGTGTTTAGGTCGACATCTGCGGAAGAAATTGTAGATATAACAATTTAGTAACAATAATCGACATCCCCAAATTGAGACCCTAAATTATCTAAATCAATCTTGTTAACTTCATAGTTTTCCGACGACTTCCGCAAGACGATTAATTTACTGCGACGTTCTTCATTCTAAAAGTTTATGTACCTTCAATTTAGACCTAACTAATACAACCAATTCCAATAAATCAATGCAGAACAGAAATCAATAGTTTTTATGCAATGAAACGCAACTAATGGTGAAGTCATGGATGCAAACAAATCGATGAAATCCGAGTAAATAGAAATAGAGATAAAAGAGAAACAGCGTACTCGGTGATGGTCGGGCGGAACAGGTGAAGAAATCCGGCGGCTGACTGACGGTGGCACTTTAGAGCACAGCGGAATGTGTCTGATTAAGAGATAATCCGGCCAAAAGCTTCGCAAACAGAGAAAGAGGAGGGGTGTTGGCAACGACGACTTTTTATTGAAAGATAGAATGGACCTTACTGATTGAAATGTTTTGACCAAATTTTATCTTGTAATTATAAAAGGAAGCAACTCTTTTTTTTGTCGTGTCCTCTTATAATATAAGGGGAATTTATATATTCCCTCCGTCTCAATAAACACGATTTGTATTTTTTTTGAACTGTACTATTATTATTGTCTTTTTTTAAAAAAAATACTGTTGTCATAAATTAATTATTTAAAAGTTAAATAATTATATACCACACAATAACCATCTTTAATGGGATAGAGAGTATAAAATACTAATATCTAAACTGAATTTTGAAAAGAAGTATTAGTCTATAAATATATGAATTTGAGCCAAAATCTAATTTTAAATGTGGCTTTCAAAATGCTCATGTAAAACGATTTTTGAATTTGTTAAAACCGACGTTAATTATTAATTTTATATTATTTACTATTTAAATAATTGACCTTTCTTTTTAAAAAAATCAATTTCTTTGATAATTAAATTGCCAAAGCTTTCATTAATGTATAACTTTTAATAAATTTAAAGCTTATGCATTTATTCAAACATTTTGAAAGTTGATGACAGAATCAAAATTAGTCCTAAATTCGCAATATATAAAACCTAATAACCCTATAAAATTTTATCTTATAAAACCATAATCACACGTTTTGGAGTGCATACCTACAATTTCAATAAGATGGTAAGGGGGCATGGGCAACTTAACACCTCCCCAAGTAGAATTTTCAGATTTTCTTTCTATAAAAGGGGCGTAAAATATGAAATTTTAAGAGTTACACCAACAATTTTTTAAGGAAAATACAAAAAAAAATAATAATATTGTTTTTTTTTTTCACGCAACCCTTAGATCAGTCTTAGATCGTAAATGATGCATAGCAAATTGTTTTAGATTAATCTGGTCACCTAAAATAAAATCTTTACTTTTTAAAGTGATAATCACCAAACTATTTCATTCACTGATACAAGCATATCACTTTTAACAAGTTGGTGCAGGCTGCAGCAGCAACCAAAATCCTCAACTCTAACCAAATTCTAACAAGAAAAGACATAACTCGCCCTACATAGCACCACAAGAACTCTGCCGTTGATGGTTCCTCGACGAGCACAACGAAGGAGAACCTGCTGTAGTCATGGATGCTTACCGGAGAGACGAAAGTGCTTTAGAAACATTATTGGCTATCCTATCATGTATAGGTTCCTACACATAGCCAAACATCGGTATAATTCACATGTCTTAGAATTAGGAGAGGGAAAGTTTCATCACTCATAACTCATAAGCACTATTATACATACCCTTGTTGAGGGGAGCTCAAACTTAGACTTAGTTATTGTCTCGTATAAGAGGATGTACCGCCAAGATAACTCAGATACGAGCTCTTCGGGTGCGTTAGGCAATACCTAAGAAATCATTGTCACGAGTTAGAATCAACACATACATACAGGGGCGGATCTAGGATTCAGAGAAAGGATGCGAACTTGGGAATTTGAGAGGGGGGAGGGGGTTAAACTTTCGTAGGGTGAAACTAAAAATTCTCAAAAATCACACTAGAAAAATCGGATTTCCACACTATTGGGGGCACCCACCCTCCCCTGAATACAAGGACAGGGATAACACAAATATAGTATCATGATCATGTAGATGTGATTTACCTCATCTTCGTAAGGATTGCAATTATCTTTGAACCATAACCTCAAGAATTCCTACAAAAGAATCAAATCATTAGAATTTGGAATTTAGTGCTTACTTACTACAAACCATCACAAACCTTGTCGATATTTTCAGGTTCGAGGCCATTCCGAAAGCGATCTTCATAAGATCCAGCGACCCAATATCTGCTCGAGTCTGGTGTATGCACCTAAAAAAGCCGAAATAATCAAAAATTAAATTTACAAGAAAAAAATAAAATTGGAATTCATATATCCATATGTTTTAGCATCAGAAAATAACCTCATCTATCAAGAGCACTGAACCATCAGACCCTTTACCAAATTCATACTTAGTATCCACCAGAATCAGTCCATGCTCCCGTGCAATGCGCTGCAATATGATGATTTCGTACAAGTCAATAATAAACAATTCCTGCATATTCAGCTACATGCATCGATATTGAAGAGGTATATAACATGATGCACGAATAAGTCTCATTGAGGCTCTAAATACGACATGATATATTGCAGAATTAGATCTTAGAAGGTAAGATCCCATTTATCATCAGATGATACACATGTTTTACTCCCTCCATCCCATTATATATGTCCCATTGGGATTGGACACGAAAATTAAGACGGTGGTTGTAAAGGTATAAAGTTATGGTATAAAATTATAAAGTGGTGGGGTCCACTTGTTTAGATTGATAGTGGTCTACTCATTTATTTCCTTGTTTGGTATGGGACATTAATAATGGGGCAATCCAACAAGGCAAATGGGACTGAGGAAGTATAACTTTGAAATGACAAAGCAAGGATACAAATAAGAAATATCGAAAGAATGCTCACAGAATTTGCAATTTCACATTAGTTAATCTCATTCTGCCAACAAAACACACAGACAAGATGAAGAAATCATAATCATGTACCTGTCCATACTCGAATAGGCTCATTGCTGCTTTACTTGCTTCAACATAATCGGATTCAGACATCAACCCTCTCTTGATAATCTGCACGGCTAATTCATCACTAAGAAGCCCAAGCCAGAACAATTTACCAGGTGAAGAATAAAAAAAAAAGATAAGTTGCTAACCTCTTCAGGAGTTATAGGAACATCATGATTGGCATCTTTAGTAGTCGGTGTAAGTATATTTGCTGGTAACTTTTGGTTCTTTACCATCCCTGTTGCAGATAGACGTAGAACTATGAGTAAAATGAGATACTGGAATAATTCGGACTTCTTGCATAACTACAAACCTCACCATCAGGAAGTGCATTGCCACAATAGTTCCGTATGCCATTTTTATAGACGGTCCAAAGTGATGTGTCGGTACTTCCAGTTACATAACCTCTGACTGAGAGGAAATCATCAATGTTCATTAAACGGACCAATAAGAACTAAACGTGGTAGTACATGAATCACACACAACATAACTTCTGATTTAGGCAGTCGCAGATAGATATATGGAACGGAGCATAATGTTAGAACAGTTATAAACACTTACCGACAAATTCAACAGGGAAAACGGTACATTTCTTTGCAATGGTTACATTCTTATCTGGAGAAGAAATAACTGCATTTGGAATAATGTGCTGAGTTTGATTAAACCACCACAGACTTGTTTCATTGAGTACCTGAAAACGAGTAAATTACATCATTAACATGAACGACAAGAAAATAATCTTACCCAAGTTTGCTGATGAAGCAAGTCAAACATGAAAGTGAGGAATAAATACCTGGCCCTTGAAGGGAATCGAAGCAAGAATTCGGTCGAAAGCACTCTGTCTGTCAGTTGTGACCAGGACAAGATAGTCACCTCCGTCATAGATATCCCTCACCTTAAAAAACAATTGAATTATGCCACCATATTAGCTAAAAATAGAAAATAGTGAAGAAAAATCAAAAGAGTAAGTGATGAGAAAACATTGAACAAAGCGGACCTTAACTACCATAGGAGCATGGGTAAGTGATGCAAAAAGTTTTTTGGGATTATGCATAAGAAAACATAAAATGTAAGCATACAAATACAAGGACAATTAGCACATTGCATTTCTTCTCATTGAATTGGAGCTCCTAAATATAATATTCGAGATAATCTAAGGAAAAACCAATATCAGTCACTTGATCTTGCAAGGATTCAGAGCCCCAATGCAGATTTTTTGCCAGCAATGTAATTGGAATTTATAAAACCGGGCTAACTAAAAGCATAGGAGTGCGTATACTTGTCCAAATTTAGCTCCATAATCATTCGACAAATTAGAGGCATAAGCTACTAATAAATAATGAGGCACAAGCCTATGAATATTACAAATTGTCCCAAAACACAGATTAAAATCAATACACGAACTAAAAAATCTTGAGAAAAATCCTTTCTTCAGAAAAGCTAAACATAAAAAAGACCGGATGAGAATAATAAGAAGAAGTTTTTTCACCTTGCCTCTGGTCTTGGAATGGAGAGCGGGGAGTGCTAAATCGAGAAAGGTTTCAGAGAGACAATTGGATAATGAAGTTTTAATAGAATCCTTCAATTCATTCTTGCGCTCACTGTTCGTGAGTACTAGCAAGGGTTCGCCAGAAACTGAAGGAGGCGGCGACGAGGCAGAAATTACCATCGAATTTAACTTCCTAGGAGTACATTTTCTTGAGATGAAAGTTCTATACAAGTATGGGGAAACGGACGGAGAGTTGGGTCGGAGAAAGAGGTTTCCGGCGAGATTCGTGGGGTGGTTTACGCATTGAGACTGCGCCATTCTTTTTACTCTGCAGTTCTGCTTTCTTTTCGCATTTTGTAAAGTAAATATGTTTATATTAATCAAAAAATTATGAACTAATATTATTTTAGAAAGTATAATATGACCAAAATATGACAAAATACTTTTAAAAAAATATCCAAAATACTATCCTTAACAAATTAATTTTCAAAATATTACTCTTAAGAAGTTAATTATCAATCTGTTACATGTATGAAAGGTAATGTCCTCAAAATTATCCAATTAAACTTCTTTAATTAAAACTTCCATTTCCAAACAATAAAAATAATAACTATAATATACTCATATTTGAAAATATTGTTTTATCTATACTAATGCCTTTTTACATTAAAAAATTACAAAAAAACTTTTTTAATAAATATAATACCAGATAAAAAATCAAGAATAAAAAATCCTAATTTATAATTATTATAATCTTATTTAATTAAAATGTAAATGAACGGAGTTTTTTTTAAAAAACTCTAAATGAAAACACATCACACAACAAAATGCTGTTTTTACAAATTAATAAAATTATATTTGAATTTTTATTTATAATATTTTTGATTTTAGAAAAAAAATATATTTTATTTTCAATTCAATTTAATCCGAATATTTCATAATACAAACATAATTATATTTTATCATGGCGTTGTTATTTTTTATTATAAAAGATAATATCCTAGCTATTTTTCTTATGACTGAAAATGAAAATTTCATTAGAAAATATAATTTTGATAATTTAAAGAGTATTTCCTTTTACATGTGTATAAGATTGAGAATTAATTTTTTAATAGTAATATTTTGGGAATTAGATTATGAAAGATAGTATTTTGAGAATTGTATTTTTTTTTGAAAAGTATTATTTCGGCAATTTGCTCAAATTAATTAAGGTATTAGTACAATATTTAGTTCTTTCAAAAATATGCACTTATAATTTTTTTTGTCTAAACAAAAATTAACAGAATTCTTAATCTTTTGTCTAAAATGTCTTTATTGGCGACATATTTAGAATTGCCTCTATTAATGATACCTTCGGAATTAGTATTTCATTGTTCATGATCATTCCTAGCAACATTAGTGTTTATTAAAATTTTATAGTTTTATGGGCTGTCATTTGTCCTACAAATGCACCATTTAGTCCGGTGCTTTAGAGAGGTAAAGTAGATGAAGACATCATTTTAGGCCAATCAAAAGCAATATGTCTATTTTGATACTATCTTTAGGATTGAGATCAGGGGCGTAGCTACATAGGGGTTGGTCAGTGTCCCATGGAAACTTGAAAACTATTATGGATTTCTGTTATCTAAGGATCATGTAGTCTAGTGGTCAAAGTATTTAAATCTTAAGTTGAGGTTTGTGCATTCGATCCTCAAAAATAATTTATATTGGATATTCTTATAAATCAAAAACTTAACAAGACAATAATTCTAGCTGAATCAAAATTATTATACTTAATCTAAAATCACTAACATAAGTTTTATTTGACCGTATTTAAATTGATAAATCGAGAAAAGAAGGATTGTATTTATATTCTATATTTGTACAATTTTAAACGATAGTTAATAATCTTTTACATAAAATATAATCACACGATATATTTCATAAAGTATATAAATCTTAAATCGCACCAAAAATAATACACTCCAAACTTTATTTATTTATTTTACTTCTATCATGTCTTATTTTCATGGTCTTGTTTTCCAATTTTATTGAAGTGAGTTTGCATAAAATGAATTAGTTGATAATAAATTTAATTTAGACTTACTATAATTTGAGTTCGAGTTTTTTAGTTTCATATATAGGGATGTAGATTAGAATTTTATTGATATTCTTGGTGTAAAGATTCAAACATTATGTGATGTAAATAATGGTATGCAATGCACCTCATTAATATAGATATTCCCTCTTTCCCACTCTAATTGTTTAATTTTTTTCTGCACGAAAATTAAGAAAATTGTTAGTTGTGTGTAGATGAGTAATAAAGTGGTGGGACCCACTAATTTATATAGAATATTGGTTTACTAAAAAAGGAAAGTGGACAATTGAAGTGGGACAACCATAAAGGAATATTGAATAGTTGGTGTCGGACGGAGGGAGTAACAAATTTCAATATTTTATTGTTAACTCCCTCCGTCCCACTATTACCGTCATCTTTATTTTTGGTACGAAAATTAAGAAACTTTATTTAAATGTGTATTTATGATTTTTAATTGTATTGGGAGAATATAAATAAACACAATTTTCGAGTAGTAGTAGTTGGTAGTTGTTGGGAAGAAATGATAATTCATCCAACTTTTTGCAAGTTATAGTTGAGGCAATCGATTCATTTCTTTTTTCTATTTTTTTTCATGTTGTAATTACAGAAATAATTTAAATTTTTCAAAAAGTTAAAATCATAATTTTATGAGTTTGGAGTAGAACGAAATCGTACAAGAGAAATATTATAAGAATGTGAGTGTGAGTAGTGAATAAGGAGAGACCCACTTCATTTTATGTTTAATAGTTAATTTTTGTCATTTTAGGAAAAGGAACAGTAAAAGCGGAATAACTCAATTAAGAAAGAAGGACAATAATAGCGGGACGGAAGGATTATTTTTTAAGGTAGACTTTTACAAATACGTTTACCTATTGGCCCTACGGACCAATATCTCTGGCTATGCCACTACTTGAAGTCCAAATTATAGGACAGAGATAGAGCACTCCTTAAGTTGTCCATTTTTCGAACCTTTTAACTTTTTTCCAGATTTCATTTAGAAAAAATAAATAGGTAATATAGAGTTAGATTCGATATCAAGAGACATAACAAAAATCTCAAAGTTTTTTTTCTTAGGCCAAACAATTGTTATATTTTCCTATGTAATTAAAATATATTAAGTATTTTACTTTAAGTTTTCAAAAAGTATAAACAACACGTGTAATCTAGTTATGATAAATCAAAGATCTTTACTTCATGTGTTTTTTGCATGTAGAGCACATATATGCTGAGTTTATGTTGGGTTATGAGTCAGTGGTTGATCTTAATAACCACTTAGAGGGTACTTAGTATTATTTTATCAGTAGTTCTTGTAATATGACTTATCCGTTTTGTCGGTAATGGGGGAAATCATAGTGATTTTATACTATGGAATTAAAGATCCCAAAACCCGTCTTGTATCCTTAGTTTAGTGTCGATAAGACTAGATAATGTAATAAGCTAGACTATTTGTATTTTCATTATCGTTTTTGTCTAAGTCCTGTAAAGGGTAAGTGTTGGTCTGATCTTCAGTAGAAAGTTACTTTCCAGAACCCCACGTCATCGTTGTAAGAGCTTGTGTTCACAGGTCATCAGCTGACTCCACTCAGTAGAAGATCTCTCATGAGCTGACCCACATCAGTAGAAGAACACAGAATCAAAGCTCAGTACCTTCAGAGTCATCAGCTGACTTCACTCAGTAGAAGAGCCGTTATCAGCAGACTCAGACGAAGAAGACAGAGATCATATCAGGTCCACTGTATCCGACAGGAAACGACCCAAGTTTTAACATCATTCGAAAGTCAGCAGAAGATCATACGAGGATGAGTGAGAGTCAACCCAGATGAAGACTGATATCTGGCAAGTCTCACCTAGCACAAACCTCGACCAATGAGAAGCATTCTATGCTCTACCTGCTCTGACCAACTAAAGCTGCTCTCATGCACAGTGACCAACTACTCTGTGACAACATTTCGAACATATGGCTGTTTTCCTTAGACGTTTGTGACACGTGGCATCGTCCCCTCCAACGGACAAATGCCTAGGTCACAACTATAAATAGAGAAGCCTTTCCGAGCTCCACGCACGGGATATCAAAGGGATTACACGCTCAAGCTTTCGAAACACTCTAGCGCTTTTCACGAAGATCTAGCGAAGAACTTGCTCATTAGAATATTTATAGTTCTTCTCTCTAGAGTTTCTTTCTTTAGATCCCTCTTCTCTATCTAAGCTCCATTGTTATATCCATAGCTTAGAACCTTCGAAGGAGTTCACATTTCGTGACTGTTCTTATTGTAAGAACTCCTTCATAGTTGGAGAACATCCCCTCCTCTTCAAACTTCGGTTTGGATTGTAAAGGCGCTAAGGACTATATCTTAGAAGGGTCTGTCCAGTGCACAGATACCTTGCTGAGGCTTGCTCAGATTAATCAACAAGACCTCCTGTTCAGCAGGACCGTGGACGTAGGATCTTGCGTATCCGAACCACGTTAAAAATCTCTTGTGTCATTTACAGTTTTATTGCATTGCATCCAAACTATCTTTCAACTTATACTTTGCATAAAACGTATTTGAAAGTGCACTAGCCAAAATTATTTGGTTTGCGAAAAACACGTTTTCAAACTGAGACGAAGTCCTTCGGGCCCTACACACTTATCCGCACTAACTCTCCGACTGAGAATCAAATACTGACAGAAGTCAGTAGGAGAAACTCAGTAGTTGAGTCACTCTGACCTGCGATCAGAAGGTTACTATTTGACAATGTTCATCAGTTGCAACCTACAGCTCAACTGTCCTTCGCGTTTGAGAAAAAGAACTTGTACTCAGGTGTATTCACCCCCCCCTCTACACCTGACACTCGTCTCCGGACCAACAATTGGTATCAGAGCGTCAGTGTTCTCCTGATCATCGGTTCTAAAACTCTGGTCTACTCGAACAGATCCTTAAAACGTTTTTCACTACACAAGCATCTCTTCATACATTCTTATACTCTCACCCATTATGTATGATATGTCAGGTATACGGATGGTGTCGATGTTCTCTGTGGATAACTACACGGTATGACGCGTGAGAATGGAGGTGCACCTTACATCGCTGCACGACAGCATGACTGATGTCCTAGAGACAGGACCTATCATTCCCATGATCGACAGCGTTCAATATGCCGTTGTGGGAGGTGTAGGAGCACAGACTGGTGCTAAAGTTGCGAAAGACAAATCAACCTTCACGCCTGAAGAGAAAAAGCTGCACAACCTCGACCGAATTACGCGGAATGCAATCCTGACTACGCTCAACGATTCACACCTCGGGAGTGTGCAAGATTTTAAGACGGCAAAGGAACTTTGGGATGCCCTGGCTGTACTGAGCCAAGGAACCCTGCAGATTAAAGAAAACAAGCTCGAGTTAGAGCTTCAAAAGTTCGACACATTTGCCATGGAGCCCAACGAGACCATTGACGAGCTAAGCGTCAGATTTACAAACCAGATCAATGTGATCAACGGGCTGGGGAGGACGTTCACCAACAAAGAGATGAACACTAAGATCTTGAGAGCATTGCCTCGACTGAAGTGGCTTCCTTTTGCTACTTATTTACGTCGCTCAGATCTTAATGCTCTAACTCCTGATGTTATATTTTCAGAATTAAAGACGGAGGAATTCGAGCACAGCCTATCCCAACGATGTTCCAGTGCTCCAGCTGACACCCAGATAGATCATGCTTACAAAGCAACAGTCAACAAAATTGGAGCCAACCCCATTTCTTCCAGCAAGACAGTAGCTGCGTCAGATGCTAAGTCTTTCGAGACCCCTGCTACTGATCAACTTGCGCTTATGGCTCTCAAGTATCAAAGAGAAAAAGAAAGAGTCAGAAAGTTGAAGAAATACCACAAAGATTCTCCATCAAGTAAAAAGGATTATCGAAAAAGGGAAGAATCTAAACCATCTACTGATTGCAGGAACGCAGAACCTGCTGCTAGTCCATCCAACAGCTCAGCTGGAAAAGGCGGCAGAACCTTTGTGTGCTACAACTGCAAGAAGGAGGGACACTATCAGTACGACTGTCCCGAACTCTCAGCTGCTCAACGAGCAGAACGGCAGGCCAGATGCGAGAAATTTACCCGAAGGAGGCAGGCCTAAATCGCCGGAGAGATATCCGATGACTTAATCGAGGAAGATACATTCATGTATTCTTCTGAAGACGAAGCTGCATTTGTCACCGTTGAGGTCGGAGAAACAGATCCTGAATCAACAGCTGAATATTGTCTGATAGCCGGAGAAGAGGCTGAGGTGCATAAGGACCCTTGGATTGTGGACAGCGGCTGCTCGAGACACATGACATATCAGAAGAGCCTGCTGACCAATTACGTACAAGAAGATGGTCCCAGAATTGAGTTTGGTGACAACTCTAAAGGCTATACAAGGGGATACGGAACACTGAACATTGGGACTGCTTCAGTTCCAAGAGTAACATATGTTGAAGGACTTCAACATAATCTCCTTTCTGTCAGTCAATTCTGTGATAATCTGAATAGAGTTATCTTTGACGCTGGTTTCTGTGATATTGTTGACAAATCTACAGGGAAAACAATGTTATCATGTTCGCGGAGGAAGAATATCTACGTTGCAAACTGGAAAACCGCAGAACCTGAGGCTTGCTTACGTGCTCAGACGAAATCCAGTGATAAAACAGGATGGTTGTGGCACAAGAGACCCAGTCACCTGAATTTCAAGACAATGAACAAGCTAGCCAAGAACTCTAGAGTCAGAGGACTGCCCAATGAAGGTTCTATCAAAGACATAAATTGTGAAGCGTGCTTGAAGGGAAAGCAGACGAAGAAAAGCAATCCACCAATTCCGTCACCTTCCACTGATGAAATCCTTCAACTGTTACATATGGACTTGTTTAGGCCAGTTTCTCCAGTGACTATAAGAGGCAAGAAGTATGCCCTCGTCTTTGTTGATGATTATTCTCGATATACGTAGGTCATCTTCATAGCCAACAAATATGATGTCAAGACTGAATTGCCAAGACTGCTGAAGAAACTCAGTCTGGAGAAAGACATCAAGATACAGAGAACCCGCTCAGACCGAGGAACAAAATTTCTCAACTCAGTAGTTAAAGAGTATTGTGATAAAGAGGGAATCAAGCACGAGACTTCAGCAGCTCGCACCCCTCAGCAGAACGGACTTGCTGAACGAAAGAACATAACACTTAAAGAAGCAGCAAGAACGCTCATAGCAGACTCTGGACTACCCTCAAAGTTCTGGGCTGATGCTACTGACACCGCCTGTTACACTCAGAATCGCTCACTACCTACACAGCAACACATGAAGACGCCTTACGAACTGTGGAAAGGAAGAATTCCTTCTATCTCTCATTCCCATATTTTTGGTTGTCCTTGCTTTATCCACAATAATGGGAAAGATCAGTTGAAGGTCTTTGATAGCAAATCTGATCAAGGAGTATTCTTATGATACTCTCGAGTTAGTGAAGCTTTCAGAGTTTTTAACTATCGGACTCTTTGCGTGGAGGAAAGCCCTCATGTTGTCTTTGATGAGTTTGTTACTGAGAACAGGAAATCAAAGAAGACAAATACTGAGGATGTCAGCAGCAAGCTACAGGATCTCACACTGAATGACAAAGCCGAAAAGATCCAGCATTGTTGGGATGATGAGTCAGACGATGAGAAAATCCAAACCCATCCCGCATGCACTGTAGCTGACCTGGTTGATTCTACCGAATAGAGTCAACATCAGGTAGCAACGGTCGATGAGGAAGCCCCAGTGGTAACTGAGACCTCTATTGAGAATATAAACTCAGGGGGAACGACTAATGTTCCTGATCTAAATGCCCCTGAACTTGGAAACTCAGTAGATCCTAACCTTCTTACTGAATTGCTTCAGTCACAGAATAACACTACTGAAATGCCTAACACTCCTGTTGACTGTACAGAAGTAATCTCAGAAGAAGAAGCCAAACTCAGACGTTCGTGGCTTGACGCTCACTCTTCTGATCTTATCATAGGAGATCCATCAACAGCAGTAAGGACAAGATCCAGATTAAGCCAAGGAGAAAGTTCTCTCTACTCCTGCTTCTTGTCTACTGAAGAACCTCAGACGATAGAGGATGCCCTCAACGATGCTGACTGGATCATTGACATGCAAGAGGACCTGAACCAGTTTGTCCGAAACAAAGTTTGGGAGCTTGTTGATAGACTTAGACATCAACACGTGATCGGCACTAAGTGGGTCTTCAAAAACAAGCGAGATGAAAACAACGTCAATGTCAGAAACAAGGCTCGACTTGTTGCCAAGGGATACTGTCAAGCAAAAGGAATAGACTTTGATGAAATATTCGCCCCAATCGCCAGATTGGAAGCTATTCGTCTGTTCCTAGCCTATGCAACGCATTAAAGATTTAAAGTATATCAAATGGATGTAAAGTCAGCGTTTCTGAACGATGTACTGAAGGAAGAAGTCTATCTGGAACAACCGCCCAGCTTTCAGCAGGGACATCAGGTGTACAGACTTCGGAAAGCTCTGTATGGGTTAAAACAAGCACCCAGGGCTTGGTACGATACCCTATCAGACTTTCTGCTTCAGAAAGGTTTTCAGAAGGGGACAGTAGACCGCACCCTGTTCAATATCAAGTCAGGTGATGACATACTATTGATGCAAATCTACGTGGACGACATCATTTTCGATTGCAGGAACGTGACTATATGTCAACAATCGAGAAAATGATGAAGGAGAAGTTTGAGATGTCCATGATGGGGGAGATGAACTATTTCATTGGATTCCAAGTGAAGCAATCACCTGAAGGAATATTCATCAACCAGGCAAAATACACTCGAGACCTCCTGAAAAGATTCGGCTGCGACTCAAGCAAGCCAGTCAAGATCCTCATGAACACAAATTTTAAAATCGATCTAGACAAAGAGGGAGCTTCTGTTAAATCTACTGATTATAGAGCTATTATTGGTTCTTTACTATATTTAATAGCAAGCAGACCTGACATAACTTATGTTGTAGGTGTATGCGCAAGATTTCAGGCGAATCCTAAGCGAAGTCATCTGGACTCAGCAAAGAAGATTCTGCGATACCTAAAGGGAACACCTGACGCAGGGTTATGGTATCCTGCTGATGATAATCTGATACTAACAGGTTATTTTGATGCTGATTATGCAGGATGCAAGATAGATCGAAAGTCAACTTCTGGAACATGTCAGTTCCTAGGCAGCAAGCTGATATCATGGTTTTCAAAGAAGCAGCATTCAGTAGCGACGTCCACTATTGAAGCTGAATATATGGCTGCTGGAAGTTGCTGTGCCCAGATCCTTTGGCTTCGACAACAACTGCGAGATTATGGAATTAATCAAGATGAAGTGCCCATCTACTGCGACTCCACCAGTGCGATTGCTATAACTCAGAACCCAGTTCTTCATACGAGATGCAAGCACGTGGACATTCGACACCACTTCATCAGAGACCATGTCGAAAAGAAGGATATCAGGATGGAGAAGATCCATACTGACAAGCAAATGGCAGACATACTAACCAAACCACTAGCTGAGAACAGATTCAGAGAATTATCAGTTGAGCTATGTCTACTGGATCCTACTGACTCGAGTCAGTAAGAGGAGTCAGTTCGACAGGTCAGAAGTCAGACTTAGTACTTTGATTCAGTCGGGTGAATCATACAGTACACAGTAAGGGGGAGCATGGTCATCAGTACCACAAAGATCCTCTTGAGTCATTACGGTAACCAACTGATCGTAAAAGTTCAACTGAAGAGGTTTGCGTAGTTAAAATATTTAATATTCTCAGAAGCATGCTCGCATTTATTAAATCAGTCGTTGTATTCAGTAACATGATGTGTATTTATTTCCCGCCATTAATTTTTAAGGTTTAAGTCAGTAGAAACCGTTCTCATTTAAAAAGCTTAGCCTTTAATGCTGCCTGCAACGCATTTAATGCATGTCTTCTCACCTTTCTTTATCTGCGCTTATCTTACGTGGGTCTAGGTTAGAGGCGGCTAATGTAATCATTCCTTTTATAACATCAGATCACATCCGTCATTAAAAAGCGAGATTTTATACCAGCCGTTCGATTAAAAACTCTTGATATTCAAAACTTATAAAATCTCCCCTTTTCTCTCTAATCATATCTTTTACGCCATTTTCGCACATTAGAGCTTTCCGAGCATTCAATCTGTGTTGCGTTATTCTCTCAACTGCTTACTCTTTCCTACTAAAGCTCTGTGTCTACGGTAAATATCCTCAACTATCTGCAATCCTTGAACTAACTCACTCTATTTTCAAGTGCTAACGAGTTTCTTGCAGATATCTATGGCGATTGTTCAGACCCCGCACAACATAGAGGAGATCATCCAGTCAAGGGTTCTCTTCGAACTGACGATGGTCCTCCACCAGGCAGAGCTCCCCTATCTTGAGCCCATCTTCTCGGCTCTTGAGGAGTCAGGCCTGACGCTTCTTGTGATGAAGCAACCTCGTTCCTATCTTCCCCGCCAGGTGGCCGAGCTATATTATAACTGGCGCTCCGTGGAAGATACCGATGGAGGAGTATCAGAGATCGCTTATATGAGGGAAGTGGCCCCTCAGAAGTGAGAATCCAGCCATGCCGACATCAATATCAGGGCAGCGCTGAAATCCTCCTTCGATCTTCCGAGTTACGAGATTTCTCCCGTGGGCTACAAGGAGAAGGACCTGAATGCTTATGTCCGCCGCTTCTGTGGAAGTGACGACATCTCCTTTAAGTCTGCGCTGCCGAAGAACCAACTCCTGCCGGAGTACAGAGGGCTCGCGTACATTGTTATACACATCCTGACGAGCGCCGCAGGTTCTTTCGACCAGCTGTCCAAGCCTAGACTCCAACTAATGATGCCAATAATTGACGGAGTCCAGGTGAACTGGACGGAGTTCTTTGTGGCCGAGCTGAAGGCTCAGGCGCCCAAGTTTGCACCCACTAAGTCTGGAGAGAGAAAACTTATTAGTGTGGGGAAGCTACTGTATGGGACTAAGGTGTCCATACTGATCGAAGATTCAGTAACGAATCACGCATCGTTTGCTGATTCGAAATACTTCGACAAAAAGCTCATCAAGTTCAAGACGAGAGCAGCGGCTGGGAAGTCAGTCGGACGTGGAGCTACGGAGCTCAAAAGATCATCCACTGATCTGCCTCCACGGGCCGACCCGCCGAAGCGGAAGAAGCTCTCTAAGGCTGGAGCTTCTGAGACCCCCGCAAAGCCTGCTTCCCCTCCACCACCTCAGGAGGAGGACATACTGGACGCTGATACCGGGATAGAGGGTGCCACCCTCAAGGATAAGGTACAACGGGTTAGCTCGGAAGAGACTCAGCCGAAGGCAGTTGAGGAACCGGCTGGTGAAGTCTCGTCCGAATGGTCGACGATGCAGATGACTCCTCTCCGCGCCACAGGAGAAGTCGCTGCACAGATTCCTGAGAATCAGGATCTGGTCGACATAGCGATAAGGGCCAGGACTCAGATGCTGCTGAGATTCATAATCTGGGATATTCTTGCACAACTGATTCAGCAGCACTCTGCATTGTCCTTGTGGGCAGAGGAACAACATCTGCAGTCAGCTATAGGGTTTGGGGAACCCACTGACATTGCATCCTTCAAGGACCTGCGCTCAGCCATGCTTTATCTACTGGAGCTGAGGTCCTCCCAGCAGATAGCTAGAAGCCCATCGCCGCATTCCCATCATGACGATGATGACAACAATGATGAGGATCAGGCACCACCCAAGGACGCAGATCAGGGAGAATCTGCTGAGGGTAAATCTCCCAGCGAGAAGGGCGAGTCACCACCTCCACCTCCTACATCAGGTGACGCCCCAATTGCTTCGAAGCCCAACCGGAAGCAACAACTCGCAGCCTCAGAGCAGAGGCTCGGAACCTCATCCTATCAGGCCAAACCTATAGGTTCCGTGTCCTCAAAGTCTGTCAATCGAGCGATAAGAAAGCAAGGAGACAAAAATCGTCTCCTAGCTAAGGACGTCCACCTGAAGTGGACTCAATATACAAAGTCTCAGACGGAGACTGTTGACAGACTAGCAAGCGCAGTCAAGAAGGTCTCGGACTCTCCAACTTCCAATATTCAAGAGATCGTCCAGACTGCGCTGGCCGCTCAGAAGGCGGACTTGGCTGCTCAGAGTCAGCAGCTGCTCGAAGCTCAGCAAAATCTTTTTCTGAGCAGCTGACAAAGAGCTTAGCCACAGTCCAGAAGACTATGGATGAGCGGAATAAGATGGCCACCGCCAGCGTGCAGAAGGCTTTGGAGAATCAGGCGGCCGCCTTAAAGCTCATCCAGGCAGAGATGGCTGCCTCCCACAACACATCGCTCCTGAAGCAAAGACAAGAAACAACAACCCAAATTCGCCAAATCCGCAAGGATCAAGAGGCTGACTGGGAGCATTACTGCGATGCCGTCGGCGACTTCAACACCACCACCTACTCCATTAAAGCTGATGTCTTCAAACTTGAGAAGGAAGTTGCAGGAATCCGTGCTCTTCTGACCCCGACTACTGATGATGCCAAAAAGGGGGAAGAAAGGGCTGAGACAGCTCAGGTAGGTGGGGAGTCTGAAGTGAGGGAAGTCATCAAGGGGGAAGGTTCAGTTGCTCAAGCTGGAACCAGCTCAGTTCCCCCTCCCGTAGTCCAAATCCCTCAAGTCCAAGCAACTTAGCTGCCCGAGCCAGTCAGAGGATCAGGTGAAGGATCCTCGGCTCAGGCACAACATATAGAGGAGGTCGCACAGTTTGTGGACTAGGAGGACGAGCCCCTGCCACCGCAAAGGCCTGGGAAGGAGAAAGCTACAGAGTCTACTCCACCTCCTTCCCCGACGCCCAAATTCAAAACCCGAGCAGAGCAGGAGGAACATGATAAGCGAGTGGCTCATCTCCTCCAGGACGAGCTGGACTATGAGATGAACTTGGAAGAAGAGGCACCGAAGGCCAAGAAGAAGAGACAGCCTAAAGTCAGGATGTCCAAGAGTACAGCCAAGAAAATCTTGGATGAGCAGAAGAAGAAGGCTCAGCAATCTGCTGATGAGCCGGTTGACTCGGACACCGACAACCTGCAACTTGCTCAGAGGATGAAGAAAATTCCCACTTTTACACCTGAGTAGGAGGCAGAGGATAAGGCGACCTAGGAGGCAACGCAGCAAGGGCTAAATCTCCGGAGAGGAGATAGAAGAGCTGAGGCCCTTAGGGAGAAGAAGAGGTTGGATGACTTGGCGAAGATTATCGAGCTGACTGACAAAATCGCCAAGGAACCAATCCTCGACAGGAGCAAGCAGGTGCCCAGGACTTCCAAATTCTTCCGGCGAGGTGCACAGAAAGCTTACTTGAAGAAGACGCCGCACCGCCGTGTTGACAAATGGATGCCATGAAACCTGAATGAGGAATGGGAGGAGCTGAAGATCGGATTCATCAAGGCATACTACGTATGGCAGTGCTATCCTGCTGAGGTACCGACTGCTGATCTCTTCGACGAATTCATATATCAGTACGATGCCAACCTCAGAGCACAGATCAAGCAAATTCTTTCCAAGGAAATGCTGCCACTCGTTGCCCCTGCCTACAGACAGCTGACTCCGCCCATGACCTCTCGAGGAGTTTTGTGTACGAAGGAGATTGAAGATGAGGTCGAAGCTGCTGCACATCACAATGATCTAGATCCTCTGCAGCCTGATGATCTCGAGGACATTCAGACCCTCAGAGCCAGAATATACATATCTTATGGATTGGATCCTCCTGCTGCCAAGTCTGCTGAATTCAAGGACAAGATTAAGAAGTTCAGACGATAGCAGTAGATGTTCTCTCTCTGTATAGAAGTTAGGACTGATTGTAATCATTTCTCATATATATATTAGTACCTTGCTTTTGGCCAGACAACTACTCATTGTCTTACGGCTGTGTTTATTTACTTTATCACAAGTGATCACTGAAGTGATCTGACACACACACACATAACTTATTTCTCTGATATGCCTATCTTTTAGCTGCTGATTACCCTGTTTTTATTGCTCAGTTCTTACTGAAGTCTCTTTGGGTCAGTAGTTTGGAACTTAGTGTTCTTAGAGCTTTTAGTGGTTTTGGCATCATCAATTAGGGGGAAATTGTTGGGTTATGAGTCAGTGGTTGATCTTAATAACCACTTAGAGGATACTTAGTATTATTTTATCAGTAGTTCTTGTAATAGGACTTATCTGTTTTGTCGGTAATGGGGGAAATCATAGTGATTTTATACTATGGAATTGAAGATCCCAAAACCCGTCTTGTATCCTTAGTGTAGTGTCGATAAGACTAGATGATGTAATAGGCTAGACTATTTGTATTTTCATTATCGTTTTTGTCTAAGTCCTGTAAGGGGTAAGTGTTGGTCTGATCTTCAGTAGTAAGTTACTTTCCAGAACCCCATGTCATCGTTGTAAGAGCTTGTGTTCACAGGTCATCAGCTGACTCCACTCAGTAGAAGATCTCTCATCAGCTGACCCACATCAGTAGAAGAACACAAAATCAAAGCTCAGTACCTTCAGAGTCATCAGCTGACTTCACTCAGTAGAAGAGCCGTTATCAGCAGACTCAGACGAAGAAGACAGAGATCATATCAAGTCTACTGTATCCGATAGGAAACGACCCGAGTTTTAACATCATTCGAAATTCAGCAGAAGATCATACGAGGATGAGTGAGAGTCAACCCAGATGAAGACTAATATCTGACAAGTCTCACCTACCACAACCTCGACCAATGAGAAGCAGTCTAAGCTCTACCTGCTCTGACCAACTAAAGCTGCTCTCATGCACAATGACCAACTACTCTGCGACAACATTTCGAACATATGACCGTTTTCCTTGGACGTTTGTGACACGTGGCATCGTCTCCTCTAACGGACAAATGCCTGGGTCACAACTATAAATAGAGAAGCCTTTCCGAGCTCCACGCACGGGATATCAAAGGGATTACACGCTCAAGCTTTCAAAACACTCTAGCGCTTTTCACGAAGATCCAGCGAAGAACTTGTTCATTAGAATATTTCTAGTTCTTCTCTCTAGAGTTTCTTTCTTTAGATCCCTCTTCTCTATCTAAGCTCCATTGTTATATCCATAGCTTAGAACCTTCGAAGGAGTTCACATTTCGTGACTGTTCTTATTGTAAGAACTCCTTCATAGTTGGAGAACATCCCCTCCCCTTCAAACTTCGGTTTGGATTGTAAAGTTCGCTAAGGACTATAACTTAGAAGGGTCAGTCCAGTGCACAAATACCTTGCTGAGGCTTGCTCAGATTAATCAACAAGACCTCCTGTTCAGCAGGACCGTGGATGTAGGATCTTGCGTATCCGAACCACATTAAAAATCGCTTGTGTCATTTACTATTTTATTGCATTGCATTCAAACTATCTTTCAACTCATACTTTGCATAAAACGTATTTGAAAGTGCACTAGCCAAAATTATTTGGTTTGCGAAAAATACGTTTTCAAACTGAGAAGAAGTCCTTCGGGCCCTACACACTTATCCGCACTAACTCTCCGACTGAGAATCAAATGCGACGAAGTCGGTAGGGAGAAACTCGCAGTTGAGTCACTCGACCCGCGATCAGAAGGTTACTATTTGACACTGTTCATCAGTTGCAACCTACAGCTCAGCTGTCCTTCGCGTTTGAGAAAAAGAACTTGTACTCAGGTGTATTCACCCCCCCTCTACACCTGACACTCGTCTCCGGACCAACAGTTTACTTAGTGTACACTTTGGTACTATCCGCTTACCTAGTGTACACTTTGGTACTATGTTGTTTGCAGGCTGTGTTTATTCAGTGCGCACTTGATATTGTGTTGTTTGTAGGCTACAACGAATAAGCGAAGTTTATTCAGTGCACTATTCGGTAGCGGCTGCGTCAGTACTATGTTGTTTGTAGGCTGAGTATACCTAGAGCGCACTTCGCAGTTATATTATTTGCAGGCTAGGCTAGAGCATAACAGCTGAATCAACCCAATGCACATTTCAATAGCTGATGTGGGTTACTCTCGTCATTAAAAAAAAATACTAGAGAGTAGAGACAAATCACCTAAATATTAATTTTGGGATTCCTCCGACTGATCTTGTAATTTACATGCATTTAGTATTTTTATTATTACTTGAAAAATTCATTCTACATTTTTTTATGGAGATTTAAACTTACATACCGAGTTTATTAGACGGGTACGGGTATCGCCCGACTCTTATACGGGTGCGGGTACCGCCCGACGAGAATTAACTGCACTTGTCAGAAAAGACACCAACTCCAATATCCCAGTCCACTCCTACCTTCAATTCCCTTAATTTCCTCTTTTAGTGTCCAAAAACCCTAATTACATCTTCTGCTACGCTCGACCTCACTCTTCGATATGATCTGCAGCTAAAACCGACAGTAATTCCGTCGGTTTACATACTCACATTCTGCTCATGAACTCCTTATTGTCAAATTTTGCTTTTGATTGCGTCAGTTAGGGTTCCTGAAATAGTAAAAGCCTGATGGAGCTCAAGCTGGCGATCCATGTACAGTCTCTCAGAATGCTGAGTTTCTGCCTACTGCTTTCACTCGGAGCTTCTAACTCGGTCAGCATACTAGCAGAGTTTTGTGATTATGCTAAAAAGAACGAACAAATTATGCTTCGGTTGTTTTTTCTGTTTGTTTCTCATAGTTGGTTGTATTATGTATGTATGCTCTGATTTTATTTAATTTTTCTGTTTAGGGCTTTAATGAATCACTTGAAGCATCTGTTATTGCCCCGGCTTCAAATCAATCTGACAGCAGAGGTTAGTTCTTTCAACAAAAGCTTCTTTTTATTGTGTTTTTTTTTTCCTTGTCTAATGGAGAAGCAGAACAGTATTATCCTAGATAACAAATTAAGTCATCATTGATAAAAATATGATATTTTTATAGGATTATCCTTTGTTCTATTCTACCTTAGAGATACCTAATCAGTCAATGTACTTGTATTTATCTTATTTTTTCAAATGTTGGTTTTATTCTCAAAGACCCCATGATGAACCTAGAAATGTTATTTTCTCAGCATCAGATCTGGTTTTCATTCAACAAAAGCTTTTTTTTTGTTCTTTTTCTCTTGTCTAATTGTATAATTGAGAAGCAGAACAATATGATTGTAATAAATTAAGTTGGAATCTTTTTTAGTATTAGCCTTCTTTCTATATTAGAGATACCCAATCAGTCATTGTACTTCTGTTTTTCTTCATTTTGATTTACCTAGAAATGTTACCTGGATGTTTTCTCTGTTTCTCAGTTCCATGCCCGTCCGGTTGGAGTATCAACCTCAGTAATAGTAAATGTTTTAGATATAATGCAAGCAATGAATCATGGGAGGAATCGGAGAAACAATGTAAATCCTACGGTGGGCATCTAGCAGCACCAACATCTCTGCAAGAAGTAAGTGAGCTTCAAAAGTTGTGCAATGGCAGTTCTAATGGATGCTGGATTGGTGGCAGATTCATCACTGGAGATTGGAAATGGTCCGATAATACTTCACTATTGAATTCATCTATCATTCCAATCCAGTTAGGTTGCACCAATCTTTCTTGCTCTAGCAACTATTTAACCGATTCATGCACGTTGATGACGATTAATACAAGTAAACCTTTCGTCGTTCAGGGATGCAATGCTTCACATGCATCCTTATGCATGCTCGATATGGGTATGTGATTCTTGTCTATAATTGTTTGGCTAACTCTGTATTTCTATTGAATTTTGTCCATATTTCGCTTTCAGAAAATAAGTGTCATGCTATGCACTGCCACCAGGAGTATCTCATAGTTCTTGCTGTTGTGAGTGGCCTTATCTTCTGCACTGCTCTGGCTGTTGTATTCTGGCTTCTTATATATAAACGTAACAAAAGGCGCAAAAGATCTCGCAAACCACCCAATCCTGCAGAATTGGCGTTAGTTCCGCCATCATGGAAGGTTTTTACGCGAGAGGAACTAAAGTCGATTACAAAGAGTTTCCGCGAAGGTAACCGTCTTCTTGGTGATGCGAAAACTGGGGGAACGTATAGTGGACTTCTACCGGATGGCTCAAGGGTAGCGGTGAAGAGGTTGAAACGATCGAGTTTTCAGAGGAAAAAGGAGTTCTACTCTGAGATAGGACGGGTTGCAAGACTGCATCATCCAAACCTTGTGGCGATTAAAGGCTGTTGCTATGATCATGGTGATCGGTACATAATGTACGAGTTCATTGCAAGTGGACCTTTGGATAGATGGTTGCACCATGTTCCTAGAGGTGGGAGGACTTTGGATTGGGCTACGCGAATGAAGGTTGCTATGGGTCTCGCTCAAGGAATAGCGTAAGTCAAACACACCCTTCCCTTTTCCAATTTAAGCTCATTTGTTACAATATGTTCCTTTAGTATTCAAATATTTGCTTCCTTCTATTGTGTTGCACAACTAAAATGGCACAAGGGAAGATAGTACGAGATCACAAGAAACTTGGAGAATACTTTATTGCTTGAGAAAGTGCGTAATAGCTCAAGATCTTAAAAAAACTTGAAGAATGCTTTATTGCTTGACAAAATGCGTAATAGCACAAGATCTTAAGGAAACTTGGAGAATACTTTATTGCTTGAGAAAGTGCATAAGAAGTAGGTGTTCGTGTATTTTTCTTTTTGGGAATGGAGTAACTAACTTATCTCATTGGACACCTTCCTTAAGTCCGGTTTAAAGCTATTTTCCTAAACAGGAAGAGCGTTTTATGCATTTGTTGTACATCTATGTTTCCCTCATACATGTTATAAAATCTTGAAATGTGGAGAGGTGCTTTTCTCATTTCAACTTCTATATCGTCCGTCAATAGGTTCCTCCATGACAAGGTGAAGCCACAAGTGGTGCATCGTGACATCCGTGCAAGCAATGTCCTTCTCGACGAGGACTTCGGCGCCCATCTCATGGGAGTCGGCCTCTCGAAGTTCGTCCCGTGGGAGGTGATGCACGAGAGGCGAGTCATAGCCGGTGGGACTCATGGATACCTAGCTCCAGAATTCGTCTACAGAAACGAGCTCACCACGAAGAGCGATGTTTACAGCTTTGGAGTACTCTTGCTCGAAATTGTATGCGGACGAAGACCCGCACAAGCTGTCGATTCGGTAGGGTGGCAAAGCATCTTTGAATGGGCTACACCTCTTGTCCAAGCTCATCGCTATCTTGAACTACTTGACCCTCTCATCATGTCATCTTCCTCCATCATCCCGGAAGGTGGGACTATCCAGAAGGTTGTGGATCTTGTATATTCTTGCACGCAGCACGTGCCATCCATGCGTCCTAGGATGTCCCATGTAGTCCACCAGCTGCAGCAATTGGCTCAGTAACCTTTGAAGTAAGCTTCAATCCTTTTCATGAAGTAACTAGTTATTGAATTCTCATAGCTTTAGAGTTTTAGTGCAATATGTTGGTACTTTTTCTATGTAGAGTTGGTTCAAGAATTTTATGGTGGTTCATAGGATTGTAAACTAATCGAATCAAATCAAATATCATTCTCTATTATTTAGTATATGTAATAGCATTTGAGTATTCGGTTCGAAATTGACCATATTCTCTATTTTCGAATTTGAAACTTTATGATAAAATATACTCTTTATATTCCATTCGACTTGTCTTGTTCTTTTTCGGTATAAAGATTAAGATGAGTGGTTGATTGTGTGTAGAGAGACAGTCTCCGTAAAGAAAAAGTGGAAGCTTGTGTAGTAATTATTTTTCATTTTAAGAAACATGACAAGTCAAGTTAAACAATTTGAAAAGGAAAACAAGACAAGTTCTATATTATCTAAGGACTAAATTTTTTATGAGTTTTAAAGTATATCATATAGTGAATTAATTATATAAGAAGATCCTTTAAATATCATAATTAAATTTTACAAATACCAAATTGAATATCACAATTTTATATTTATATTTGAAAACTAATTAAATCTAAAGTTATATTTATATTCGAATTTGAGTATAAAATTTTCGAAGACAAACACCAAATTGAATAAAAAATAATTGATTCTGCACAACCCTTTATTTTATTTATGTACAAACTTCTTTCTTTGAAGTTAACCGTTGTTAACAATTCAATTCCCATTGACAATTAATCACATGTTACAGATTCTAATACATGAATATGTAATTACATAAAACTCTCCAGAAATAACAAGACAGCCATACCAGCAGCCCAAACATCATCATCTGAAACATGCTCCGCCGGAGAATGGCTCACGCCGCCGCGGCAACGCACGAACAACATAGCAACCTATCAAACACACCACCGCTGGTATCAAGCCACATAATTCACGATTTATAATTACATGTTAATCCCCGTAAACAGAGACAGATCCAAGATTTATAATTAGGGACGGTGAAATCTGAAATTTTAGGAGTGTAAATCTAGAATTTAAGAAAAAGGGTGAGAAATATGCAATTTCCGGGACAGAATAATAAATTTTACGTATTTAAATGACTATAAACGGAGCAGATCCAGTCTATGCATAATTAGACAGCGCGGGTCGAAATCTAAAATTCAGGAGTGCAAATTTACAATTTAAAAGGGGCGAGAAATTTGTAATTTCGAGGGAAGTGAATCTGCTATTCCAGGGACGAAACAGTAATTTTTCCAAAAAACAAGAAAAAAATTCAGAACAAGTACACAATTTACGGGCTATGCGTGTAGATGTGTACCTTTGTAAGATGAGACATGGCCATTGCATCATGTCCAGCTCCACTCATCAACACCGGCATGTCGTATGGCTCGTCGCCACTTAACGCCCTAACCACACCATAAGCCGCGGACTTGAGCTTCAAACTCAATTCCGGATCACACGCCACAGCATCAGCATCATGCTGTAATGATCCAAAGTTCAAATAGAGCAACAAATCATTTCCATCCACGAGTATTGAAAGATTGAAGTCAAATATCGCACATTGCGTTCGATAATACACAGAACAGAGCGCTTGTTGCATATTTGATGAATTCGGTTCGAAAATTCGTATATGATTGCCTCTCGCCCGAGATCATCCATTGCACGAATGTCGACCGTGAAGGTTACCTACTTGAATGAACAGAGCCACGATTAGACCACCGATAAAATCAGAAACAACGAAGTTTCAGCTCATCGGTTACTTGCCTGTCCGGGAATTACATTGCTTGCACTAGGCCAAGTTGATATTTCGCCAACAGTACAAACGAGAGACCCGGCTAGTGATTGTGCTGGTGATGCTGAGCACTGACTGTCGTAGGATAAATAGTTCTCGGGTTGTTTACACAGACTTTCAAGAAGTACGATTAGTTCAGCCGCCCCCACCATAGGATCGCGTCTCATCGTCATAGGGACCGTGCCAGCATGCCCTTGTGTACCTTTCACAGTCACCTACAAAATTATACAATTATGTTTCATTTCACCGGAGTGATGCGAATTTGATTACGTCTCAACTATACTACAATCTTATTATTGCAATTAGCAAGTGTTGAATAATGATATGTTATATAGGATCTGATAATGATAAATGTGTTACGGTATCTCACTTCAAACTCACAAGCAATTGGCGGTGGGTATATTAGTGGGAGTCAATCCTTGACCGTAGTTTTGGGATCCACAATTGCTTGTAAGTTCGATGTGGGATATCGTAACAAAATGATATGATATATAGGCCAAGTTACCTTTAACCGTGTCTGCCCTGCAATGCCTTTAACCGAACCAAGAGGAAGGCCGATGTTCTCAAGAACCGGCCCTTGTTCAATGTGAACCTACAAAGGAAAAGATAAACAATGAAGAGATCTTCCGTCACATATATATTCTTAAATCTTGCTCGAATAGGGTAAATTGATTGTATACCTCAACGTAACCGTAGACAGATTCCGGGTCATATTTGAGTTGCAAGAGACTCTCCTCGCTAATATCAAAGGAGTTCGTTCTCAAAGCGCCTTGCACTGTCACACCACTGTAAGTGTCATATATGGTCAGAGAATTGCGAGAGTATACTAAACCATCCGTTTCAGTTAGTGGTGTTAACCTTTTATCGTATGCGTGCAATGTTGAAGCGGGTAAAACACCAGCAATGGCTGCACTTCCTAAGAAGGTTGATTGAAACCTAACTCCCTCCTCATCACTAAACGCAATAACCTGAACGTATAAAAGCTAAAACAATCAACATTCAACAGAAAAACTAACAACCAAGACAAACAGTTCCAAAGTAACGAGCACATAACGATAAAACGAATGTATCTTGTTACCTCGACTGGTCGTTTAAGATTTGGAAGCATTCCTCTAATTTTCAACACTTTTAATGCAGACAATGCAGTAATTATTCCGAGTGCTCCATCAAACACTCCAGCATCAATAACAGTATCCTACATGAGATAAAGCAATCAACTCTACTCAATATTTTTCATATATAACTTGAAATAACTCATACAATATCAAATAGCATGGTTGCTGCTTCACCAAATGAGAGCCGATTAACAGAGCTTTCTCTCTCGGTTTTAGCCCTTCATATCGACCGTGGACATTCCCCATTTGGTCCACCCACCTAGAGAAAGGAAATACGAATATTAACATCGTACTTTTGCACATCATGAACACTTGAAAAGAAAGTTCTAACTTCTTACGTCTGCAATCCTGCATCTTCCATCCATCTCCTAATAAGGTTTCCTGCTCTTATAGAAGCAGGGGACTGAAAAGTCCTTTCGAGAAATTCTTCCGAATCACTCACCTGCAAAGCCAAAAGCCATCACTTTTGCATTTCCAAATTCAAGCACCGTCCTATAACTTCATACAACTACTATAAAGTATTTAATAACTTGTTATAAACTCATAATAAGATATCTCAATGACATATAGAATGAAAGAAAAAACAGACCCCTCAACTCAATAAACAATATATTCAACATTGATCAATAAAAAGCATAACTTCGTTTATACCACATTCCCAGGCTATTCATATTCACTTGCTTATGTAAGGAAGTCAAAATTTGTACCTTCCCAAGCTTAAAAAGTCTAGCCACTGCCTCATCCTTAAGTATTTCTGAGTGCAAAAGGTTCCTCTCTTCTGCATATTCAGCATATAATGAGTTGGCTGCAATGAATAAATCTCAGGACAGAACTATAATCTAACATAACTGCAACTTTATTACAAGAGAAACATTCCTGATCAGATTAAGTCACATTATCAAATATCAAGTGCAACAGAACTGCATTTATCCTACCGTATCACCAACACACTAAGAGTAAATTAACCAATTGGGTATTGATAGAGACAGACATAATTTAAGGAGTATCATTATGTACTGATGTAAACTGGATCAAACATGAGCAGAAAAAGAATTTAAAAATAATTCTATAACAATTGAATATTCCTAACTTCTTGGATTTCTTGACTTCTTCAAGCTCAAGAACTAGCATGCTCCAAAGCAGCAATATTTTCTATACTAGTAAATTGAAATGAAAATGACAATAAATAAATAAATACCCTCACCAACTAACCCCATCAATCAACAGAGTCAAAACTTCTTCACAAAAAGCCGTTAAAATACGCAATCATAGCCATAAGGTACGTAACAGTTATTCATTAGTATTATTAGCTTTCACATCTTTTATATATACATACAAGTTCCATTCGAAATTCATCACCAAATCTCAAACGTGCAGATTCACGAAAAATTGAAATTCACGGACAACCAATTTACATTCCAATAAATCAACGCGCTCGACTCAGCAGAAGCACCCCCAACCCCCCCAAACAAATTATCGGATAGGGCATTGATTATGGATATCAGAGTCGAGCGAAGAAGCAAAAGTTACCGGAAAATCCGGTTATGTAGGCTGGAAAAGCAATTAGAACGATACATAAGCTTGAAATAAGGGCGTGGGGAATCGGCGCCATGGGAGGTCGGAGAGAGAGAGAGCAGTAAATTTGAGCACGAAACTGCTCTCAATCTGGAGAAAAGGTGGTGTAATTGTGAGGTCACGGCCAACGCTTGCGGCTGCCTTGTCCCACCTCGTCATTGCGTGTTTCATATGATGGGAACCACTTGATACTGGGTCCCCCAACTTTCCATGTATGATCCCTCTTTATTTTTTCTAATATATTGAATTGAATATTTAAATTAGATTCTCCTCGGCCGGCATTCGAAACTTTTGTTTATCAACTCTTTTTTATCTCTTAACCTTTAAAAATGCTACTACAACCCATTTATATACTCCATTGGTACCGCTACTAGAGTCGTCTTCTTTTCAATATGGATATTAAAAAATAAAAATAAAAATTAGGCGTTTATTTTTTTTTTTTATTTGTATTTATGAATGAACACAAATCGAGAGTAATGATTAGGGGTGTTACGGTACGGCATACCGTCCAAATTTTCTCATACCGCATACCGTGCCAAAAACGTGCGGTATGGGAAATTGCATATCGTTATCGTACCGGTCATTGCGGTATACTGTTGATCGGTATGTCGTAAGTGCGGTATGAGCAAGTATTCATACCGTTGCCATACCGGCCGTGCGGTATGCCTTACCGCATATCGGTATACCGAAAGAACACCGGTATACAGAAACATAAAGTATACCGAAAAAAAAAACCTGTTAAAAATAAGAATATAAAGATGAACAAATGCAGAAAACATACAATTTCCGTCCAACAAACTACTATTAAATATACTACCATTATTTATTTCGTAGTAGACTTTTTGTATTCCGTTTTCGACACAAAAATTAGAAAGTAATTTCAATTGATCATTTCATACAAAAATATATATTATATCATAGTTTTATAATAATATCATGAAATACTTTATAATATAACTATACCTTTAAAAAATAAAATATGAACTCTTTATGAAACATAGAAGTAGAGATCTCTTCTTTTGAAAAACGAACTCATTTTTCGGAAAACATGAAGAGTCCATATTTTCTTTTTTCTTTAATTATATATCTATATTATTATATTTCAAAGATCTTAATGATATTTTCAATTCCTCCTTTGTAGTAGACTTTTGTGTCCCGTTTTCGACACAAAAATTAAAAAGTAATTTCAATTGATCATTTCATACAAAAGTATATATTATATCATAGTATTATAATAATATCATGAAATACTTTATAATATACATATATCTTTAAAAAATAAAATATGAACTCTTTACGAAACATAGAAGTAGAGATCTCTTCTTTTGAAAAATGAACTCATTTTTAAGAAAACATGAAGATGTCATATTTTCTTTTTTCTTTAATTATATATATATATTATTATATTTCAAAGTTCTTCATGATATTTTCAATTCCTCCTTCGTAGTAGACTTTTTGTATCCCGTTTTCGACACAAAAATTAAAAAGTAATTTCAATTGATCATTTCATACAAAAGTATATATTATATCATAGTATTTATAATAATATCATGAAATACTTTATAATATAACTATACCTTTAAAAAATAAAATATGAACTCTTTATGAAACATAGAAGTAGAGATCTCTTCTTTTAAAAACGAACTCATTTTTCGGAAAACATGAAGATGTCATATTTTCTTTTTTCTTTAATTATATATCTATATTATTATATTTTAAAGTTCTTCATGATATTTTCAATTCCTCCTTCGTAGTAGACTTTTTGTTTCCCGTTTTCGACACAAAAATTAAAAAGTAATTTCAATTGATCATTTCATACAAAAGTACATATTATATCATAGTATTATAATAATATTATGAAATACTTTATAATATAACTATACCCTTAAAAAATAAAATATGAACTCTTTATGAAACATGGAAGTAGAGATCTCTTCTTTTGAAAAACGAACTCATTTTTCGGAAAATATGAAGAGGTCATATTTTCTTTTTTCTTTAATTATATATCTATATTATTATATTTCAAAGTTCTTTATGATATTTTCAATTCCTCATTCGTAGTAGACTTTTTGTGTCCCGCTTTCGACACAAAAATTAAAAAGTAATTTTAATTGATCATTTCATACAAAAGTATATATTGTATCATAGTATTATAATAACATCATGAAATACTTTGTAATATAACTATACCTATAAAAAATAAAATATGAACTCTTTATGAAACAAGGAAGTAGAGATCTCTTCTTTTGAAAAACGAACTCATTTTTCGGAAAACATGAAGAGGTCATATTTTCTTTTTTCTTTAATTATATATCTATATTATTATATTTCAAAGTTCTTCATGATATTTTCAATTCCTCCTTCGTAGTAGACTTTTTGTGTCCCGTTTTCGACACAAAAATTAAAAAGTAATTTCAATTGATCATTTCATACAAAAGTATACATTATATCATAGTTTTATAATAATATCATGAAATACTTTATGAACTCTTTATAATTTTCGTAATGACTAATATAAGTAAAGTACCACTTTTTAATGTATCTAAATTCTAAAATATTAAATTTGCATTTAAAAGATACTATATTACAAGATATATACGGTATGTTTTCGGATATGCAGTATATACCGTGATCGGTATAGATCGACATTCGGTATCATTTCGGTATGCGGTATATACCGTGATCGGTATATTTTGGTACACGGTATGTGTCGGAACATCGGTACATACCGGTGGTTCGGTTTCAAATGGTATCTATCGGTATACGGTATGTACCGTTACTTTCGGTATGTACCGTATCCACGGTATGCTACGGTATACCACGGTATAGGAAAACATATACCTTTATCGTACCAAAAAACTTCGGTACGGTATCATACCGTACCGAAAATATCGATATACCAAAAAATTCGGTATTTCGATATATTTTCGATACGGTATGAGTGGTATACCGATTTTTCGGTATTTTTTAACACCCCTAGTAATGATTGATGAAAAGAGTGAATAATTATCCAAATTCTACTAAGGCACAATCAAGTAAAGATTAGAATTCATTTTTTTTCATATTTAAAAACATGACAGTAATAACGGGACAAATCGATTACGAAAGTAGAAAAACAATAATTGGAGGTATGGAGTAATAAATAAATGGTTTATTAAATGAATAATTGTTTAGTATTGTTTTACTAATATTAATATCCTTTCATTTTAAAAATATGATTGTTTAGTATTGTTTTAAAAATATGACAGTAATAACGGGACAAATCGATTACGAAAGCAGAAAAATAATAATTGGAGGTATGGAGTAATAAATAAATGGTTTATTAAATGAATAATTGTTTAGTATTGTTTTACTAATATTAATATCCTATGATTAGTTTATGATAGTTTATTTCTCTCCTGTCGTTTGAATGTACAAGACCGAAATTTAGTTACTCTCATCATAAAAAAGTTATTAATTTATTAAATAGTATATTTTGGATATTAAATATTTTATAAATACGAATATAATCTAAAAAGTTGTTGAAGTATTATTAGCTCATAGGGTTTTTTACGCGTGGTAAAGTGGAATATATACAAGATTCAACTTCTTTAGAAGAAACAAGAGAGTAATGGTCGATGTGGGAAGGGTCCCACTTTCTCTCTATGCAAAACTGAAATTAATTATACATCACATAGTATGGAATCATTGTCATCCCACCATTAACTAATCGAATATTACCTATTTATGATTCCTCCTGACTTTTTCTTGTCTGTATAGAAAAGATTCCATTAAAAATTATCAGAGGACCGATGGAAGATCGAGGGAAGGAATACAATTTCTTTCAAAATTAAATTGTTTCTATTATTGGAGGGCCGAAATCCCTCGGCCCCACCATAGTCCCCGCCCTCGGCCCTGTCGCGTATTTATCGAAGTCTAATGACTCTCCCCTTATTTTCGGCCGAGAGAGAGATAACAGGCAAAAGGGCCGAAAATCACTCGAGCTTCTATTATTGGAGGGCCGAAATCCCTCGGCCCCACCATAGGCCTCGACAAGAGCCCTGTAGCGTATTTATTGAATTGTAACGACTCTCCCCTTCCATAGGTCGATGGACTTGTTCGGTCTTAGCTTATTTTCTCAGCCAACGTAGGACCGATGGACAGCCTCAGGCTACAATCGATGGCTGGGCAGAGGGGAAATATGGCCTATTACTATTTGGACAACAATTTTATTTGTCCCTAAGCCCTCCATCGGCCTCCATAGGCACTCCTGCGGCCCTGTGCGTTTCAAATGAAAAATTAATGCTGACACAAACTCCTATAACACCACCTGAAATGATGGGGGAGATGTGATTGATGATAATAAAGGAATCAAATAACTATATTTGTGTTTTGTTATAGTGGATGACTACAACAGTTTTTGTAATATGACATTTGGCTAAAAGAGCAAATGCCCATTTTTTTACTACTATTTTCGTCTCATTAGTAGAATTTGATTTCTTTTGGCATGAAGATTAAAAAAATGATATTGTATAGTGTATATTATTTGACTTTTGGATATTTGTAGCCACAAGTTCTTTATACTTTTTAAAAACAAGATGTTACTAATGGAACACCCCTTTCGATATACAAAACACTACAAATAGGACATATAGAAGTATTTCATTTCATGTCTCGCCATTAAAATGAGGAACATGCTTTTTTGTTTTTAAAACAATAATTTCTAAAATAATTCTTTTCCCATAGCATTAATAAATCTATAGTAAGATATATAATTACTAATAAATAAACATATCTTGTTGGTCCAGAGACGAGCCTCAGGTGATGGGTGGGGAGTCGGGGGTGGGGGTGGGGTGAATACACCTGAAGACAAATTCTTACTCAGAACGCGAAAGTCAGCTTAGCTGAATGTTGCTACTGAACTAGTCTATTGAACTAGTCAGTTGACCAAGTAAACTTTCTGGATCACGTGGGCAAAGAGTTCCTCTACTGAGTATAGTCTACTGACTTATGTCAGCGAATAATAATTCATATCAGAAATTGTGTGCGGAAGTGTATGCCCAAAATATATTCGTCTCAGTTGAAAACCCATTTTATGCTGTTTGATTTAAAGTCAGTTTTATGCAATGTGAACAGTTATCAATGCAACAGTAAATCAACACAGACAATTTTTAAAATGGTTCGGATACACATGATCCTACGTCCACTGTCATGAACAAAGCAGGAGTTCTTGATTAGCTTATACTGAGCAAGTCTCAGTCGATCTGTTCACTGGACATATACGTTCTTGTTTGCTTATACTGAGCAAGTCTCAGTTAATCTGTATACTGGACATATATCTACTTATAGTCGTAGTGACTTTACAATCTCAACGGTGAAGGTTTGAGTTTCTCCAACCATGAAAGAGTTCTTACAATAAGAACAGTTCACAAAGATGAACTCCTTCGAGGTTTCTAAACTAATGATATTACAATAAGCAAGCATAGGTTAGAGAAGGGGAACTAAAGGATCTATAGAGATAAGACCTAAGATGATCTTTCTTGTATGCAAGTTCTTCGTTGGCCTTGAGTTCGCTAGAGTATTTGATCGCTTGATTGCTTGGTTTCCTTGTGTTGTTGTCTTTCTGCATGAAGACTCTTCTCTATTTATAGTATTCGATTCATGAATAGATCCGTTGGAGAGAGTCTAGACACGTGTCGAATAAGACAAGGAAAACAACCATATCGATTTTGAATATCGTTGCAGAGATTTTCTCTTTTTCAGTCTAGGAGCAGCTTTATGGCAGAGTAGGTAGAGTGCTGACGGCTCCTCATTAGTCGAGGTTATGAGAGTAGGTGAGGCTTCTTCAAACTCCAAGTGTACGATGAGTTGACTTCCTCTGCATCCTCGGACCTTTAACTGAATTGTCTCATACTTTCATTCTCATGCTACTGAGAATTCGTGGCTCGAATTCTTTTGCAGATTTAGTTGGTTATAACTTATCCAACTGGCTTCTTCGATACTGAGTTCCTTCGGCTGAGTGGCGGATCTTCTACTGAATGCACCAGCTACTTAACTCTAGCTTACTAAGTTCCTAACATGCTGAACTCAACTAAGCTATTACATTATCGAAGGTTCATCATTCAGCTAGGGGTTTTGAGATCTTCAAACTTATCATACTGAATCTCATGCCAACATATCTCATGATTCCATTAATATGGTATAAAATATGGAGAAAGTAAAGCACAACTTGATGGTTAGCAAGCTAATGGGGAGTATAGGCATCTGATTCCCAACAACAGTGTAACCTAATTTGAGGCATTCTGGAGAAAATATACGGAGTGAGAGGGAGAGGGAGTGCTAATCATACAACATTGCAACCTAATTTGAGGGAGTGCTAATTAATCATACAACAATGCTAATCATGCTTCAAATTCTAGAGAAAATATACGGAGTGAGACGGAGAGAGAGAGACACTAACCTGGTGGCTGCTGGTGTCCGTTGGACGTCGGCCTTGGCAGTGCCGGAGAGTGGTGAAGGGTTTTAAAGTTGGGGAAGAAAGCAAGTAAGAATAAGGAGAGAGAGAGGGAGTGAGAGAGAGAGAGAGAGAGAGAGAGAGAGAGAGAAAACATGGTGGTTGTTGGGGTCCGTCGGACGTTGGCCGTGGCAGCGGCAATTCGGTGGAGGCGGCACTTCTCGCTGCCGGAGAGGGAGGGTTTTCAAGTTTGGCCGTCGTCTTCTTTGCATAGAGATTGAATAGAGATTTTACTATCTTATTTTTTTAATTATATTATTTTTTATTGTATTATATTTATATATATATATATATATATATATATATATATAATATTATTGTATTATATGTATAAAGTACTCCATCCGTCCCGCTATTACTGTCCTACTTTCATAATCAGGTTGTCCCCCTACTACTGTCCTCTTTCCTAAAATAGCAAAAACTACTCTTAAACAAAAAATGAAGTGGGCCCCTCCTACTTAATATTCATCCTCACATTATCATATTATCTCTCTCCAAAAATCTACCTCTCACATGATTTTCGTTCCACTCCGTACTCGGAAATTTATAATTTTTAACTTTTTGGAAACTTAAGATTATTTCTTAAAATAAAATATGAAAAAAAAATCGAGTACCTCAACTATGCCCTTCAAAAATTTGGATAAATTCTCATTTCTTCCACCACTACAAGAAATTCACCGTACACCGACGGAAAATTCCGTCGGTAAACCCCTTAATTCCGTCGGTAAGAAAGTTACCGATGGAATTCCGACGGATTGAATGCGTCGGGTCAGGCTTTGTAGGTAAATATTCCGACGGAATATTCCGTCGGTAAAAAGTTACCGACGGATTGCCGACGGAAAATAACCGTCGGAAGTTTGTCCCCGAATATTCTGTCGAGGAGGAAATTAAAAATAAATTTTTAAATAAATTTTTTGTTTTTTTTACCGACGGATTATTCTGTCGGTAAATTTAAAATAATTTTTTAAATAATTTATTTATTTTTTTACCAACGGAATTTTCCGTCGGTACAGTTAAAATAAATTTTCAAATAAATTTTACGTTTTTTTTACCGACGGAATTTTCCGTCGGTAAATTTAAAATAATTTTGTAATTTTTTTATGTTTATTTACCGACGGAAATATCCGTCGGTAAAACGTTGGTAGATTTTTTTTTTTAAATAATTTTTTTTGTTTTTTGTACCAAGTTATCGACAACCTGCAATTTTTAACCAACCAACACATCATATACAATTAACCAACCAAGACATCACATATAACGATTCAAATCAACTCAAAAAGCAAACCGAAATATAAATATATAAATCCTAAAATCAAAATATTCAGTATATATACATAAACCATAAATAAATCAATCATAAAGAGGTGGGGGGAGGGGACTGATCAGCGCTGTCGTCCGGAGGCCGTCGTCGGCTAGAGGAGCCCATCATCTCCATAAGCCTGGGTCATCTGCGCATTCATAAATGCGACCGCTCCTCGAGGCTCCTCCTAGCCGCCGACTCCTCCTCCGGTCGGCGCATGATCTCGGCATTACTGCGGGATGGCCCCAGGTGAGGAAGTAGAAGAGCGGCCGGGCGGCGTTGATGTAGCCGCTCCCTTCCTCGCCGAAACCGTAGCCGCCGCTTCTTATCCCGACCCCCCTCCAACCGCAGATAAATCGCGTTTTTATCCGCGTTGGGGCCTTCTTCGCAGCAATCCGCTCCACCTCCGCCTATTACAATATTAAATAGAAATTAGTCAAACTCAAAATTCTAGAATAATAATCTATATATTGTAATTGTGTGCTTACATGAAGTCTCGCAGCCTTCATGTTGGAGAAGTCTCCACCTTTGTAATGGAGACTCGGAAAGTGTCAAAGGCGGTGGACTCTAAGGAGCATCCCCTCCGAGAAGCCTATTCATAACATGCATAAACAAAATTATGTCAAAAACAAAGACATAAGAAGCTAAAAAACATATAAAATGAGACTTACCGTAGACCGGGAGTACTTGCATGGCCGACCGGACCCTCCTTTGTGCTTGCTCATCCCGGCGCCCGGCTCGGGCTCGACTCGCGGCACCGGGAAGCGATCTCGACTTCGGAGCACCTCGGCCGCATCCGGTAGTCGTTGAGGGCCGCCCACCTCTCTCGTGTTGATGTAGTCCGGTTTTTGAGGGCGGCCCCGCTTCATTTCGTAGTGCCACCGCCGAACCTCTTGGATGCCCTCTTCGCCACATGTGGTGGACTGCCCGGTCCTGGGCCAGAGCCGCGCGAAGTGCTTCTGCAATATACATGTTTATACAGTGTTGAACACATTATCAAACACGTTCTTCTCAATGTGCATGACATCGAGATTGTGTCGAAGCAACAAGAATTTCCAATAAGGAAGATCCCAGAATATGCTTCTTTTCTTCTATCCCGTAACATTTTCTTTAGAGACATATTGGTTAATACCATCGTAGTCTTCGGTGACTTTCACAAAACCATAAGCCTCAATTTGACTAAGTATGTCTTCTCCTGTTCTCATGTCATGGGGTGAACGTGCTACAACTTTATTTTTTAGGAAAGCATTCTTATTTCGTCTGAAAGGATGACTTAGTGGTAGAAACTTTCTATGATTGTCAAACCACGACATCTTACCACTCTTCTCAAGATAAAATGCATCTGATTGTTCCATGCAATGTGGGCATGCGAATTTCCCAGCTGTACTCCATCCAGACAACATTGAGTAGGCCGGAAAGTCACTAATGGTCCATAGCAAAGCCGCTCGCATATTGAAATTTTATTTCTTGAAAACATCATATGCAGACACGCCATCTTCCCACGGCTCCAATAATTCGGCTATCAACGGTGTAGAAAGACATCCAAGTTATCTTTTGGATTTCGAGGTCCGTGCACCAACACCGTGAGAAACATGAATTGATCTTTCATGCACATGCCGAGGCGAGATTGTAAGGAGTTAGAATAACCGGCCACAAAGAGTATTGTTTCCCAAATTGTGTAAATGTTTGAAAACCGTCGTAGAAAGACCTAATCTAACATTGCGAATCTCCGAGGCAAAATCGGAAACGTGGAGTCCAAGTGCTTCCATGCCGGGAGAGTTCAGGATGACGCATCACTCCATCGTCCACTGATGAAGCATGCCAACGCATATGAGAAGCAGTTGCATTAGATGCATACATCCGCTGGAGTCTAGGGGATAAAGGAAAGTAGTACATTTTCTTAGCGGCCACTAATTTTTTCTTCCCTTTCCTACTAGATTTCGGACCGTAGTCTAAATATCGCGAGGTTCCGCAAAACTTACAACTCTCCAGTTCATTATCTTCACGCCAATAGATCATGCAGGAATTTGGACAACAGTGAATCTTCTCTACCGGTAACCCCATCCCACTAAGCAATCTCTTAGACTCGCTGAAGTTATTAGGAAAGGAATTTCCTTGGGGAAGCATATCCTTAATCATTTGACTCATCCTGTCATAGCCCCTTTGCGACATATGATTCTCAGCCTTCAAGTTCATCATCCGAACCGGCTGCGACAATTGTGAGTAGGTCTCACAACCGGGCCACAACTCCGTGTCGACTGCCTGCAACATTTCATAGATCTTGTTTGCTTCATTATTTGGCGACTCCTCAATGTCCGCATCATTATAATTTGGCCCAGCATGATCCATTACCATCCTCTGATAGGAGGTCGACGTGTCATTTTGTGCATTTCTCGTAGCTTGTTCATTTAGGGTTACGTGTTTTTCCCCATGAGATGACCAAACTTTATAATTTTTAACGAATCCTTTCATATAAACGTGCTCTCTTACAACTTGTGTAGACAAAAACAGCTTATTCTTACAATTTTTACACGGACATCTATTTTTTTCTCCGTCCATATAAGTTGTCTGGCTACTTGCCCAATCAATGAAATCCTCAATGCCATTCACAAATTGAGGATTCAATGAACCGTCTTCATCGTCCACCGTGTATACATCCACGAACGACTCATTATTTCAAATCCTGATTTTGTCAGAATAATAGAGTGAAGTCGAATACTATTCGAAAATGAAACACTAATAGTCACAGATTCCTAGTTAATTGGCAGGGTTGATGCTTGAAATCCAGAAGATAAGGTTGTCCCAACCATGTTATATGTACAACCATTATCCACAAGAAATCTTTCATAATAGAATCCATTAGTCTATTTAAACACCAGAATTTTCATTTAGATAAAAAACCATCTATCATGAATTTAATTGATCTGCAGACTTTAGTTAATCTGCAAAATAATACCTACTTCAGGACGAACCAACACGAAATAACGACCAATTAATGCGTAAATCTGACAAAAACCATCTATCATGAATTTACACATTATCATCTAGCTACATGCAGAGAACCAGATACAAACACCAAAAGGCACACATGTTCTCCCCCACATAGTATAAATTTACAAATAAAGGTGGTAGATTGTGGTAATTTCAGTCCGGTTTGTGCGGTGGGACTCAACAAGAATGTGGAATAATACACAGCGGAATGTAGTTGACAAAGCACAGAAGCAAGTCACAACATCTCTACAATCACAACATCTCTACAATCACAACAATAACATCTCTACAATCACAACAATAACATCTCTACAAGCACAGAAGCAAGTCACAGAAGTAGTCAACAATAACATCTCTACAATCACAACAATAACATCTCTACAAGCACAACAATAACATCTCTACAAGCACAGAAGCAAGTCACATAAGTAGTCAACAATAACATCTCTACAATCACAACATCTCTACAATAACATCTCTACAATCACAAGAAGCACAGAAGTAGTCAACAAGAACATCTCTACAAGGCAGAAAAATGAGCTACAATAACACGAAAGAAACCTCCATAAGAGACGATATTGAAGGAATGAGAGAAACTAACCAAGGAGACGGCGGCGGCGGCGGCGCGAGGAAGTGGGGCGGAGGCGTTCAACGGCGGCGGCGGCGCAAAACGGCAGCAGCGGCGGAAGGCGCGACGAAGAAGACACTCTGTTCTGTTCCGCGGCGCTGAATTAATTTAGGTTACGCCGACGGATTTACCGACGGATAATTCCGTCGGTAAATTTATAATTACTACCGACGGATTATTCCGTCGGTAATCGTCGGTAAAATAAATTAAATTTTTTTAATAAATTTAAATAAATTTACCGACGGAATATTCCGTCGGTAAATATATTTTAGTTTATTAAAAACTAAATAAATAATAAGTTAACATTACCGACGGAATATTCCGTCGGTAAGTATATATTTTAATTAATTAAAACTAAATAACTAATGATATACCCTTACTGACGGATTATTCCGTCGGTAATATATATATTTAATTTATTAAATACTAAATAAATAATGATATACCGTTAACGACGGAATATTCCGTCGGTAATATGACGACGGAAATTATCCGTCGGTATTCCGTCGGTAAATTGAGCATCCCAATTTCCGTCGGTAATCCGTCGGTAAGACGACCCGTGTTTTTTATCCGTCGGTAATTCCGTCGGTAAATAGCATAAATTTTGTAGTGCATTAACCACTCATTGAAAATTGTGCTCATTTCTTAATACAATTAAAACTCATAAAATACACACTTAAACAAAGTTTCTTAATCTCCGTGTCGAAACCAAATGAGACCGTAATAGCGGGACGGAGGGAGTATTATATAAGTAT
Source organism: Lavandula angustifolia (assembly GCA_028984105.1). Lineage (NCBI taxonomy): Eukaryota > Viridiplantae > Streptophyta > Magnoliopsida > Lamiales > Lamiaceae > Lavandula > Lavandula angustifolia. The sequence goes on along the minus strand of CM054802.1, from coordinate 31,827,469 downwards.
ATATATAAATATTAAATGTTACTAAAAAATATATAAGTATATTATTAATTAGATTTACATTATAATTAATTAATTAAACTTAAGTTTTACTATTATAAAGATTATTTAATATTATAAAGTTTTTAAATTATATGTTAAAATGTGTATTTATAGATTTTTATAAGAAAAAATTTATTTAATTTTTATTATGATTTTTAAAAATATAAAATTTGTAATTAATTAATATATAAATATCTAGATAAAAGACAATGTGTAAACGATAATAGTTGATAAAATAGTTGTCTATTAATGAAGTTTTAACTACAACAACGGTCAAACAACAACGGTTATGAATACCGTTGTCTATACACACATACGACAACATATAAACGACAACGGTTCTGAAAACCGTTGTCTATGAGCGCCTACTTGCACATACAACAACGGGTCAACGAAAACGACTATTATAAACCTTTGTCTATTAGCGTATCCATATATTACGACAACGCTTAAATGACAACAGTAGGCACTACCGTTATCTATGGGCGCTTTTTTTGACATACGACAACGGATCAATGACAACACTAGTAAAAAACCATTGTCTATGAGCGCACTTTTCATATAAAAGACAACGATTTTAGCTATGACAACAGTTTTTCAAACTACGTACGACAACGATTTTACACAAAAAACGTTGTCTTTCAAGTGTTGTCGTTGGCTAAACTTGTAGTAGTGGATATATCATTTTCACTACATCTTAATGGTAGTGTCATTGAACTTCTAAAAATTAATATTGTTGAGTTATTAAATAATTAAAAATGGAGTCAATTTCCAAAATAAACTTCTTAAAAAACTTATTTCCCAAAGTAATCTTCTTTAAAATTTATTTTCCAAACTAGTCTTCTCTATAAAATTATATCATAAACTAATATCCTCTATGCCACATAAGCATTTATGTGGATATTAAATATTTTAGCTAAAAATTTAAAATATCTTTTAACTTTTTTAAGTAGATAAATGATCTAATATTAATGACAAAAATTCTGTTAAAGAAGAATACTTAAACTAACAAAATATAAATATAATATTTGTAATTACATCGTAAGTATCAGTTTTTATTTATTCATCCACATTATAACATATATTTATATATATATAAATGTATAACTTATCAAAACCTTTACCATAAAATTAATTTCTTTATTCAATTAAAAGTTTCTTGATATTATTCTTTATTCAAAAAATGCCTTTATCTGAGATGGAGTAATTTATTTAATACTCCCCCGTCCCATTATTTATGTCCCAAAGGGACTCGACACGGAGATTAATACGGGTTGTTGAAAGGTATAAAGTGGTGGGGTCCATCTATTTATATGATTATGTACCACTCATTTATGGTGACTTTGGGAATAAGACATAAATAATGGGACAAACAAATATAACAAATGAGACATAAATAATGGGACGGAGGGAGTACATCATTTTAATTTGTTTTTAGAAAAAAAAATCGATATAAGTCAAATGAATAAATCCATTTTAATTTTTCTTTTTCAAAAAGTGTTTTTCAAGATTTTTTTTTTCTTTTGGTATAAAAATATAATTATTTTATATGGTAACAAATTTATAAACACGTAATTGTTAAGGGGGCCAAACAAACAAGTTAAATTATATCGTCAATTGTTAGTATCGTATATTTAAAAAATGTTATCTATATGAAAATGAATAAAATAAAGTAAATACAAGTATACAACAATTTTCTGTTGATATTACTTAATTCTTGAATTTATTAATTTTTTAAACTCAAGTCATTAATTTAAGTATGTTTGTATTAATATTTTTTTATTAATTGTCATTTTCCTATTTTAAAAGGTAAAAGATAATATAAATTCAAAAATAAAATACTTAATATCCACATAGATAATTATGTGGCGTAGATATGATTAATTTGGGATAAAATTTTATAAAGAGAATTAGTTTGGGAAATAAGTTTAATGAGAAGTTTATTTTGGCAATTTTCTCTTAAAAATGATGTTTTGAAATTCAATTATGTATATCAGGCAATAACGAATATTAATTATTTAAACTATATATAATAAATATTATCAAGACTTATGTTATTTTAGAGAGATATTAATTTATCTACAAATTGACATTTATTAATTTAGAGAATGTTTTCGAACTTCAAGAAAATCAAATTTCAATTAGATGAATATAATGAGTTACAAATTTATTTATATATCATATTTAATGTTGTTGCATGAATTTATTCATAATAAGTACAATGATATAGTCAACAGATAATGATTGCTAAAAAATACTGAAGATAATATAATCCTTTTGGAACCAGTTATGCGCAATAAAGTACTTATTGCGTCTAGGACTTTTCACAATTTTATAGTGCAAATTAACACCAGAACTTTTGATTCACATTGGAAAAGTTAGAGATAAGATTCAATTAGATTTAAGTTTTAAGAAAAAACAGGCAACACTAAAATCATATTTCACAAAATTGCCTTAGTATTATTGGTAATTCTAAATAATTATTAATTAATTATTCTGACGGGACTACATATTTAAATTGGAATTTTTTGAAAATTATTATTTTATTATTTATCGAATTTGATAAATTTTTACACTGACCAAGTTGAGACCTGAGTAAAATATTATCTTAGAGATGTTATTAATTTATCGAAGTATTAAATTTATAGAGTTTCTACCTTACAAATCTTTGTGATAATAAACACATCTAATTATTAAGAAACTTAAATCAATAATAAAGTTCATTATCTTTTAATAAGTAAATGCAAATTTATTATACGTTTACCACAACTATTAAATGGCATCACATATTGTAACTAGGTTGAAGTTTTAAGAAAACGTAGGCAACACTACAATCATTTTTTTTGAATGACGAGGGTAACTCACAACCGCTATCGAAATGCGCATTGGATAAATCTCTCTTTAATGCTCTAGCCTGCAAACAACACAAGAGGGGCAAAGCACCCTAGGTTAATCATAGGTGGTAGACTCACACATAGCGATTTTTGTGGGTTTTGAACCAATACATATTTTCTAAAATTATCTTAATTATTTTATAACTTTGGATAATTATTGTCTCTCCATCCCATAATTCTTGTCCTATTTCTTTTAGGCGCAAGAATGACAACTCTAAGTTGTGTGAAAAGATTTGGGGCCATAAAATAAGGTGTTTTTATTAATTTCCTATTTTAGAAAATGTAATAAGATTATCTGGACGTTAGAAAATGAGAGTGGTACAAGAATTGTGGGATGAGGAGAGTAATTTATAAGGTTAATATCATTATTTTCTATAAGAAAATTATTATTTTATTAAGTTTTATGATTTTTTAATATGAAAACGAATACCTTAAATATACATAATGGTATATAACTACACATTTTCCATTTAAAAAAACATTACATATTTTTCATCATCATGGCCCCGGCCCAGTTAGTTGTGGTCTAGGTCTATGAATGAAGCGACTTTAAGCCCAGCCAAACAGTCCCCACAAAGATATAACGAACTGAATTTGATGCATGCTAAAAAGATATCCCCAGCCTTTTTAAAATGTACTCTCTCCATCCCATTGAAATAGTTCGGTTAGTTTTCGACGCGGTTTTTAAGGAGAATAGTTAATGTGAATGTAATTGTGTAAAGTTGTAGGTCTTCCGAAAAAAATATTTATAATTATTTGTCAAAAAATGAAATTGAACAACTTCAATAGAAAATTCCCAAAAATGAATACTAGACTATTTCAATGAGGTAGAAGGAATACAATACTTTTGTTAATATGTGCTAACACACCCTCGCGATGTTTTCCATCCAAAATTAATATGGTTGGTAATTGAATGTGGTCACATCATATTTTTTAAAAGTTTGCCTCTAACTTGTTCAATTTAACAAACATATTTAAGATTCACATGTTTTCATGCTTTTGTTAAATTCAAAGAAATTTGAAGTGAAAATTTTAAATAGAATTTTCTAATACTGCAACTGATATCATGTGGGAGCTTGATTACAAGAAACTCTAATTTATAATTTTTTTTATACTTATATCTTCAGACATAACTTCACTGCCCAACCAATCAACATGAATACCAATTACATATTCTCATCATTAATGCGATGAAATTACATTTTATATATTGTTGCAAAGTATGTTTTGCCTCTAATTTGGATGAAATTTTCTCATGGAAAACTTAACAGGAGTTTGTTAGCAGATATTAGCAAAATTGGGCGTGATACTTAAATTAATAATTTGAGGAGCAAACTGCACATCTTAAATATTCTGGGAGCATTTTCTGTAACACCCCAAATTTTTTTTAAGAAAAAATGCATTTACATATCATACATGATATCTTATAATTAAATCTTCAAAGTCGTGCCCTAGAAACTAAGGACTTGAAGCATCAGCAGGTCTTTTTTTTTGTCTTTTATGCATTATAAATTTGTGCAATGCCATTTCATTAATTGTATTACGTGCTATTCATTATTTTAAAAATTTCAAGTTAAATGTCGTAGGTTATTTTAAATGGATAAAGTTAAATATAAATTAAACATTAATTTTATTCCTCTAAATAGAAAATGACCAACGTGGGTGAGTTGGTAAATGAATATATAGAAAATTAGATATTCAATCTCTTAATCCATAGAAAATCTCAACATATTTGATCCTATCTCAACATAAACGCACACTTCCGTTGAGAAAATCTCAACATATTTGATCCTATCTTAAGCATATATTTATATGTATATAAAAAAAATATCTGTAGACTTAGATATCCCACGAACATATTCTTCCAAATATTCGCCTTGCTCACGCCTTTCGGTTTTTCCCAAATCTTTCTTTGTGGCCACACTCAATATTATTCATACTTCTTTTGGTTGTTGACAACTTCAAATTTCATTTGAAGATCTTATTCATATGCATTTAAGAATTCCAAATCCTTGATTTATTAAAGTAAATGACTTCTAAGTAAAAGAATTTCGCTTGTTTGTATGTTTTGTGAACTTGATTCTTTTGGGAACGGGAAATTGACGATGAATTACCTTTGGAAATTCAGGTTGATGATCTCTTTTAATTGTGAATGTCTGTATGATCAATTTTCCATTAAATGTTTTGTGGAACTACTTACATTCCATATTAGAATAACAGATACGTGTAAGTTGTGGAAATAATATAGTGCTCAAGCATGAACATAAACTTTAGTTTTTAAAAAAATATTTATATAAGTAGATTTCTTTTAGACAGATTCGTAGCATGAATGAGTCTTGATTTTGTTCAATTAGTGATTCTAAGTTTTAGGAGAACTTTACTATTTAAACTATTATATGGATCTCAATATAGATTTATGTTAAGTACTACTCGGGTATATTAGAAAGAGTTAGTAATGACTTAATTTCTCTTAATTGTTAACAATTTAGATTTTCAATTAAGGAATTTGGACTTTATTCTCTTTCTGCCGAGAGTTTAGGGAGCGATAGCATGATAATATAATCAAGTAGATGTTTTAAGTTAATTAAGATCGGATTAAAGAAAAGTAAGTTTCTATAGTATCAATTAAGTATTTACTATTTCTGTTTGAATTATCGTAGTGCTTATTTAAGAAGCAGAATAATCATGGGGGAGTGTCTTCTTTATTTGTCTATATACTTTGTGACGTGACGGATGTTTAGGAGAAGTGGAAATTGTTTTTAGAAATTAATTTAGAAGGATGATAATAGAGTTAGGTACTTGGAATCGAATTTTCTTTTGAGACAATGTTGTTTTAGGGTGAGATTTATTTGGTTCAATGAAGAATTATGGTTTGTGTTTTTATTTTTATTACGCTACAAGTGATTATTTGAGCACAATCTGTTATTATTATTTATTTTTAGAAATATACATGAGGCTCAATGCATATATATATATGAGAAGACACTCCCCCAATGCATATATGCATATGAGAAGACACTCCCCCAATGCATATATGAGAAGACACTCCCCCAATGCAAATATACATGAGGCTCAATGCATATATATATATATGAGAAGACACTCCCCCAATACATGAGGCTCAATGCATATATGTATATTTTTAGAAATATACATGAGGCTCAATGAATAATATGAGAAGCCTCCTTAAAATAAGAAATAAGAAGGAATCTGCACCCTTGATTTCATTTTTTGATGGTTTAGATTGAATATGCTCCGGAACATTACATATACATATATTTAAGATTAAGTTTAATAATAGGACGGGCGTGTTGACATACATCTCTCATGCAATAAAAAAAGGTTAAGGTGATGTTTCTCTTTTATTTTTATTATACTCTATACAGTTTTTCGCATGTATTATTAAGTACATGCAGAGCTTTTGAGCTATTCACGCAATAAAACTTTCGGGTTACGCCTATGGATGATTCACATAGTAAATAAAATCTTCGGCTTAGCCTATGCGTATTCACAAAGTAAAACCTTCAGGTTAAGCATACAGGTTAGCATGTTTAGTTTCCCATGTTAAATTCTTTATAGATTATAATTTGTATAATGTTTGACCTCATTGAGTCGTTTTACTCACCCCTCTTATATATTCACCTTTTCATATCATAGTCCGCAGATGCTTAAGGTGAGTGATGGTGATGGTAACACGAGAAAGGAATTTGAAACTCTTTACCGCATTAATTTAATTTTATAATGAACTATGCATTTTCTCCATTTTATTTTTTGAGATCTAGTAGCTGCACTTGCTTTTATTTTAAAACTTCGGCTTTTATAAAATCTTGCATTGAAACTTCCTTTTTATGAAAGACTATTTTCTTTAAGTAAATGTGGAGTTAAAATCATGGACGAGGTGGCATTTCCTTGTTAATTTATGAAAATTGAGCCGTTACATTTTTCACATTTCTTTTCCGAAAAAAGCACAAAAAGTTTTTACGTATTTTCTGTATATTTTTTGCCAATTTTCCCTCTCTTAACTAAACCGTAACACTGTATGCTTATATGCAACTTCCTTTTTATGAAAGACTATTTTCTTTAAATAAATGTGGAGTTAAATTAATGGACAAGGTGGCATTCTTTTGTTAATTTATGAAAATTGGGCCTTTACGTTTTCGCCTTTTTTTTTTCCTAAAAAAACACAAAAGTTTTTACGTATTTTCTGTATGTTTTTTTCCTAATTTTCCCTCTCTCAACTAAACCATGACACTATGCTTATATGCATAAAATGTAAGGAAATGGACGTTGCATTAACTTGACCGCCCTACTTTACCTGCCAATCAGTTTTTCTACCCACTAAATTTTCCCTATTTTGACTGCATTTATTTCTAATTTCGTCATCTCACATTTTCCATTCATCCAGATATCCTTGATGTCATTTTTAAGTAATTATCAAATTGGCCACCAAAACTGTTTTTTTTTTAAATTACATTTTTTATTAACGATAAAAACCCGGTTCAATAAGTAAAATTAGAACATGAGAACTGAGTTAGGCAATTACTATTAATTTATTCAGAGACAGTTGAGGGGTTGAAAAATTCAACAACTAACATAAAAGTCATTAATTATCCCTTTAGCCTCTATAGTAAACCTCCATAAAATAATAACTTTGGAACCGAGAAAAAAAATTCATTTAACGAGGTTATTATTTTATCGCACATTATTTTAATACATTGACCCATATCGGGACCGGAAGAAATTATTATCTTAATGAAATTATTACTTTATCGAATATTACTTTATCGAGATTTAACTGTATTTTCACCTTCCTATAAACTTTTCTTCCCTCCACCCCATAAAGGGAATAATAAAAGAAAATAAAAATATTAAATTTGCGTGATAAAGATTGAACCAAAAGGTTTGTGTTAGGAGTTAGGACATCTATCTACCTAATATATAACACCACTTCCTATTTTTGTCATGTCAAGTAAAATAATAAAAAAATCAATGACAATAAAAAAACACTAAACACAAATTATCATTTCCGCTAAACCAAACTACCTCGATAGCATTCATAAGTAACGATGAGATATAGCCGATAAAGATTAATTTCAAGGGTCCCTAGTGCAGCCCTTTACTCCATCAAGGTATGATGGATAAATGACTTGCATCAAAAGCCAATCCGATTGAAACAACAAAGTAAAGAATGACCAAAAACACAATTATACAAACTCAATCTTCAAGAAAATAAATATACCTTTTCACATATGTCAAACTTTGTTAGGAGAGCTCAATTACTTCATCAAGAAAACTAGTCATTTCTTTTATTGAGCTTGAAGAAATCTACTCTAATTCATTATAGATAATTATGGTGACGGAATTTGAACTCAGTCGTGAATCTATCGATAAATAGCCAGAATTATTTTCTATCGATAAATAGGCAGAATTATTTTCACTAACCAAGAAACATAAAAAGAGAGCTTGTAACACAATTCAGGTATTATTCGCATGATTAAGGTAAAAATTTTGTAGCCAAGTTTACGTTGAGTCCCCCTCTTTCCGTGATTTTAATTTTAATTTGTAATTAATCAATTGCTTCATTTCTTGATTTTCTCTCTCTTGCTTGCTCTCTCTCTCTCTCTCTATATATATATAGCCTATCATGACGCGCAACGTGAATCTCCACGACCCAACTGCAGTTTGCACACGACAAGATAGAAACATGGGCGCTTCGATTGTGGCTATGTTCTTCTTCGCCGTCGCTGCAACAGCTAGCTTGCTCGTGATTCACGTGTTCGGCTCCGATGCGTCGCCGGGAAACGATGGTTTTGCCAGAAGGCGTAGTTTCAATCGGGACCACCTGCTCGAAATGCAGGGGATTAAAGCCGCATTTCCCAAACGCGAATCTTTATCGGTCCCGCCACGTCGGCTTCAACAAGCTTCGCCTGTAAGTTCTTTCGAAGTACGAGTGTACGACGTCGTTTGCGGATTATACGTTGTTTGTTTGATTTTGGTGTGACGGTGAATGCAGGGAATGACCGGGCCGGCGGTTTATCACGTGACTACTTACGGGGCGGACCCGACCGGCATGAATGATAGTACGGAGGCGATTCTTCGGGCTTTATCCGATGCGCTAGCCGGGCCCAGAAAAGGGTTCTTGTTTCAAGGAATCGATAATCTTGGCGGAGCTCGAGTTGATCTCGACGGTGGGAATTATTTGGTCAGCCGCTCAATTCAATTTCCCATATCGGGAAAAGGGAATCTAGTTGTAAGTTTTTGTAAAAAAAGCTTGCAAGACTCAATTTGAGTTGTGCTAATAACTATTAACGGATTTAGGAGGCACATTTAGGACTTGATGCTCAAATTAATTCAAATTTCCATTATATATTTTTGAAATTTTGTTTCTCCATTTAACTTTCCTAAAGTGCACTTTAGCATTTTTAAATTTAAATATACCTCGAAATTGCAGTTTTGTAGTATCTTTCAATTTGTAAGCACGTCCACCGCAGTTGTAATCCTTGATCGCCTTGTAGCATGCTTATGAATTGTTGTGCTTGAATATGTAAAATTTCAATGGAAAACTATTACATTCTAGATGACTATTGACATAATACATGCCATTACTATGACTAACAAAAACAATTTCTTTATATTGTAAATTTTTGCTTTGTGTAAATCTTCAATGGACAACTATTCTAGATGACTTTTGACATAATACACTCACATCCATGACTAAATAAAAATAAATTCTATCCAATAGAAAAGTTCACTGAGTTCGATTTTTACTTTTGAGGCATTGCAGATTCACGGAGGTACACTAACGGCGTCGAATGATTTCCCGAACGACGGTTACTTGATAGACTTAACGCCCACTTCAAATAACGGCTCCGAGTATTATTACGAATTCGTCACTCTCCGGGACCTATTCCTCGACTCCAATTACAGAGGCGGCGGAATTCAAGTTACAAATTCCCTCCGAACAAACATCGACAACTGTTACATTACGCATTTCAACACCACCGGAATCGCCGTGCACGGCGGCCACGAGACATACATCCGCTACTCCTACCTCGGCCAGCACATCACCGCCGGCGGAGATCCGAGCGAGAGAGCCTTCTCCGGCACCGGAATCATCCTCGCCGGCAACGACAACTCCGTCACCGACGTCGTCATATTCTCCGCCCAAACCGGAATCATCATCTCCGGTCAAGCAAACCTAATCTCCGGTGTCCACTGCTACAACAAAGCCACAGGATTCGGCGGTGTAGGGATCTACCTCCAGTTACCAGGCCTAACACAGACGCGGATCGTCAATTCGTACATGGATTTCACCGGGATCGTGGCGGAGGATCCCGTGCAGCTCACGATAGCCAACAATTTCTTCCTCGGCGACGCCTTCATTCTGTTCAAATCCGTTAACGGCGTTATGAACGGCGTGACCGTCTCCGGCAACGCCTTTGCCGGATCTGATAAAGGAATCGATATCGTGCAATTGGATCAGACGAAAGGAGCGTTTAATCGAGTGGATCAAGTCTCGATCGATAAGAACAGTGTGAAGGGGATGCGGCTGAAGACGACGGTGGCGCGAGCGAGCTTGGAGGGGAATGGAACGTCGTGGACGGCGGATTTCGCGGCGGCGCTGATTTTCCCGAATCTGATTAAGCAAGTGCAGTATACTTTTATTACTGATGCTGCTGAATTTCCGAATCATTTTCTGCGGAATGTTTCGGAGAATAGGGTGGTGATTCAGTCGAGCGCGGCGGTGCCGGCTAGGATTTACATCACGGCGGATCAAGGGGGGTCGTATTCATCTTGAGTTAGAGAATATTCTTTCAGCTCTTATATGGAGCTAGGAAAGTTTAGGGACCAAATTGTTAAAAAATGTTGCAAATGTATACAAAAAGTTGAAATTCATCACACATGTTTAGACTAAGTTAAAATGAACTCATTATATGATTGATGATACCGATTAGTTTGTAATTAAATATTGTGATTTTTAATTTTCTAATTCTCTTGTACGTATTGTATATAAGACCGTAAAAGTGTCGGAGTTAGGCCAATCTCATATATATAGGTTGGGTTGGGATGCTCAAATAGAAATTTGATATATATGGGGAGTGTTTGTAGAGGCTTTTAAAAGTAATATTTTTTTATAATAGTTTTTAAGTGGTTGTAAAACATGTTTTCTGTAGTTGCTTCTCTAACATTAAACGACTAAACTGCTTAAATCTATAAGCATATATTAAGATCGTTGGGTAATGGTTTTTATAGATAAAATTTTAATGATCTCAAAACATGAACCAATATATGTAATAAATCGATCAAGATTAGTCAAGTTTACTTGTTAGGAAGCTTGTTAGTCTAAGTTAGATTTTTTCAGTGTTTGTTGCATTGGATTCAATAGATCAAGGCTCATCAGCGTCTGAAGAACGGCTTTTCAAAGACTCAGTAAGTCCACTAGATACTCAGTGTCAGACTTTTACCAATTCAGTATCTTCTTCAGCAGATGTTGCCTTTGGTGTTGGATTACCACAAGAGCTAGCATCATTTTGCTCAGGCTCCTGTTATTTAATAACATGTATCTCAATCAAGTTTGTATTGTCCCTATCTCTGATTTTTCTATAATGTTAGTTAAATTATCGAAAACGATATTTACTAACTCTTGTATAGTCCTTGTTCGAAGATTATACATTCGATATGCTCGACTATTCGAGTCATAGCCAACGAATATACTTTTGTCACTTTGAGAATCAATTGATAAGTTTTGAAAACTTAGGAAGATGGTCCATGTAATTGAGAATATAAACATATACATCCAAATACATGGAAAAATTTACGATTGAGTTTCTTATGTAATAAGACCTCGTAAACCTCGTAGGGTGTCATTGTCGTACTCGATCTTAAACTCACACGATTAAATATATGACATGATCTATTTACTGCCTCAACTCAAAAGATTTTTGAAAAAAATATTGAACTTAACATGACCTTAGTCATCTACTAATGAAGAGTTAGGTTTTTCATTTTGACAACCCCATTTAATTGTAAACCTATTCTCACACAATCTTCAACAAACTTGTCCTCAAATTCCCTATCATGATCAGACCTAATACGACTGACACGTGTTGGAAATATTTTTAATCCTCACATATAAGTGATAAAAGCATTTAAAAGCTTCGAATTTATCTTTTAAAAAATAAACCCAGGTATATCTTGGAAAAAATTTCGCAAACCTTTCTGAGATGAAAAGTCTTTTTTGTGTAATTCCAAATGTAAAGTAAGTTTCCTTATCTTAGTGGTAAAACTGAATACTTTAAATTCAACAGACCCTCTATTTTCTTTATTTTCTTTTTGAAAAATAATCGAAATGAATGAATTACAATTACTAAAGTATACTTTTTACCTCCTAAGCTTTCGACATCAATAGGCCACATCAAATCTATGCATAGTAATTCGAGACAGTTTGAAGAACCAACATGTATCTTCCCGTGTTAGTCAATACTAAGGCTAGCACATACCTACTTACCTATTTGACAACTTCCACACACGCTCCTATCAAATTTACTGAACTTAAGTAGTCCACGTACAACATCGCACTTGACTATCCTTTTCAGATTTTGATAGTTTGTGTGGCCAAGTTTATAATGCTATGGAACATTTTCCTCCAACCTCGTACTATTGCATACCATCGAGCTAATGAGGTAGTAACTGTCGGATGGTCTATTCCGTGCCATGACACCTCACAAGTGCTTTTTGTGAAACGCACTTCCAAATCGTCATCGCATAATTGACTTATGCTAATAAGATTTGGAAGCAGTCCGTCAACAACAACACTCTTTCAGCTTCGGAAGTCCTCAAACATTTAAGGACTCTCTACCAATCACATAATCCTTTGAGCATCCTCCATATGTTACTGTTCCACCTTGATCTTTACATAATCACTTAGCATCTCTCTCGTACCCGTCATATGCTTTGAGCTTGCATAGTCAAAATACCAAGAGCCGGAAAAATTAGCTCTTAAAGTAATAATTAGTACATTGCATGAGTGGTCTTTCTTCGGAACCCAAACATGTCGAAAGCCATGCTTATCATTCACGCAACTTGACTTGGAGTTTCCCTTCAACTGTTGACAACAAGGGCGTATGTGTCCTTCCTCTTTACAGTATTGGCATTGCATACTCTTCCCTTCCCAAAGTATTTGATGTATGCATCCATGTCACTCTCCTTGGTAGATTTTTCTATTTGTCCGTCATCGATGATAGAACATTATTAAAGATCTTGAGGAGATGACACACTGTTATATTACTCTATGAAGCCAAGTCCCACAGAGTTAGTTTGGCGAATACCAAGAATATTCTTTGAGTGTAAATGTACCTCCATTCATTCTATCAAATATCTTCTCAGCCTCATCCAACTTGATAGCTTTTGCTTCTAACTTAGACTCTGCTCTAACCAGTTGACTTCATAGGTTTATACTCCCTCCGTCCCAGCACAAGTGACACAAATGTTTTCGGCGCGGGAATTTATGCGGTGGAAGATAAAGTATGAGAGAGAAGTTTATGATAAAGTAAGAGAGAGAAGATGAGTGAGATTGTGAGAGAGTAATTGATAAAGTAGGAAAGAGAAATAATAAAATAAGAGAGATAAATGATTAAAGTAGGAAAGAGAAATGAAAAAGTATGAGAGATAATTGATAAAGTAGGAGAAAATTTATGATTTTTTTTAAAAATTATTTCCATTTTTGGAAGTGTGTCACTTGAGACGGGACGCCCGAAATGGAAAGTGTGTCACATGGAGCGGGACGGAGGGAGTACCTTATTTGTCAAATACCTAATCCGTCTCCCTATTTGTGGTTCACTTTTCCAATTACGATGCCAAATATAAGTGGCTTATTATAAGAAAGGCAAGAGATTGTGTAGACCAAATTTAAATACCAAAAAGTCGAATAATCTACACTACAAAATACAAATTTCTCAATTCTCATTGTTGGGTTATGATATTCAGTGATAGAAAAGATTTAAAGATTTCAAAACCCCTTAGCTGAATGATGAACCTTGATAATGTAATAACTTAGTTGAGTTCAGCATGTTAGAAACTCAGTAGCTTAGCTAGAGTTCAGTAGCTGATAGGTTCAGTAATACATCTTTTGTCAGCAGGATGGACTTAGTACCAGAGACTCAGTTGGGTAGCTCAGTACCCATTGAATCAATAAAGAAATTCGAGTCAAGTACTGAATATCTCAGAAGAATGTCAACAAAAGACAACTCAGTTCAAGCGTCTGAAGAATCAGAGGAAATCAACTCAGCATCTGCTTTGGAGTTTAAACAAGCCTCACCAACTTTCTAACCTTAGCTAATGATGAGCTGTCAGCACTGTACTTGTACTGACAGAAAGCTGCTCCCTATACTGAAAAAGAGAGAATCTCTACAGTGGCATTCAAATTCAAGATGGTCGTTTTTCTTGGCGTTTTTGACATGTGTCTAGATCCTCTCCAACGGATCTATTTATGAGTCGAGACTATAAATAGGGAACAATCTTCATGCAGAGGAGATACGAGAACCAAAAGCATTCAAGCATTCAAAAGCTCTAGCAATCAAACATTCCATCCAACGAAGAACTTACTCACGGAGATAATTCTTAGTTCTTCACTCTAGAGATCTATAGTTCTCATTCTCTATTCTAACCACTCATTGTAAGATCTATAGCTTAGAAAAACCGAATGAGTTCAATTTATTGAGCTGTTCTTACTGTAAGAATTCCTTCTTAGTTGGAGAAAATCAAATAATTGTGTTTGAACTTGTAAAGTCAATACGACTATAAGTAGAGTATTTGTCCAGCGCACAAATCAAGTCACTACGACTATAATTAGAGTATATCTCTTGTGAACAGATTGACTAAGACTTGTTCAATATAAGTAATCAAGAACTCATGTTTTGTTCAGGACAGTGGACGTAGGATCCAGCGTATCCGAACCACTTTAAAAACTGATTGTGTTGTTTTTACTATTTCATCGACTTACTGTTCATACTGCATACAACTGAACTTTCAAAACTGCACTTAGCATAAAACGTATTTTCAACAACGAGACGAGAACTATTTTTTGGGGCCTACACTTCCGCACACCATCTCTTACTGAACTTACAGTTCAGAAGTTAGTAGACAATTACTCAGTTGGCAGATTGTCTGCCCACGCGATCGAGAAAGTTTATTTGGAAATCTGACTTGTTCAGTTGCTGGTGACCATTGTTTTCACCAAATAAATCCTACAAAAATTGCTAGAACTTAAATTAGTATAGCAACAGGTATCGAACACAGGGAACGAAGAATTTTAGACCTAAATTCCTATTAATCAAGGTTTGGTTAGCGACCACGCAATTTTTAAATTCACTAAGCTAGAGCACGAAAATAAATACTCAAATTAATTAAGTAAAGAAAATGGGTCCAGCAAGATGTTCCACACGCACGAACAATCGATCATTGACACTAACGATAAATTAATTCCCTTAAATCAATTAGTTGTAGGACACCGTAATTAAACTGACACGTCTCATATTCCCCCTTAATTATTCGGTAATCGCCATGGTGAGCATTGAAACAACTACTTCCTTAAATTATATGCAACCTACGTTGGTGGGCAACTAATAGATTTAACACCTAATCAGCTTAAAAACTAAGGGAAGCCAATTTAGGAGCCTACTCGTATGGTGAACATCTAATAGTCTTCTACCAAATTAATCATATTGTTCTTTGAACAATTGTGCTACTTATTTAACCTAATCCACGAGAAACGATGGAAGTACTAAATTAGTTATGAATTAAATTAACCTAGGGTGATCAAGCCTAAATTAATTAATTCAATTAATTACCCAAGATTAATCTGGAACCTAAGTGATTAATTATTAAGCCTAAGTCTCACGAATTTAGTTGTGCGCATTTCACATCTTACCGAACCCTAAAAATGAATTAGCTACGCATCACGGTCCGACTGGGCAGGCAGACCGCTCTACTGGACATAACCCTAATCATGCTGAAATTCGACATCTAATTATATGAAAAATTGTAACAATTATAACTACCGAATTGAAACAATAAGATGCAAAAAATTGAACCCTAATTAATTTTGAAGAACATAAAATCCATGAAACCTAAATATCCGATTCAATCCAAGGTAAACATGATTCAAATCAAGCATCGAAAAATAAATAACAATAGCTTGTTTTTCTCGAATTTCACCTAAGAATAGAACGACTAAATCAACGGCAGGAAATGAACTTGAACAAATCTCGGCTTTGGTGATGGTGGCGGAACTCTCGGCTACGACTTCGGATGGAACTCAGGCGAACAGTGGCTGGCAACGGTGTTCTCTCGACTTCAGCGGCGATGATGGTGCTGGAGTCTCCTTGGCTTCGACGACGATGATGAAAACGAAAGGGAGAAGATTATGATATGAAAAGCAATCCCCCTCTCTCCCGCGGCGCATGCATATATATATTCTAGGGTTTCCTTCTCTCAATCCTTGTAGAATTAGGAAACTTATCCATCAAGTTTGGAAAGATATAATCAAATCTTTCCATCTTCCTCTTTCCTTAACCATTCCTTTCCTTCTACGTAGAATTGTGCCAAAATTAATCCCTTAGATTCCTTAATTATGTGCATGCCGACACAACATCTTTTTGTCGCCACGTAAGCTCGGAAATCTGCAAAACAACACAGAAAAGCAATCCTATCGCCAAACATGGCGCCAAAACAACGGAATTTGAATAGTACGAATTAAGACTCATCAGTTGCACTTTTCAGTAACAACTAACTTTCGCGTTTGAGTTGAAATTTGCATTCAGGCCTATTCAACTCCCCCCCCCACCATCTGATACTGAACTTACTGTTCACTGACTGAAGTTGGTGCAAACTAGGCTTATGCCCATTCCACAACTCAAAAGGGGTCTTTTGTACCGACTTGGAAGGCACACGGTTCAGCAAGTATGCTGCAGTCTCTAGGGCATATCCCCAAAAGGAAACTGGCAACGTTGCATAACTCATCATGGACCGAACCATCTCTAAGAGAGTTCGGTTCCTTCTCTTTGACACACCATTCTGCTGGGGCGTGCCCGGTGCTGTCAGCTGGGATGTAATCCCACATTCTGTCAAGTAGTCCTTGAACTCATTGGATAGGTATTCCCCACCACGATCAGATCGTAGTGTTTTGATTTCTTTACCTAGCTCCTTCTCCACTTCTGCCTTGAATTCCTTTAATGTTTCAAAGCAATCCGACTTGTGGCGAAGAAGGTAAACATATCCATACCTTGAGTAATCATCAGTAAATGTGACGAAGTACTCATACCCTCCACGAGCTTGTGTAGACATAGGCACACACAAGTCAGAATGTATCAAACTTAATACTTCTGTGGCTCTATAACCCTTTGCCTTAAAAGGCCTAGTCACCATCTTTCCTTCTAAGCAGGGTTCGCAAGTTGGAAATGGTTCTACATGAAGAGACTCCCATGATCCATATTCCACCAACATTTGAATCCTATTTAGATTGATGTGACCTAGTCTTAAGTGCCACATATAAGTTTGGTTTACCTAAGAAGATTCTTTCCTCTTCTTAGGATTTGATGATGAGGAAGCAACATTAACAGAATTACGCGGATTACAAGTAATAGTATATAAAGATCCGTTTAATAGCCCACTACAGATGAAATCATCGTCTTTCATGATAGAAACTTCACTATCAAAACTTGATTTATAACCATCCATGATGTAGAGTTTTGAAACTTAAATTATGTTTCGCCTAAACTCAGGCACATATAAAACATCTTTAGAACTATCAAAAGATAGATGTAGATCTCCAATGGCAATTGCAGGAACTCTCGATCCATTGCCCATTGAGACTACCACCTCACCATCGCTCAATTGCCTTTTCTGCAAGAAACCTCGCAAGGTGTAACAAACATGATCAGTTGTCCCCGAATCCACTACCCATTCGTCAGTAGAAGAGGAAACCATAACAGTTTCAGTTACAAGAGCGACTCGCGTCTCTTTCTGGTTTGCCTTGACATCTGGATTATAATTCTTCCAGTGTCCTTTCGTACCATTCTTGAAGAACCTTCCTTTCTCCTTTGACATTTGCATGTCGCCGGTAAGGACCGTCTTCTTACTCCCACTGCTCTTCTTGAAATGTCCACCCTTTCTGCTCTTTTTCTGGTTTCCGCCTTTTGGAGGATTCCTTGAACTACTAGGGATATTCAAGACTTGAGCACTCTTGCCTTTTTCTATAACCTCTTTGACCGCTACCAAAGATTTGAGCAACATACTCATAGTAAACTCGTTCTTAGACATAGCGGTCCTAAAACAGAAGTTCTTATAGGACCTTTGCAGAGCATTTATTGGGAATATAAGATATCTCTTCCACTTTGTAAAATTATTTAAACCCGTTAGGGCTTGGTTGGTGAGACTGTTTAGAAACTCGAAAATTATTCGAACAAACATATCTGAAAAATATAATAAAAGCATGTAAGAAAGTTATATTTGCACATAATTCGTAATTAACCATCATTGTAACCTTTTGAAAAACCAATGATGTTAAATACTCGAATAGCCCTAGAGATCACACTCGCAAGCCACTCAGGTGGACGTTTACTCGTGTACCCCTAGACCAAGCTATATACCTAGCTCTTTAATTACAATCCACGCCTAGGTTCTTAAGACGAATGAAATTAATAATCCGATATCTCTGGACCATGTCACTATTAATATTAAAACGTGGGAAGGGACTTCTCAGGAAGTTGTACTCGCGGTAACATCTAAGCTTTGACCATTAATTTGACCGAATTAACATCAAATTCTCGAAATTGACATACTTACGCGAACCATACCGCTTTCAATTTGATTTAATTAGCCATCTTATTTAATTATTATCTGCTAGAGTACTCGTGTTTACTAGGCACGCAAGCCACTCAGGTGGACGTTTACGGCTTCGCTCCCACTACTCAATAATAATTAAATATTACATAAGAAAACCCATCTCACAAAACTCGTGGTTCAAAAATACAAGCAAGCCACTCAGGTGGACGTTTACTCATATAATTGTTCCACTTTTGTGTAGGGTCCAATTAATGGAGGTCCAATTAAATATTTAATTTTCAATTTAAATGGAATCCAATTAAATATTTAATTTATTATATGCTTAGTCTTTTTCTTCAAAAGGTTCGTTTTGAATCATGCATATCCACATAATTCCTAAAGCATGCAATTTCTAAGCGTGCATAATAAAATGTGCTCGCGAAAAATAAAACATGCTTTAATACGACGTAAATCCTATTTACATGCTTTTCTAAGCGCAATTAATCACATAATCGCAAGCTAAAACATAATAATAAATAAATGCGCAAATAGGAAATTTAAAACGTCGTTATCGGGCTTTAAAACACGTAATTCCTAACTTTTACATTGCCCGATCAAAATACAGCTATTCGATCTTCAAAATCTTCGAATCTGAAAATTCCGTCGAAAACTGCATCGAAAACTGTCGTTGCCACGTCATCAGGTGGTCTACCACGTAGCAGACACATGGACAGTGAGTCAGCTTCGTCTTCTTCACGAAATCGCGCCGCCACCGCTGGAAAACAGCCGTCCCGGTCTGTTCCTTCGCCTCGCCGTCGTCTGGCGAGGCTACGCCGCCGAGATCGCGGCCTGAAGCCCGCCGCCTCGCCGCAATTCGCTGTTGGAAAAAACCAGCGCGCGGCAGCGTTCGAGCGTGCGCCGCCGCGCATCCCACGGCCGTCCTCCGACCTCCTACGCCGTCTAAACATCTCCCCAAAGTCACCCAGACGTCGGATCGCAGCTCAAACGCCGCGTGGAGGTGCCGCCGTGAAGGTTTCTGCGCGATAAATCGCGCCTCCGCCGCCGCCCGAATTCCCCCTTTCCAAGCCGCGATTCGATCAATTGAAAGAGGGAAAACGTAATTGGAACACTCACGACCACTGGGTAATGGATTCCGGCCGAGATTAGTTCCTCAATTTCCCGAATTTCAAACGATTCGCCGGAACGAATTCATAACGAGCAGCCAACTTCAGACGTCAATTCCGATCGCATCCGGGATCGTATAACCCCTTACGACCTATAGACGCGAAGCTCGTAAGACAAGGATTCTATAGGTTCAATCCGATCGTCAATCGGACACTAGACCCGCCGGGAATCGCTGCCGCAAAATGCGGCGGAACCATAGAAAACTAGGGTTTTCGGGCTAATTTGGGGATTTCTGGACAGCACGACCACTTCTCCTTTCCGACGCTATTCCGGACAAAACAGAAATCGTAATGGGTCGTACGACCTATCCAGTCAAAGCTAACGGAAAAACGAATTAAACCATCCAAACGGATCGGAAAAATAAGATAGCACGCATCCCCACGCGCCGTCGCAAGTCGGCGGTCGTGTTCTGCTAATTTCTAGGGTTTCGCCCTTTTCCGTCCTTCTGCGCGTCGTGCCTCAATTTTCGTGCAACCCGGACCAAAACACAATACAAAAACAGTACAATTACATAACACATTGGTCCTATCAACTACTCGTGGATTTTCTCACGAAAAAAATGTTACAACGGGGTCAAAATAGTGGCTCGCAGGCCGCCCCAAACACGAAAATTAACCCGATAATGACGGAATTGAAACCTAAACATACATCTAACAGCAACAATCAGAGCCTAAACCAGGCTCTGATACCAATTGAATGATAATTGAGGGTTAGAAACACTACCTTCCTCCTTCGTATGTTATCGCGGCTTTGATTGTTGCTCCTGTGTTAGATCTTCTGATCTGTGTCCCGGCCTTTTTCTTCCTCTGGGTGGTCAGAGAACTGAAAAAAATAAATAACTGTCTCTCTCTCTTACTCGCGTGCGTGCGTGAGTTTTATGAAATCAGTATAATCTGTTTCTGAACAGAATACTAATATATATAGGCTTCAAAAGCTAATATAATATTAATATATTTGTAGCACATTAATTTAATTATATTCCTAATGGGCTTCCATATAATTAGCACATAATATAATTAATTAATCCACTGGGCTACTAATATTTATCAATTAATTGGCCCAATCAATTATTTCCAGATAAATAACATTATTAAATAATATAAAAATACATTAATCCATTAATAATGATTTTTGAGAGATAATAAATAACTAGGCAACTAATTGGGCCACATCAGGGATCCAATACAAGAAATAAAGCTGGGCCTCAAATTAATTAATTATACATGCTCAGCCCAGAGCAAAATTAATTAATAAACACAGATTCATTCCACTAGAGAATTCGTGCTGACTTACCCCTTTATCCCAAATTGAGCAAGGGCTTGTATTTTAGACTTAATCGATCTCCGTATTTAAGATAGAAATATCTGTTAATTAATTAAGCTCACTGACAGCTTAAATTAATTAACATCTTATATTCCTGAGTAGTACCACTCGACCTTATTAACACACCTGAACTTAATCAATTGGTCGGGTTTAGTGTGCTAATCCTTTCGAGTTCCTCAGGGGATATTATCAACCCATTTTACTAAGATATAGCTACAAGATACAGACAACCAGCCTGAGCCACAAATAACTACTAACACCCAAGATACGTAGATCCGGTCGCGATGACGTTCACCATAGTAGGTCAAAGTGATAGATAGCCAAATGCACTCAGCTGAAGTCTTAACAAACTTAAGACCAGCTAAGTCACCGAGATCTTGGTTCTCCACTAAGGTCAGTTAGGAGAACGCATCCTACTGTGATCCGTCAATACACCACCTTAAGTGTACCAGTAAAGACAAGCAGCTATAAGACAAGCCACTTCTTATCTAAACTGCAGCTTAAACCGACAACTTATCCTTAAGTTGTCTCAGCTGTGATAACTGTTTATATCTTGTCAGTTCAACCAATTTGTGTTGTCTTCTGTGATACGCGACACACCACACAAATCTAACTTTTATACAAGATAAAGGATAACATGTGCAAATATATATATTTATCAGATAGGAGAGTAAAATAGTGGTAGGGACAAAACACATTGTATACAAGCATAAAATTTGCTTCCAGTATACAAAATCCCAACAGTCAAATTCTCATAAAGTGTCATTCGCAATGAATAAATTTATCAATTGCAACGAACCAATGTGTCATTCATCTAAGAGTGTCAATCATAGTGAAGTAAAGTGTCAACCATAATTAATGAATGTGTTACTTTAATCCAGTAATCATACGAAAATATTGTTCAATGATTTAGTCAACTAGATATGATCATCATAATAACCAGAAATGTTACTCAAAGTGTCAATCGTAATAAACAAAAGTGTCAATTGTCTCGGATGAGAGTGTCACATTCTCATAAAGTGTTACTTGCAATGAATAGATATGTCAATTGCAACAAACAATTGTGTCATTTATCTCAGAGTGTCAATCACAGTGAGGTGTGTCAACTATAATTAAGAATTATCACTTTAATCCAGTAATCATACAAAACCACCATTCAATGATTTAGTCAACAAAATATTATCATCATCATAATAAGAAATGTTATTCAAAGTGTCAATCGTAATAAACAAAAGTGTCAATTGTCTCGGATGAGAGTCACATTTTCATAGAGTGTCATTTGCAATTAATAAATGTGCAATGAATAGATGTGTCGATTGCAACAAACTAATGTATCATTTATATATCAGATGTGTCAATTGTTGTGAATAAAAGTGTCATTTCATGGACGTATAGATACGAAAACAGATCAATTAAGAGAGGCTATAATCTACCTGTACGAAATTCATTGAAAATATTTGAAAGAATTTTGTAAAACTAACAAGGAAGCTACTTGGTGAACCACTTCACAAAGACAAACACAATTCTACCAAGGAATCTTGTAAACTAACAACAAATCTGCTAATTCTACCACCACTAGGGTTGTGCACTATTCGGTCGAACCGGCCGAAATCGGCCGAACCGAATTTGTTCGGTCGTAACCGAACTGAAAGATTTCGGCCCGATCTTCGGTCGAAATAATTTGATGCTTTCGGTTTTCGGTCGATTCGGTTTTTTCGACCGAAAATACCGAACCGAACCGAATAACCTAATATATTATTTAAAAAATTAAAAATATATTAAATCATAACATAACAATTAAATATTAATTGAAATTGAAATCCAACCCAAATTGAGTCAAAACCCTTCGGCCACTGACTCACTACCTTCACCTTCAGGCTTCAGCGCAGCCGCGCGACTGCAAGTCTGCGAGCGACTCTCTCCTCCGACTATCCCTGCGGCGCACTCGGTCTTGCCTCCACTCCAGGCTCCAGCCGCTCTCGTCTCGCCTCCACTCTTCAGACGCTCTCGTCTCGCACTCTTCAGACGCTCTCGTCTCGCCTCCACTCCAGGCTCCAGCCGACAGCCGCCGACTCCCTGCAGCACTCTCGGTCTTGGCTCCTCCCTCTAGGTTTTTAAAACACTTCTCTTGCATTACATCTTCATCTGCAGCCGACAGTAACAATATGATGAATAAGTTAATTTATTAATTTATTGCTACAAGCCTACATCTTCATCTTATTGCTACATCTTAATATATGCTTAATATTCACATCCTTAATATTCTGCCGACATGCCGACAGTAACACTATGATGATGGATTTAGACAATTACATATGCTTAAGTAATTACATATTCTGCCGACATCTTACGTATGGATTTAGACAGTAACACTAAAAAAAACGGTCAATTCGGCCGATCCGGGAAACCGACCGAACCGAACACTTTCGGTCCGGTTTTCGGTCATTAGCTCGACGAAACCGAATTACCAATTAACCGAATTTCCGGTCCGATTTTTCGACCGAATCGGCCGTTGCACAGCCCTAACCACCACTGTGACGCACAAGGAACACAGACAAATGCAGCTTAATAGAATCTGTTTCAAATCCAAATGATTCGTAAATTAAACTACATGCAGCTTTGTATTAAAACTAAGGATCTCAAATTATCTCAATATTTACCCAAATTTCAGCAACGATTTTGATTCAATTGACCTAATTAACTTCAATTCAATACACACACTCTGTGAAGATCAGCGTGTGTGGTGTTTGAGAGAGAGAGAGAGAGAGAGAGAGAGAGAGAGAGGGAGGCAAACTCATTGATTTGGCGTAGCACTACCCGGCGACGACGTCTCGACGGTTGAATACTGAGAGGGGAGGCGGAGAGACAAGAGAGAGCCATAAAACGAGAGAGCGGAGGCGAAGAGATGAGAGAGTGGAGAATGAGAGAGAGAGTAGGGTTTGTTCTTCTTCTTCTTCTTTTTTATTTTATTTTATAATTCAGGTCAACTCGGGTTAATGAATTTAATTGGGTCAAAATCGAATCCTCTTTTTTTGTTACAGGAGCAACCAGGTGCACCCAAGTCCACCCCGTATGCATTTACTATCATTATACTACAAAAGACTTCCATATATAGATTGTTTGGGGAAGGAGGTAACATCTAAAATTTTACAGAAAAACACGTAGAACGCGGGATATTGTACTATTTGAATGGTCGGCCCTCACCTACTCCTGAATCGGCTTTTATGTTATGTGTATATATTGACTATGTGAGGGAGAAAACAATATAAGTAAATTTTATCGTATTTGACCATAAAGTCTATAAATTTCCGACGAATACGTAGAATTCGAGATACTTTACTATTTGAATGATCGGCCCTCATCCACCCCTAAATCCTCTCTTTTGTGTATATATTGATAATGTGAGTGAGTATTTTCTTACAATCTCAAATTGTATCCTCTTTTTTTTTTTTTTCAGTTGCGTCCCTCTTCATTATTTGCAACAAAAAACAACCTGAATTAATTCCCAAACCCATCCCACTATTACTATTTATATCCTTCTTCATCTCTATACCCTCTATTTCAACACACAATTCCTCCGAACTCTCTGCATTTCCCCCCTGCAATCTCTCTTTCTCTCAAAAATATGATGATGAGATTTTTTTCCACCAAAATTCTAGTGACATTTTTGCTTCTCTCTCTCCACCTCAGAGAAACACAATGTTCGTCCAGAAACCACAAGCTGTATGAATTCCAGAAAAAGCTCGAAAAGAGGATGAGCAAAACGTCATCACCAACACAAGTACCATCTCCCACATCGACCAAGGTACGAAAACTTCCTCCTTCCCTCACATTATAAATACTCCACCAACTAACGTTCAAAAATTCTGAACAGAGCAACGGCAGAGTCTTTTACCCAATCGGCTACGGCGCGGACCCCACCGGCGCGCAGGATAGCACCGACTCCATACTCGCAGCGATAAACGACGCCGTAAAGCTCAAAAACGGAGAAAAGTTGCTCCCCGGAGTCAACGATTTGGGCGGCGCGACTATCGATTTGCAGGGCGGAAGCTTCGTGATTAGCAGCCCTATCAGATTCCCACCTGCAATCGGCAATATTGTGGTACGATTAATTATCACTATTAATATTGAACTCGCAATTAATGCGTTTGGTTTGGATTTTTATTCGATTTAATTTCGTTAGACATTCATAGGATTCTTGCTCTGTCCTAAAATCTTACGTTGGAAAACGTTTCGAATTTTAGTCCGTTTTTGGTAGAAGACGAAAGGCGTGAATTATTGCTCCTCATTCTAAATTAGGGTAAGTAGGTATGAATTTGGTTGGAGCCCGTGATATATAATCATAGCCTTTGTGTATAAAATGACATCATCCTATTATATTTGGTCACGCTCCCTTGCATGGAATGCATTTATGAATGAATTAGAAGGTGCCTTTTAATTTCTCTTCTTTTCACGTTGTTTGTGTTTCTTTATTGCCTTATATGCTCCCTATGCATTTACTTTTCCGACCACAAACTGTGATTCAAATAAACTTAAGTCACTTTTCCAGCATAATTGATTTTTAATTTGTTTGTATTAAGGGTTATGATTTTAAGTAATACTATTAGAATTAGAATTTGTTTTAATTAGAAATTCTTTTCCTGGACTTATTTGTTTATAAGTTTTGCCATAACAAATAAAAATTGAAATTTATTCAATGGCAAAACACACCAACCGTGCATAAACCCGAAATTCGAGTGTAACTTCAATTATGCCATTTCGTCCTTTCCCTTATCCCTGGATCGGTCCCAGAATTTACTCAAGTATTATTTGTCACAAATGTAGCCTCTTAAGACAACCTTTTCTTAAAGTTGGCAAAAGTCTAAAGCAATCTGTATGCACGGCTGCATTTATCAAATCCAAACTCAAATTGGGACAAAGCTAAAATCTAACCTAGCATTTTAGACTGAAAAAAACATAATCTTTAGGAATTCATTAGCTAAAGTCTTCAAGAAATAGTGTCAATTATTTTCTGATAATGAAGGCACATTCTATGTCAAATTTCTGACCAGCTACTAGGAGGCACCCTCCGTGCATCCAACAAATTCCCCGGTAACCGCTACCTCATCGAACTATGGGCGCCAGACTCACACCTCTCTCCAAAAGACAACTTCTTCAACACCAAGGACCTAAACAACGGCATGCGATACGAAGACATAACCCTACGCGACCTCCTCCTCGACTCCTCCTACCGAGGAGGAGGCATCTTGGTGATCGACTCAGCTCGAGTCCGAGTCAACAACTGCTTCTTCCTACACTTCACCACCCAAGGCATCATCGTCCAACGTGGCCACGAGACCTTCATCTCCTCCTCCTTCTTCGGCCAGCACGCAACCGTCGGGGGAGACCGAGACGAGAAGGGCTACTCTGGCACGGCCATAGACATAGCCAGCACGGACAACGCTATAACCGACGTAGCTATTTTCTCAGCAGCAACTGGGATTGCCTTAAGGGGGAGGGCTAATATTGTAACCGGCGTCCATTGCTATAACAAGGCTAGTTCTTTCGGAGGAGTTGGGATTTTAATCCAATCAGCTCAGAACAGAATTGTGGATGCTTATCTGGATTACAACAGCATTATTATTGAAGATCCTTTACAGGTTAGCATTTCAAATGGGTTTTTTCTTGGAGATGGGAACATCGTCTTGAAGGCGATTCAAGGGCAGATTTCGGGTCTCAATATTATCAACAATGTCTTCTCCGGCGACCCTAAGAACAATGCTCCAAGTGTGAAGCTTGATGGGAAGTTCACCAAGATTGATCAAGTGGCTATTGATCATAATGTGGTTAGTGGGATGAGCTTGAAATCTACTCTTGCTAGGATGAATGTGGAGGCTAATGGGACGAAATGGGTAGCCGATTTCTCGGGTGTTTTGCTGTTTCCTGATAAGATAAACCATCTGCAATACTCTCTCTACATCAAAGGAGGTGGTGGTTTTGCTACTCATGCTGTCACAAATGTGTCTAACAATGTGGTGGTGATTGAGAGTCAGCAAGAGGTGAACGGTGTCGTTTCGGTTACTGTTGATCAGCACAACATGGATGGAGAGGGAGGTTTTTAGAGTGTGGTGACTGGTGAGAGAGGGATGAATCATGAATTCTTGTCTGTTTCTTTTTGTGGTGGACAGAAAGGAAAGCCTTTTTGTCTAAAGCATCTGGAAAAGGATAGGGATAACTACATGCATTCTGCATCATTCTTCAAGACTGTTTTTTTTCTTGCATCCTTAGCCACACAAAATCAACTATATGTAAAGATGTGTGATGGTTGGTAACAATAAGGCGTAGTATGATTTGTCATGATGTTTTATTTGGCAAAAATGAAATAAGTTATATTTTCGAAAACTGTATTTCGAGTAGATTTATTTTATATATTGATTTTTTTCAAAACTAACGTCGAGTGAATAATAAATTAATTACGATGTGAATAAATGTAATAATCAAAGAGTATTTTGAAAAGTAAAGAAGTGTCCCAAATAAGATCCCGGACAAATGGTATCAAAGTTTTCTGAATTAATATTACAGTTCTTCGACTTCTATAAATAGACCTCAATTTCATGTGTCTTCTCTTTCTTTCAATCCTACAAAGTATCGGATACTATAGGTTGTAGTAAAATTGTTGAATCATTGCATTCTAGGGATGATTTCTATCCAACTGTACTATACAGAGGCAGTTTTGCCTTACGGAGAGAGAAAGAGTCCAACTTCCACCTCAACTTTCACTGTTGTTGCAGTATTGTGAGTAACTATTCAATTCTAAACACTACATACCAACACTATCTTTTGCATTGTCTCAAAGCAAAAAAATACATCTATTCAACCCTTATCCTTTGTGCTCTAAAACAAAGACACACAAAAGATGGTGGATAATCAACTAAGCATGCTATCCTAACTCCTACCCCACAAATCTCAATCATATAATTAACTCTATCTTCCCTTTCACCCCTTCACTTTCTTGTTTCTCACCAATGCACCATGTTTCCCTTCTCTCTCCACGCAACCCACTCTCTCTCCTCCCCATCTCCAAGCCCAATTGCAGATCCCCCATATCTCCACCCTACACAAAGGGCTCTACACTTCAATACTGTGGTGATCATAGCAGCTGTGATATGTGCACTTCTATGTGCAATAGGCCTTAACTCCACTTTACAATGCATTCTTCAATGCATGCAACGGGCTCTGACCGAGCCCGTTGCATGGGTTTCTGCCCGGAGGATGAACTCCGGGCTGAGAAAGAAGGATGTGGTGGCGATGCCCACTTCGGTGTATCCTAGCTTGAACTCGGGTTTGGGTTCGGGTTCGTGTTCGAATTTAAGCTGTGCTATATGCTTGCTTGAGTTCTCCAATGGAGACAATGTTAGATTTCTGCCTAAATGCAATCATGGATTTCATGTTGGTTGTGTTGATAAGTGGTTGGTGTCTCATTCTTCTTGCCCTACTTGTAGGATGCATCTCAAGGCAGATTCAAACATCAATTTGGAGGTGTCTCCGGTTATGAGTTGATGCAGTTTTGTACAATTATTTGGTGTAACTTACTTTGTTTTTTGAGTTTTCTTAAGTAGTTGCTATTTATGATTCTACTCTATGGCAATTGATTTTTGTTCGACTAAAAGTGTTAATATTCGATAGATATGTACAATCTACTAGAACATACTCATCAATGTTGACAACTCAACTAATCGAGAGGAGTGGAATATAGTGGCAGAGGCGGATTCAAGATTTAAAGATGGGCGAAAATTTGAGTTTTGGGATAGAATATGGTGAAATGTTGGAGTTTATTAACTAAAAAAAAGGTTTAACTTTTGACAATATTAATTGAATATTAAATGAATAAGAGAAAAAAAGTATAATAATTGAAGTATTATAGTACTAATATGTAAATGGCCCATTATGTGTTGTCCTAAATTCCTAATGGGGATCGGCCCAAAATATGTTCTGTATTTCGATCTTAGCCAGAATTTAGGGGAATTATGCTAGAGTAGAAGAGTATAATTTTACCATTCATAGCTTTTCTTTTTCTTTTTCTTTTTTTTTAATTAATATGGCTATAAAACTTACTCATTTATTCGAAATGGTTAGTGTTGGCCATTTCATGAATTCGGATCGACCTAACCCAAAAAATTATGATAATATTGAATGCACGGTCCAATCCAACCCCTCGCACATAGAGATGGCAATTAGAATAGGATTAGACCACCCCGCTCCGTGATGAGCGGAACATACCCATCCCGTAGAAATACGAGGCAGGTCTGGACCCAATTTGAGTGGGTTCGGGGTGGGTTCGGGTCCAATCTCTCTACCCAACCCACCCCGCATAGTTCCAGATCCGCATTATTAATTTAATTTTATTTTATTATAATTGAATTTTCTTATTATTCAATTCACACTCCTAGGTAATAATAGATAACCAACATAATAAGAAAATTCAAACAAAAAGACTTTCACAAACAAAAAATTATAATTAAAAAATAAAACAAATCAAAATTAGAAATTCAAATCATACCAAAGGGTACGTGGCTGAGTAGACCTGCTCGTGTGAGTTCGAGGCTAGTTCCGAATATTTGGACCCATGCAGGTCTACGTCCGAGTTTGGGTCATTGAGTCCAAGATGCAGGATGAGTCAAGGTAATATTGTTATAAAATAGAGCAATCTGCCGAACACAAAACTCGTGAAATAGAAATGAATAATTACAACTTGAACCAAAAAATAAAATAGAACTACAGCCGAGTCGAGAGGAACTCTCTATCCGCAAGAGAAATACGCTCCGGTACTGCTCACGGTTATGAAGTAATCTACCAAAGATAAAACGACTTCAAGTCCGGCGTAGCAACATCGCAAAACGAACAGACTCCGACAAACTAAATGGAAGGCGAAGACGAAAACTTCAAACTAAAGAGCTAATGCAATGTATAAAATGAGTATGAATGTATTGGTGTATGAAATACTTCTACAACAAGCTCCACCATGTAGGGATTAATGTTCATAAACATGGAAGCGGGAGTTATAAGAGCATGGCTTATCATAGCCATGAAGACCATCATTATAATTTGGAGGTTACACACCTCTTTATTTCCCCCACCATGGACGTGAGTAAAGGTGAGGAGTTTGAGAGGAAATATGAATCAATCATATTTTACCACTGTGGGCTACAAATATCTAGTAGTAATTTGTGGTAAAACTAGGCCCAAACAATTCCAAAGCCCACCAAATAAGCCCATCAAACAAGTTTAATCACTTCCAACTTTGCACGTTTAACTTCGACCACTTATTTCTTACTTACTGAAAATAGGAATTGAGAAATCAAATATACTACGATCATCTACTCAAAACATAATTCGACGCTATATATTTATTTCGATAAACTATCACTATTCAAAGCTTGAATTTACGGTCAAAATTGCTAGAATGTGCAGCTAACTTTCTGCATTAGTAGCATATTTTCCAACAATTATACTATCCAGCCCCGGCCCAATTTGCAAGATTGTCATCTCTAGTCGCAGGCTATCGAGCAAATCTGACCCAACCTAACACAAAGTGTAGTAGGCCGAGCTAGTCAATTGAAGCCGGATTATTTTGAACGAATTTTAAGTTTCCATTGGTTCTAATAATACACAAGCCCTAAAACGTGTTTAATAACAAAAAGTATAAAAATGTTTTTAAATTAAAATAAAAAATAAAAAATTGTACACGCACGGCTGTACACCATTCTTGACGTAACTCCTTCCAAATCCTTCATTTCAACATTTTATAAATAAAAATATGATTTCTTGTCAATCACGAGGTAAGCATGGGTCCTTCCTCGAAGCAGCTCATTTCTATATCCCATATATTTTCTTCTAACCAAACCCATCTTACTTTACTTGTCACTTTCACTCTTCAAAACTCACACATCATTGGGTAAAAAATAAAATTTTCGCTCGTCAAGCCCTAACTTTGAATTTTCTTTTATTATTATTATTATTATAAGTTTTACATATTTTAGTTATGATTAATTTTTAACAATTAAGTAATAGAAGTGTCTGATTTTAGCTAGTTACGACAGTACTTTTGATTTAAAAAAAAAAAAAAAAAAACTCAATCTACTCTCACGTGATAATTTCATTTTCAGCCCATCAGGTTAGCCTTCGTGTCAGTTTTGCCCGTTTTATGCCCGAAATCAGATTTTTTAAAACTTTGTAAATTAAACTTGATCGTGCTGAAAATTTGTATGTGTATTTTTAAATATTTTTCTTTTTTCCGGAGATTTCAGATTTAGCTCCCTTCCTTCTCGTAATCAAAAGAAATAGTAGTATCATTTTTTTGGCCACATCATCTAAAACGACAGGTCAACCTTAAACACATATATACTTCTCATCAAATCATAACAAACCACTCAAAATCCAAATCGAGTGGTTAATCACCACACAATCATATACATATCACAACATGCAGAACTCCAATCAATGGTCGGAAAACTACCAACAAATCCTCGACGACCTAACCTTATTCGATGCCCCTCCGAGCCCCGCCCGCGCCACGTTAGGCCCGCAAGCAAGCATCGCGAAGCCGATGAGGAGGCGGCAGAAGACCAAGGCCCCCACCACCCACCTCACTACCGACGCCAACAACTTTCGGGCCTTGGTGCAGCACTTCACGGGCTGCAAGACTGCAGCCACACCGTTTGGGCCCTATCGAGGCCCGATCAACTTGAACTTCGAAAACTGCAGCTATTATCCGAAGAATATGGAAAGGAAGGAGGAAAAGGGAGTGGATTGCAATCTGCATGAGGAATCGGAGGAGAGATTTTTGACGTTTGTTTCGGGAGTGGATGAAAGTCAAAACGCTAGAAGTGATGCGTTGACTAATTATAATTGTTGTGATGATCATGAGATGGATAACTTTTGGCTACAAGGGCTTTTGGGGACGGTGAATGATGAGTTTTGGGGAGATTAAGGTTAAGGTATGTGATTTTATTAGAATAAGGTGATGATATTATTAAGGTTAATTGCTCGTGGTAAATGAAGCTCTACTTAAATAGTTTAGTTCATCAATCAATTTATCGATTATAAACTTGAGAATAATGGATAATATCACTTGTTCTTTATTTATTTTTTCGTTTGTTGGGTGTTTTCTTATAAAAAAAATTAAATTTGAGAAACACGCGGTCGTTATCTTTAATTTGGTTGTAATCGGTCGCGATATATTATTTTTTAGAGGAATACAAAGCTAGACATTATTATTATTTTGACATTTTTGTCTTTCATATGCAGTAGAACCTCTATAATTTAATACTCTGTAAATTAATAACCTCTCTAAGATAATATTTATCTCCGGTCCCAACCGTGTCAATGTAAAAAATCATAAATTCTATAAAATAATAAGATAATAGTTTTCAGAAAATTCCAATGTAAATATGGTCCCGTCAATATCATAAATTAATAAGCATTTAAAATTACCAATTTTGTTGCATTTTTTCTTAAAACTTAAATATCATTGAATCTCATATCTGACTTTTCTAATTGCATCAAAAAGTTTCGGTGTTGTTTTTTCTAGAACTAAGTCCTAGACTCAATAAGTGTTTCCTTCATGTAACTGGTTCCAAAAAAAAATGTATTATCTTTAGTATTTTTTGGTGTTCATTGTCCATGAATGTTATTTATATAATTGTACTTATTTTTTAAATGAATAAATTCATTATTTCCCTATCAAATTAATATAATTCATTATTTCTAAGTAGTAAATAGTAAAATAACATTAAATATATTATATAAATAAACTTATAACTTTTTATATTCATCTAATTAAAATTCGATTGCGTTGAAGTTCAAAAACTCTTCTAAATTAATTTATAAATAAATTAATATATCTCTAAAATAATAAAATTCACAGTCTCGGTAATATTAATTTAAAGAAATTGTACATTAATGCATACACTCGTTTGGCTCAGTGAATCTCACTGATAAGTGGAAGTGGTATTTAATGGAATATTTACATTTATTACATGTAATTGGGTCATCTAATTAATGGCTATAAACTCATATTTATAAGACTGGCTATCAAACTATAACCAGTCTTCCAGGAAGATTAGTTTTATTTACTCACACGTATATACATTAATACAATAAAATAAGTGAAATAACAATGAAATTATAATATTACACGTGAAGAAGTAACAAGATAATAAGTACTAGAACATAACAATAAATTAATTATTTATAAGATTTATCTATAGCTCAAAATATAGAAAAATATATAAATGGTGGAGTGGTAGTGACATTTGATTTGTGAAAAATAAAATTGAACAGTTTGAGTGGGCAAATATTGAGATGTATTTTTCATTAGTCTTTGAAAACGTTCTATTTTTCTGACGACAACACGTATACAGTAGCGGATCAAGGGGGGCGTCTGGCGGCGGCGGCCCCCCCGAACTCGTGTCGAAACGCGATTTTATATATATATAATTTTAAGAAATTTCGTATTTCTCCCCCTGAATGTACACTTCACCCTCTTCTCCATCGAATTTTTTAGTTTCGTCCATCTCCCTCGTAATTCTAGATCCGCCTCTGCACGTATACGAATTGTAGTGTACGTATTCGTATCTTGTATGTTGTATCCAACATGGTATACTATGTTTTATAAAGTATACGTACTTTCTAGGTTCGATTGTAAGAAGCAAATGTATTCTGACGGGTGGACACGTGGTCGCATTGTAGATGAGAACACAATCTTTAGTCAATCACCTGCGAAAATATATCTATTAAAGTTGGCAAGTCTTTTTCTAGTATTGACTTGGCATGAGAAACGATAAACACTGATTGAGTGCTTCAAATGGTTACGCCTGTAAATATAATTTACAATATTATATACATCCAGAATTACAACTCGCCTGCGACGCGGTCATTTCTTAATTTAGTCTCCTATCATACTGTCACATTTTTAATTTTATTTTATATGCATTATTCTTATGAGGAATATGCCTTTATCTCGATATAAATATACAAATGAGATATGTTATTCAATTTTCTCATATTTTATTATTTTTCAATTTATATTAATTAATAGAATAGTGTAACATGTCGCAATTTTACTTAAAATACCTAAAAATAATAACGTCCTAATAGAGTTAAGAAATTCAATATATATAATTATTAAAAGAGAACGCGTATCACAATCACTATTCTGACTATATTAGACAATAAATTTGCTGCCATATTATATATATGAATTTATAAAGTTTAGGAACTCATAATTAATTATTGCTTCAAGTTTATATTATTTTGTTCCTATAATCTACATGTGCACCAATAAAACACAATTCCGTCGCTAATTCATGAGTAATTAATCCTGAAAAATATATAACTTCATCGCTAATCTTTAGTTAATTTTAAAATTACTAATGTGACGTAAATCCATCGTTTTCTATCTTTATATTCGTAGCTTTTTGCATGATTTTTCTAAGCCTTGTTAGCCAAGTTTATGGGAAAACTCAACCTGTTTAGTGGAAATATGCGAGCAATTATTGACTGAGAAAAATCTACTATAATCGACGACATGTTCCACTTCCACCACTCAAGTACCATGCTGTAATTTGTAATATTCAAATTTTCTTACTTTGCTAGGAGGTATGAATCGTGTGGAAGAAAATTACCCGAAAAGTATACGTAATAATTATAATTAATATCCGAAAGAAACCACAGCAATGACGTCAGATTTGCATGTCGATGAGCTCATAATATAGAAGATATCCGATTTAGTTTTCTAATGTGTCATCTCTTTGCTTTTGGTCTAGTAATATATTCATATTTGTTTTTTGTTCTGTAATTTTTAAAAACATATATTTTTCATCCTTCGGTGAAAAATATTAATTTAAATACCTATTTTCGTTGCTTAATTTTTCAGTAACACAATGTTCAAGTCCTTGAAAAATGAACGCGTGAGTCCGCTATCTGTCAGAGAACAAAAGAGAACGATTGATTATATTGCACGATCAAAAATAGATGCAATCACAATTATCAGACAAAAAAAAGTCCATATTACAAGAATAGAATTGAAATTTTATCGACTAATATATGATATTGGGCATAAAAAATTAATGTTATTTTTCGAAAAAATATCGTCTTAATTCCATTAGACCAAGAATATTTCTTATATTATATACTCAATCCGTCTCATAATTGTTGCTTCATTTTCTTTTTTGGGCTGTCCCACAATTGTTACTCCATTTTGAAACAAAAAAGGTAAATTATTACAAACAGTTTGCTTAACTGCCCCACATCTTTACACACAACCTCATATCTTTACACACAACCTCATATCTTTAATAACCGTGGTGAAAAGTTTTGGAACAAAAATTATGGGATGGAGGGAGTGTATTAAAAAAAAACATAATTAATACTTCCTTCGTCCCATTATTTATGTCTCATTGGGATTCGACAATTAAACGATTTGTGTAAATGTATAAAATAATGGTGTAAAGGTATAAAATGGTGGGGTTCACTTATTAAGATGATTGTAGTCCACTCATTCAAATCTACTTTTGGAATGAGACATAAATAATGTGACAATCCGAAATAGCAAATTGGACATTAATAATGAGACGAAGAGTATACTTAATAGTATCATGGATTAAGAGTCTTGACTACGTCACTGCTGAAGTATCACTCGCATCCTTAGGAAGAAAGTGAGACAAAATTCCATTGGGATGACATATTGGTTAGGATATTTAGTCTATGACTGAAGATCATAAATTTAAAATACATCAAGACCGTTATATGTGAAGTTTACCATGTGTGTACCAAAAGTAACAATTATAAATTCTTCGTCATTTATACAATTATAAAAGTTATCCATCCGGACCATTCCCCACTTAACAGAAGGATCATGGAACATACATATTTTGTCTTAAGAATTAAGACACGTAGATATAACTTTAAATTTTAAACATGGTTTTATAAAGTTCGTGCATATCAAGACATCCATTCTCGACCATGATAATCTTGTATTTCGTTTCATCTATTAATTTTTTCTATTTTTAAATTACTTCACCGATACGTACTTTAGTAAGTAGTTGATTATAACATAGAAATAAATATATTATATGAGACTAAGATGCACAAGTGTCAAGTGATGAAGAAGAAAAACAAATGCGATGTTAGCAGTGACGAATTAAGGGTGAAAAAACATGTTTGAGTTGAATGAGTAAAATATTTCGTCATGGCGTGCTGATGGAGATGGCCAAACAACCACGCCCTAGCTACCACAAATATTATTCACACACAGATTAGTTTTGGTAGCTTTACTTGTATGTTTGTGAAATTGTTGTATTATTCGATATACGTGGTGATGATCGTTGAACACACACGGTTAGAAATGGCGGATATCATGTTGGGAATGTGCATATTGATTCATCGCATGCCCAAATCCTATCAAATCATTATTTTTTGGTGTAGTTATTAAAAAAAATTATTTATTTCGCCACCTTTCTATGTCAAAATTATAAATTTCGCCATACGCTGATGTCATTCTCATAGAATCTCAAATTGATATAGATAATTTTGGGGGACTTTTATGTTATGATTTTGTGAAAAATGTAGCTTTTAGTCTTAAATTAGTGTAAAATTTATTACTAAAGTTTTATACAATTCATATTAATGGATCTCTCCCTGTTTCTATCATCGTTAACTTTTGACGTCATTTTATAGAACCCCAAATTGATAGATGGTTTTCAAGTCTACGTTATAATTTACTAAATCTTTGCGCAATTTTGAGAGTTTTTAGGGTTTTTACCTCTCTAGATATAGACTAAAAACTCTACCCTCCTTGGTCTTGCAATAAAATACTCCCTCCATAACCTACTCTATTAGTCTAGCTTATTTTCGATACGGAAATTAAGAAAATTATTTATTGTGCGTAAAGTAGTGTAAAGTGGTAGGTTCGCTTGATTAAATTAGAGTATATTCTAAGGCTAAAAAGGAAAGTGGACTAAGTTAAACATCTCTAGATTAGTATTGTTGGGACTGTAATATTTTATTATTTTAAAAAGATAGTTAATTAATCCATATTTATTAATTTAGTGAGAGTTTTCAAATTTTGAAGAAATTCAAATTTTAATTAGTTGAATATAAATAGTTATAAGTTTATTTATGTATCATATTTAATGTCCTTTTGATGTGTCACTTAAGCAAAACTTTCAGATGCGAGCAGCGTTGTTGTGGATCATTAGTGATTTTCCAGCTTATGCTATATTGTCGGGGTGGAGTACGGCTGGGAGCTAAGTTTGTCCCATTGCATGGAACAAACTGACTCATTTAGGTTGGAGAAGAGTGGTAAGCATTCGTGGTTTGACAACCATAGGAAGTTATTGCCAACTGATCACCCAATCCGAAGAAATAAGAGGGCATTTAGGAATAATAAGTTGATTACTGATGTTGCACCGAATACGAGATCATGAGTAGAACTACTTAGAAAGATTGAGGAATTGAGTTTTGTGAAGGTGACGGAGGACTAGGATGATACAAAAAAAATATGCCTCTAATCCTGAGACTGGTTGGAAGAAGAAAAACATATTTTGTGATCTTTTGTATTGGAATTTTTTGTTGATTCGTCATAACTTGGATGTCTTGCACATTGAAAAGAATGTTTTTGATAATGTGTTCAATATTGTGTTGAATGTCACGGGAAAGACAAAAGATACACCTAAGTCTAGAGAAGAGCTTAATTTGTACTGTTACAGATCAGAATTGAAGAAGTATTACCCAACAGATCGGAACTATCTGAAAGCAAGTTACATGCTTGACAATAAAGAGAAGAAAAAGTTGTATGAATGGGTAAAGGGTTTGATGTTTCCAGATGGTTATGTCTCGAATATGGGTAGATGTGTTGACATGAGGAAGTTAAAAATGTTTTGAATGAAAAGTCATGATTGTCATGTGTTCATGCAAAGCCTTCTACAGTTGCTTTTCACAAACTTCTCGATGCCTGTTTTGAAGGCAATCACAAAGATAAGTTTTTTTTTCGAGACTTGACTTCACAAAACTTGAAAACATATGTACTTGAACAGTTGAATGAAAATATACCACTTACTCTTTGCAAGCTAGAGCGCATCTTCCCACCGAGTTTCTTTGACTCAATAGAGCATCTACCAGTACATTTGGCTGATGAAGCTCGTCTTGCTGGACCCGTATAATATCGATGGATGTACCCATTTGAAAGGTATTTCGACTTGAATTTGATTATATGCATATGTTAATTAGCTTCCTGCAAAAATTTTGGTTTATATAAAATATTTCGTAGGTATTTACGAAAGCTGAAGAATTATGTAAAAAAGAAGGCACAAATCGAAGGATCCATTAGCAATGGGTACCTAGTGGAAGAAGTATCCACGTTTTGTTCCTACTATTTTGAGGATCATGTGAGCACTAGGAGGACAAATATGCCACGTAATTGCGATGTTGAACCTGAACTGGCAGGGGATGAGGAGGATCCAGATAGGCTAGAGATATTCAAACCAAATGATTGTATTATTGGCTCGATGTCAAAGAGGTATCTACTGGAAAAAGAGCATAATGCTAAACACTTATATGCCCTCCTCAACTGTGATGAGGTTACATAGAAATATCAGAGGTAAGTTTTTGAGGCTTAATAAATTGACTTTTGAGTATACAATATCATATCTAATCTTCTATAAATTTTGAAGCTTCTTTATAGAAGCCTTACGATCTGCAAATCCGAATATATCAGATGTTGCTTTAGATACCAAGATCTCAAATGACTTTGCAAGATGGTTTAAAACATATGTCAGATTTTTTTTCAAACTCTTAGATTATACAAGTTTAGTTTGTACAATAATACCTGACAGTATGTATGAATCGAACCAATACCTATGTATGAATCATATGTGTAGGTCAATTATCCTAATTGCAACGAATCGAACCAATATGTCCATGCTCTTGCACAAGGACCTTTATCTGAGATTAAGACATATCATGGATATGTCGTGAATGGGTACAAGTTCCACACTGTACCACACGAAAGTTATAAAGCTAATTCAAATAGCGGTGTTTGCATAATAGGATAGAATTATGGCAGTTCTGAGCATGATTATTATGGGCAGCTTTTGGGTAGCTTTTGGGGGTTTGTGAATTAGAGTACCTTGGTCTACCAATAAAGAGAACGATGTTATTCAACTGTAAGTGGTTTGACCAAACAGCCGCAGGGACTTCAATGCATCCGGTTTACAAGTTGGTTCCAATAAACATGAAGAGAAAGTATATTAAGTACGAACCGTTTGTCCTAGCATGCCAAGCGACGTAGGTCTATTATTGCGCCTATCCGAGCATGAATGAAGCTAGGAAGGATTGGATGGAAGCATGTAAAGTTAGACCTCGATTCAAAGTTGAAGTTACAATCGCAATATCTAGTTCAACTTTAGATCCATCGTTTCTAGAGGTGATCACAAGGAGTGACGTGATTATAGATGACAATCCAACACCAGTTCATCCACTTGGTGGGATAATTGAAATCGATGAAGAAGAGGATGAGGGTGAAAAGGATGAAAATGTAATTTCATTAGAAGATGAAAATAATCAGTCCGATGATGAGTAGTAGAATAGTCACAAGTTTATTTTATTTATGTTTTGACTTTTTTTTTCACAATTCATATTGAGACAATATCAATAAATCAATCTGCAAAACGAGTTACATTAATTCTCCTAACTTCTTTCGATATTGTTTCAGATATGGCTCCCATAGGTCGTGCTGGACTTAGGGCGAGCTCGACATCTTGTAGGGGAGGTGCTTCATCAGATTCGAGTGTTCGTGAGAGTAGGCAAAATTTTCATGATAGTTCAGATACTCCATTTGAGGAGGAAGAGCAGGAGGAGGACGACATAGTCAACAGAGGAGCCACATCTGACAGGAGTCTCATCATAGAGAGGGATGCGACGGGGTTTGTTTAACTAAAGAATTAATTTGTTTTTTACTCTATTTGTAATTTAAATTGTTGCTAAATTTATGTTTCCTACAAATAGAAAACTGAAACAAAAGCAGCAGATGGCAAGTATATTAGTAAACTCTTTCAAGTTGATTGCGAGCCCGACGGGGTACACATGGTGCATGACTCCAAAATCAATTCAGGATGCCTACTTTGAAGAGTACCGGGTAACTGATTAGTGTTCTTGATAATTTTAATTTTTAATTATAATCATTTCAAAATTTTAACATGTTAAACACTTTCAAAATAAATGTACAGAAGCGGTTTTATTGGCCAGCAGAATGGGAGGATGACGTATGTGAGCAGTTCAACAAAAAGGCAACTGAACGTTTTCGCAGTTGGATGCATAAAATAAAGAGTGAGTGTTAATTTTACTTTTGATTGTTTTAAACCTATTATATTATGTTTCAACTAATCATTTAATAATATTGTCGTGAATAGAACGACGTCTTGATGGAAATGAAAAGTCGGAGTATACGACTAAAGAGTGATGGAGGAGTCTGTGCAATTACTCGGATGACCCAAAGAATATTCAGAAGTCTAAGATTGCTCGGAGGTGTAGGATGCTAGAGCCCCAAGGGCAAGACACTGGAATCAGCAAGCACATAGGAGGATCTAAATCCGCTGACATACACGCGCAGGAAC
Organism: Lavandula angustifolia; assembly: GCA_028984105.1. Taxonomy (NCBI): domain Eukaryota; kingdom Viridiplantae; phylum Streptophyta; class Magnoliopsida; order Lamiales; family Lamiaceae; genus Lavandula; species Lavandula angustifolia. Next base: position 31,786,554 of record CM054802.1, on the reverse strand, counting down.
TGGTTAGTATTTAAAGTTTAAATTTAATATGTTACTTGAAATATTATATGTTTTATAATTTACAAATAGGCCGACGAAAGGGGAGTACCTATGGAGGATGTGCTATATGATGTTTCTAGGAGCCTTCACATGACTAAGAATGGTGAATATATGACTCAAAAGGCAGAAAATATTTTTACAAGTACCGTTTGAACGATGATGTAACTAAATTATTGCTAACATGTTGTGATTTATAATTACTTGTGCATTTTTTATTTGTGAATTAATCTCAAGTTGATGAGATTGCCTCACAACGAGGCGAAGATGCTAATAGAAATCAGATGCCAATAGAAGTCAGATTCATGCCAATAAGAAACAACGACTATTTGGCCTTGGTGGCCTTGCAAAAAGCCTATTGCAGGTCGGCGGATCTTCGAGGGGTAATACAGGTCGGTTGGATTTTAATGAATATTTATTTCTTCTTTTATATTTTCTCACTATACTTAAATTGGATTGTGATAGGTTCGACAGCCCGAGAGTTGGAGTTGCTGACTAGAATGGATGAACTTAGTGCACAAATAGAGAATGATAAGGCTGAGCAATGTGCAAGGGATGAGGCGTTTGAAAAGAAATTAGGGGCACTCCAACAGCTGATCGCAAACTAGCATAAACGAGATGATGACACTTCCTCTTCCCATGGTTGATTATTATGTATTTCATGATACATTAACATTACAAGAACATGCATCTTTATGTCTATCATTATTGTTTAGAAGACTTCTACTATTAAACCCGTATATTTTGATAATTGATAATTGGTATGTAAATTGCTTTCAGGTGTGTATTTGTCTTATTGGTTTAGTTGAATATTGTGTTTTTGTGTGCATTTAGGCAATTGTGGGATTTGAAAACAAAATAAATTTTATTTATCGTTCTAAAAAATAATGACGGATAACATTGGTTATGAAATGATGACAGAAACTATCCGTAACAAATCGATGACGGATATTCCATCACAACACAATCAGTGTTACTCCGATATGAGTGAATGATTAGTGATGGAAAGTCCGTCACTAGAGAGTGACAGAATATCAGTCACCATTCTGTCACCCATAGATGTGGACGTGACGACCATCGTAACTGCGGCGACGCACTTTCCGTCGTTATATCCGTCACCAATGGGTGACAGAAGCTATAATCCGTCACAAAATATTTAGTGACAAGAATATTTTGACAGACATAATCCATCACTATTCCATTACAGTACAGAAATAGTGACGGGATGCTCATGGATAATGAAGGAATTTTTTCGCCACTAATAAGTTGATTTCTTGTAGTGACTATTTTATGTTTGTGAAATTATTCTATTATTCGATATACGTGGTGATGATCGTTGAACATACACGGCTAGAAATGGCGGATATCATGTTGGGAATGTGCATATTGATTCATTGCATGCCCAAATCGTATCGAATCATTATTTTTTTGGTGTAGTTATTTGAAAAAATATATTTATTTCACCACCTTTCTATGTCAAAATTATAAATTCCGCCATCCGCTGATGTCATTCTCATTAAATCTCAAATTGATACAGATAATTTTGGGGACTTTTATGTTATGATTTTGTGAAAAATGTAGCTTTAATTTTAGTCTTAAATTAGTGTAAAAATTATTACTAAAGTTTTATGCAATTCATATTAATGGATCTCTCCTTGTTTCTATCATCGTTAACTTTTGACGTCATTTATAGAACTCCGAATTGATAGATAATTTTCAAGTCTTAACGTTATAATGTACTAAAACTTTTCGCAATTTTGAGAGTTTTTAGGGTTTTTACCTCTTTAGATATAGACTAAAAACTCTACCCTCCTTGGTCTTGCAATAAAATACTCCCTCCATAACCTACTCTATTAGTCTAGCTTATTTTCGATACGGAAATTAAGAAAGTTATTTGTTGTGCGTAAAGTAGTGTAAAGTGGTAGATTTGCTTGATTAAATTAGAGTATATTCTAAGGTTAAAAAGGAAAGTGGACTAAGTTAAACATCTCTAAATTAGTATTGTTGGAACTGTAATATTTTATTATTTTAAAAGATAGTTAATTAATCCATATTTATTAATTTAGTGAGAGTGTTCAGATTTTGAAGAAATTCAAATTTTAATTAGTTGAATATAAATAGTTATAAGCTTATTTTTGTATCATATTTAATGTACTTTCACTATTTACTGTTTAGAAACATTGAATTATACTCCTAAAAACACTGAAGATGTAATGTATGAATTTATTATTTTATTAGTATTTTTTATTTAAAAACAATGAAGTATTAATTTGTTAGAAAATAATGAGTTTATTCATTTAAAAACAAATATAATCAATACAGTTAACATTCCTTGATAATGAATACTAAAAACACTGAAGATATACAAATTCTTTGGAACCAGTTAAGCGAAAGGAATAACTTATTGCGTCTAGGACTAATTACAATTTTATGGTACAGTTTGAGACTTTGAGATAACAACACCAAAACTTTTGGATGCTATTAGGAAAGGTAGAGATGATATTCAATTATATTTAAACTTTAACAAAAAACACCAACACTAGAATCTTATTTTATATAATAGTCTTAGTTTTATTGGTAATTTTAAATAATTATTAATTCGTGATATTAACGATACTATATTTATATTGGAGTTTTCTGAAAATTATTATCTTATCGAATTTTATGATTTTATGCATTGGCCCGAGTCGGGACCGGAGAAATATATTATCTTAGAGATGTTATTACTTTCTCGAGTATTAAATTTATGGAGGTTCTACTATAATGGATTGAGACAGTTCGAAAAGGGAAACTAAAATAATGGAGTGGGACGGATCGGGAGTATATCAATAAGTTGTGAGTACTATTTATTAAAAATCGAAATACTCCTTCCGTCTCATTCATGTTGTCATGTAGAGTCTCGTTATAGAGTTTAAAACACTTGAATTTTGTGTGTAAATAATGCAAGCTCACATGACTTTTTTTTTATTTGTAATGTTATCTTTATCTCTTTTTATGAATAATACTAATATATAATAAATTAAAATTTGTACTTCTAATCTAAAAATAAATCAATTAGATTGTACAATATTCCCAATCCTACCGGACATTAATTAAAAGTATTCAATTTCATAATATCATTCACATAAGATCATCAGTTTCAGAAACTCGGTCCCAACGCTGTTTAGTAAGGGTAGGAAATGATTTTTGGGACAGGAATTGATCCCAATAAAAAGCACCTGAAAAAATTTCACTAATCAAAATGTTAAGTCTGATTTCATTGGAATCCGATCATAAACTCCCGTAAAAATAGATACAGCGTGTTTAGCAAAAAAAGTCGATCATAAGAACAACGTGTTTAGTGAAAAAATCGATCATAAGATACAACGTGCTTATAAACGAAAAAGTCGATCATATCATAACCGTCCTAATAGTAATAAGATTAAGAGAAACTCATCAAGAGCAGGATTTTCATTAATTAATAAACATCAACATTATTAAATCAACTACTAATCCGTCATGGAAATAAATCCGAATTCACAAAGCTTACATCATTAAAATCAAAATTTAAAAAAAAAATAAAAAAACTCAATCTGTTGTCATCAGCTATCCACCTTCTTCTTGTTGAGCCAATCAAGAACAGTAGTAGTGATTGCCAAACTGATAGCCCTCCTGAGCCGTTGCGGTAGCATTCGCGAAGCACAGCGTGATCGGGCCCTTCGGGCTGGACGTGCTGCTGTGGCAGCCCGTGTGCTGCTGCACCACGGCCCGAAAATTCGATATGCTGGCGTTGAGGAACGTGGTCGGCTGCGCCCCCGCCGCGCCGCCCTTGGAGCGCCGCCGCTTGGTCTTGCCCGGACTGCCTGCCGGATTGGCGGTCTCGGGGCTGGACGACGTCATATACGCGTTTGGGCGAGGTGGCGTGTTGTGATTGGTCGCCGGATCGGGTGAGGTGTTTTGGGCGTAGAAATTGTTATTTTCTTCGGCGAACGGGAGGGAGAGAGAGTCGATTTGGTCGGAGGTGTAGTAGTCTTGTTCCCAGAGAGTGTAATTGTGGAGTTGTTCGCTCATCGCGGCGTACTGCTCCAGCTCCATCCTATCTTTCTCTCTCTCTCTATGTGTGTGTGTGTGTGTGTATGGTTTACTGGTTTGTTAGAATGGATGCACGCGTATATATAGGGAGGGAGTCAAGAGGGATTAGGGCCATTTTCAGCTGTTTTTGACTTTTAGTAGATAAATATATAAGTATTGTACGAATTAAAAAACATAAAATATGTCGTGTTAAAGAGAAATATAGAAGATATAGTATTAGAGTAAAAACATAATACACGTTACCGGAATATTAGAAATACATCTCAAATATTTAGTACAATTATTTACTTAATCACTTATTATCACTTGATCATTTGGAAAATAACTTATTTAAAATCAATTCAAATATGTTGGAGTATTATATATATTTTTATTACATAAGCGAATATTAATATGTAAATATATACATACTTACAAAATTACTGTAATGATTAAGTAGAAAAATAAAATATTCTATTTTACAGTTAGTTCTTCATCCCTTTTTTTTATGAAAGGCGGTTAGAAATTGTTAATTCAGTGCAATTGATCTTTTAATGTATAAATTTGCTTGTATTATGAAGCATCATAAATGGCGGCGGCCGATATAGCAATATAAAAGTCTAAGTTGAATCGCAGAGGTTGAGACAAAATTGATCAAATCGAGACAAGATGTCGTTTTGCGTGCTGACTGCCCCATGTTAATTTGACGAGCCCACCTGCGCTGCTTCCGGGAAGGAACCACACCGGAAGTCACCATTCATCATTCATCCCACCTATTACTTCATTATACACGTCATCAATTTCAAACATTCACCAATAAGGAAAATCGAAGTAGAATAGTGCATAAACATAGAGGTGAAAGCAATGTCGACCAGAGAGACATTTGGATATCAGGGGCAGCCGCACAATTTCTTGTTTGGGTGAGCCAAGGCTAATTTTAGGATGCGAATGTTTAATTCGGTTGGGATGGGAGGGGGACACTAAATTTTCAAAAAATCCTACAAATTTTCAGAAAAGAATTAATTTTTCAGGGGTGCGACCACACCAGCGCAATCCATGCTGAGAGACCCCACCGTCGTGTTCGGCATGTTTAAGAAAAGATCAAACCCAAGTTCTAATAAAAAATAATGCAAAATTAATTAAATTTTAATTTATTTTTACAAATTTTAATTTTTTTTGAAATATATACGAATTTTACAAATGCAAGATTTAATAGTTTTACGTATAGTATTGAGAATACGATGTTATTTTATTTATTTTGAATTTGATGTTTCTATTTTACATTTAATTGTATATATACATAATCGGCTCCATAGTGTGTTCTACATCTTTTAAGAAATAATGTATTCGTGTTCATGTTAGTGTCGTATATCTTATCTTTACAATCTTAACGATAATGCATTACTAGCTTTTTAAAAATTGTGAATTATATCTCTTGGAAGAAATTGAAATAAAGGAGCCGGCTCAAGATGAAGTCGAGGAGTATGTCGGAACTCGAAGTTGATGGCGTCGGCTTTGATATCAGCTATGACGGCACTAATAGGAAGCCGTACGAAAGTTTGCTGGATCATTAAGAATTAATATAATTTAATTAGTTACTTTCGAATTAAGTACACTTGGGGTAGCATCAATGTATACTGACGACCGTAGACTTACACCATGAGTCAAATTTGCGATTTTACAATTTCGAATAAAATTCGATAACGATTTTAATTACGAGTATATAATTTTCTTGATATTATTATTTCTGTAGTGAAGTAGCATTATCATCATGTTAAAGATATAAACTCATTTGTTATCATCCATTCCAAAATTGTAGTCCAATACTCCAATTGTATTGTTGAATATGAAATAATTTGTTACATACAATTTCTAATTATTAATACATCAACCTTAAAAGGCTAACAATTGTAAAGTTAACAAGACCAATTATATTCAATATGGACGGATCTAGACTGCATACCCACAGATTATGTACTTAATATGAAAAATTTTCATATTTTAAAACATTAATTATTTCATTTTATCAATTTTTAAAATTATAAATTTCTCTCCTTTCTAATATTTTAAATTTTGAATCCGTGCCTAATATGAATGATTGACCTGAAACATTATCCAATTTAAATAACATGCATTATTTTAGTAAGGGAATGAATAAGGGTTGACTAGGAAATACATAATTGTAGTGTAGTTTTGGACCAATGCGCACGTGTTGAAGCAAGTTGGCTCATAATAATAGAGCCAAAGTTGGCGAAATTGACCAATTTATTCATATCTTGACTTCTGAGTTTTTTACCTCTTTCCTTTGAGACAACGTACAAGGAGGGGTCCCTTGAAAAATTCTTCACATCAAATGTCACATATTCAAATTTAATTAATAGTTCGATACTATTTTATTTTAGAATCAAAATCTACTCAATACATAACACGTAAAATAGATAATTAAGAAGGAAATTCACTTAATTCTCACTTTAAATTGTTTGTGCAAGTATCTCATTACCGCGAATTGGAGCTTACCTAATGCGTGTATTGATAAAATGGACACTGGGATTTTAAATGTATATGTCAAGTAGAATTACATAAAGAAAGGGATATGAAGTTTCCTCACATTTGGGCCAAGTGATTGATTAGACAATATTCCACTCTCATCACTAAAGACTTGAGATTTATTTTCCCTATGAAAACGACTTGTCTCCAAATCCAAGTGGATTTGACTGGAAGATCAAAGTTTAATTGGTTAGTCTTTACTACAAAGAGGTATCTTATGCTCATTTGACGATTGTATATTCATTTTTTTGATTATGGCAATTGAGATTATATCATTTTCAGTTAAGTCATTTTTAATAAAAATACGATTAATGATCTTTTATCAAACTTTTCGAGTCCCAATATACTATAATTTTCTGGTTTTATATGTATGGTGGGATTATTATTATTATTATTATTATTATTATTATTATTATTATTATTATTATTATTATTATTATTATTATTATTATTATACTATGTTTTAAGCACCTAAGTTTTTTTTGGATGACGAAGGTAACTCGCAGCCGCTACCGAAGTGCGCACTTGGTAAACCTCGCTCCTGTGCAATAGCCTGCAAACCACACAGGAGAGTTCAACTTCCCTAGGCTGTTATCTAAGTGCGCACTGGGTAAACCCCGCTCCTATGCAATAGTCTGCAAACCACACAGGAGAGTTCAACTCCCCTAGGCTAACCATATGTAACAGGCAACACATAGCGATTTTAGTGGGATTTGAACCCATGATCTATTGATCCCGAGCCACTCACCTTCACCGCTACGCCATCCCAAGAGGACTTTAAAGCACCTAAGTTATTCTTATGAGTTTAGGGTTTAGGGTTCAGGATAAATTATTATTATTATTATTATTATTATTATTATTATTATTATTATTATTATTATTATTATTATTATTATTATTAAGTTTAAATATCTAGCTATTACGTAATTTACTAAAGCAGGTTTTATTATTATTTTTTAAAACCAACCTAAAACTATTTTGGCATAATATACGATATTGAATTATTACTACTATTATTTATTCTAATTTTTTTTTATACACCTCTAGTAAAGAAATTTAAAAAATAGTTATTTAATTATATGAAAAAAAAATTATTTAGGATAACTGTTTTCCAATTGTATCAATTATGTTGCAAAAGATTAAAAAAAAATGACAGTAGTTTCCATGTGGCTATCCTACATGACAGTAATAATATTAGTTTGGGAATTAAAGTTGAAATAATATCATTTTGAGATTTAAAGTTTGTAATAGTATTATTTTAAGAATTCACTCTTATATTACAGCGCCTTTGAAGAGAGACATATGTAGGGGAGAGGGAGGCTGACATTAGAAATACATTGTACAGTAGGATTTAACACTATAAATGCATTTATTGAACTAATATGTCGGTAATAAATGTTACATAAGGGGCATTGAATTAATTCAAATAATATATGTTTGGAGATTATTGAAATTTGTCGGCATTTGAGGGAGTTTGGGACTGTCTGCGGAAGCCGCCGCTGTACAATAATTGAGTTTCGAGACCATTAAATCAACAGAATCCAAGAATTTAACACCTTTACTTTTCCAATTTCACATCATTACACACACATTAATACGTCTAATTAACTATAAATTTGAACTATAAACTGCTATCTTAATGATGCTCTAAATATGTTTAGTTAATATTCTATCTTGATTTTAATTAAGAACACTTATTAGCATTAATTATGCCATGTGTCTTGTGTTTGTGGGTGGGTTGACGTGAATTTCAGACCAATGAACAACCAACCAATTGTTTGGACCGTCCGATGATAATGAAAGATAACACAAAATCCAACACACTGATATTGTTTAATAACAACTACAAAGTCTTACATAATTCATGTTTTTTTTGTTGGGATTATTAAACTATATAAGCTTAGTTATTAGATCGACTAATCTCAAACAAATATGACTTTTTCTTATGTGATGAATGTAATATATATGTGACCGTTGTTTTGTTCCATTGAGAAACAAGATACGATAAAGTCCCACATAATTCATGCATGTTTTTTTTGTTGGGATTATTAAACTATATAAGCTTCGTTATTAGATCGACTAATCTCGAACGAATATGGCATTTTCTTCTTATGTGAGGAGTATAATATGTGACCGTTGTTTTGTTCCATCGAAAAACAAGATATGAAAAAGTCCCACATAATTCATGTTTTTATTGTTGGGATTATTAAACTATATAAGCTTTAATTATTAGTTTGACTAATCGCAAAGGAATATGACATTTTCGTATGTGAGGAGAGTAATATGTGATCGTTGTTTTGTTCCATCCAAGAACGAAAAATAACACGAGAATTGTTTGTTCTATCCGTCTTTCAGCGATGTTTAGAGCGCTATCAAAGTAGAAATTTACACTATAGTATAATTTTCAAGTAAAATTACATGGAATAACCGATTTACCATTCCTAATTGCATATAATTCATGTTAGGGGAGTGGGGGTGTGACCAAAATATTTTAATTATGCATTTGGTTTTGATTATTCTTTATTTTCGATTTGTTTGTTTTTTCAGTTCTTCACTTAGTGGTAGTTTTTTTTAAACTTTTTTTTTTTCTCCTTTGAATTTTGCTTACAATTGAAATCGAATCGATACAAACCACCATTTGTTGAATTATTATCGCTTGCATTTCAATAGTGTTAAGATTGAATTACATAACTACCAAATAATTAAGTTCTGCAATATTTGTAAAGATTTGATTGTCTGTCCATGAATTATAATCGTCCCATCATAAACCACCATTTACTAAGCCATACGTCAGTATATTTGTTTTTAACGGTGGAGTTAGCATGTAATTTCCTATAAATTTGTTTAATTAAATCACTAATGTCAACGGTCATTATCATAAAATAAATAAATAAGTTGTGGAATTTCAGATTTAGGACTCGAGATTTGGAATTTCAGACAACAATCACATGGACAAAAATAAATAAGATATGGGTAGGTAAATATTTAGTCTTATGATTCGCTCTTCCAAGTTTATATCGCATCAGCAAAATTGACTGGTCAAAAATAACACTAAAAATATGGAACATCCTTTTAATCAACCTAATATTTGGTGGAGTATTATATAGTTGTGGAAAAGAATATCCGAAATTTGGTATACTGTATTTAATTAACATACTGAAATTGTTGGATCATAATTTTTGATGTGGTAACAATATCCTTTTATGGTATACGTTGCATTCCGAAAATTTGGTACATATCATAAAGTTCAGTTTAATTATACATCCATACCAAACATGGCATACCTTAAACACGATATAACATGGAAGAAGGATATACCTTAAAAGGATGGTATACCACGAAATGTCAGTATATTATAAAGATCATATATCCCATTTTTTGTGTCTCATTCAATATTTCACTAATAGAATGGTGACATATGTTCCTTTTTTTACCTAAAATAACTTCGAAATATTGTATATAAACTCCCTTCAGGCTCCTTCCCATTATAGTTGATTTATTTTTTCAGCATGAAAATTAAGAAAGTGGGTGGAGATATATTAAAATAGTGTCCACTTATTTCTTTGATTGTGGTCCGTAAATTATTTCTATTTTCGGAAATAGATCAATAATAACGGGACGCTCCGATAAGAAAAGCAGTCTAACACTAATTGGATGGAGAGAGTAATTAAAAAAAAATGTGTCACCATTTTATTGGTGGGACATGATACAAAAAGTGGGATAGAGAATTTTCACCGACAGTTTATCGACATGAAATTATGATATCGGTACAATAAAGTATCGGTGTGAAATTTCTTCATATTGCAATTGTTAATAAGGGAGCTAGGTGCAATTTAACCCCCTATCGTTTCGACAAGGTGTAATTTACCTCCCTATAGTTTAAAAAGGTGCAGTACACCTCCCTGCAGTTTTTATTTCAGTGCACATTACATGTTATTTTGCCCGATTTTTGACTTATTTGGACAAATATACCTCAAGCATATAATACATATGTTAAGTTGATATCATAAATATTAAGATAAAAACTTATTAAACCATGAGGTGGCCTTGTAGTTGTATTTCACCATATTTAAGCGTAGGGGATGGATTGCACCAATTTACAAATTACAAGGAGGATTAGCGCACCTACGAGAAATGATAGGGAGGAATTTGCACCTATGTAAAACCACAGGGAGGTGAATAACACTTCTATATAAACCATAAGGGGGCTTGGTACACCTTTTGAAACCATATGGGGGAATTTGCACCTAAGTAAAACCATAAGGAGGTTAGCTGCTATTAACCCGTTAATAAGGTATACAATAAGACAAAAAAAACTCTCAATATAACGTATCGAATCCCCAAACTTGTCAAATGCACACCAATGATAATTTGTGTTGCACGGACACCTAAAAAACGTCAACGTATCGTATAGGACACTTGGATACGACACGACATTCCAATTGTCGTGTCTAATAAATTTATATGCACATAACATCTCATTCTAATAAAAATATACAAAATTAGTTAATTTTACACTTAATTTAATATTTTTATATAAATTAACGTCCTTGTCGTGTTCTAATTTTTTTTTAAATATTTTGTTCGTATTCATATTCAATCGTGTCACGTGTCCCGTATCCATTCATCCTAAATGATAATTGATGGAAAACAAAATGAAATAGAAAGAGAATCTGGATTTTTAGCGATGTGACTTTGGAAGGCCTCGTGTGAATAATGTATTGAGAGATAGTGTGGACCCGGAGTACAAATTGACAAGAGGAGCGCCCATTCCATTTCACCAATTAAGAATTCAACGACATCATCTTCGTAGAAATTCTACATTAAATATTTTCTGAATTTCGTCAATGTCGTACGAAGAAGATTAGTATAAATCCTACGCAGACATGACGCTCATAAATTGAGAAATGGACTTTTTCGTGGTTGGAGTTGTGAATATGCAAATATATACTTTCAATATGGAATTAGGATGAAATAGTACATTATTGTAAAATATTAAGAAAATTTTAGTTGAGTGCATAACATAGGATTGTAGCCTCCAGCGCCTAAGTGGGTGTTTGGAACAGCTTTTTGTAAGCTGCTTCAGTTTTAAGTTGATGTGGGAGTGTTTGAGACTCCAAGCTTAAAGCTGAAATTCTCTAAAATTGGGTCGAAAATAGAGAATCAGCAGAAGCTGCTCCACCCCAGTATCTAGCTTTCAGGTTATAGCTTATGTTTTTTTCGGACCAAATTATCCTAATAATTTTATCTAATTCTAGAACTATCCCTAATAATTTTATCTAATTCCACATTTATTGTTCACACCAATATAATTTATTAGGTTAGATATAAAATTTATGGAGGAATTTTTATGTTTTTTGTTTGTATGATGAATTTATACAAATAAATAGTATTTAACATATAATTGTATACTATATTTATTATGATACAATTTTATAATATATATAATATTTAGATTAATTTAGTATTTTATAGTATTAGATTGAAATTGTAAGCAAAAAATAAATATTGAATAACAATTATTTCTGATTTTTATTATTTATTAAAAATAATAATTAGTAATACTAAGGGTAAAATAGATATTTCTTTTGAAAAGTAACAATAAGCTACTTCTATCAACAGTGTTCCCAAACACTATTTTCCCCACTTTTAGCAGCTTTCAGCACTTATTCCAAACACTAACTGATTTTCAAATAAGTTGCTTTCAGCAGCTTTCAGCACTTATCAATAACCTTCAGCTACTCCAAACACCCCCTAAATCCGGCCTACGTGTAATAGGTACTACACTAAACCTTTCTAAATTAATATTATTAGGAGTGTAAGATTTTATTATTTTAGAGATATTGATTAATTTATAAATTAATACTATATCCATCTGTTATTGTTACATTCTTTTCGACATAGAAATTAAGAGAGTAAACGATAAAGTATGAGAGATGAGTAGATGATAAAGTATTAGAGAGAAGATGAGTGAGAGTAGATGATAAAGTAAGAGAAAATATGATAAAGTAGGAGAAAAAATATGATAAAGTATGAGAGACGATTGTAATTATTTGCCAAATTAGAAAAGTGACCATTATTAGTGGGACGTTCCAATCGAGAAATGTGACCAACAATAGTGGGATGGAGGTAATATTTATTAATTTAGATAGAGTTTTCGAGTTTCGACGAAATCGAATATTAATTAGATGAATATAAAGAGGTATAAATTTATATATTTATGTATCATATTTAAGGTCATTTTACTATTTATTATTTAGAAACAATAAGTTATATTAATTTGTTAAACAATAATAAATTTATTCATTTAAAAAACAAGTATAATGAATATGGTTAACATTCACTGATAGCGAGTACTAAAAAGACTAAAGATATACAAATTACTTCGGAACCAGTCACGCGCAACGAAATACTTATTGCGTCTAGGACTAATCACAATTTAATGAAACAGTTCAAGAAAACAACACCGAGACTTTTGGATGCAATTAGAAAAATTATATATGAAATTCATTTAGATTTAAGTTTTAACAAAAAACAGCAGATCCAGAATCATATTTTACAAAATTATCTTAATGTTTTTTTGTGATTTTAAATGATTATAAAGACGAGGCTATATATTTATATTGGAGTTTTCTGAAAAGTATTATTTTATCTTATCGAATTTGATGATTTTTACACTGACCTGACCGGAGAAAAATGTTATGTTAGAGAAGTCATTAATTTACCGAATGTTAATATATTTTATACCAGCGTATTTTAAATTTGATAATATTGTGGTGTTTAGTGTTTATACAAAATGTAAATATAAGTTTCACTTAGTTGCTTATGATTTTTTAATATGTAGTACAATCACATGAGGTTCATGATATAAACCTCTTAAAATTCTCATTCGTAATCCACATGTGTAGACAATCAGGTCTATGGGGATAAATTCAGAATTTAGAAAGTGAACAAATCAACAATTTCTAATAGGTTAAGAATGCGATAACTCCCATACACCCCTCCCTATACACGTCAATGTATGTGCTCAAATTACCATTTAGTAGAGACAGTTGTACAAATTTGCATTTACAAAAATTGACATTTACACCAAAACTGGTGGATTTCTAAGAAGATTAACCACAATAGGCAAATGTTTCTTTTCCTTCCTTTTCTCTCCAATTTAAGACATTCAATTTCCAATATCTACTCAACAGTAATTTCCAGGACAGTAGTGAGTCTTGGTTTTCTGTATCTCCTAAGAAGCAGAGAAGAGCAGACAACAGTTACAGATGACATAGCCATGCAAGCACCAGCCACCCATGGCGGCAGCCGGATCCTCAGCCACGGGAACAAAACTCCTGCAGCAACCGGAATAGCTACTACGTTGTAAGCACTTGCGAACAAGTAGTTCAATCGGATCCGGGATAGGGTCTTTCTGGAAAGATCTATGGCAGTGATGACATCTTCTAAGTTGCTCTTCATTAGCACATAGTCAGCAGCTTCTATTGCAATGTCTGTTCCAGCACCAATGGCCATGCCTACATCTGCAGCAGCGAGGGCCGGAGAATCGTTGATACCGTCCCCCACCATCGCGACTACATCCCCGCCTTTCTGGAACGAGTGGATAACATCGGCTTTTCCTGAAGGCATCACTTCTGCCCTAACATCTGTAATGTCAACCTGCATCATGATAGAGATGAGGCCAAGTATAAGAAGATTATCTTGAGATACATGGCGAAATAAAAAAATTCGCAAATACAAGAAAAAATTGGGATTCTGCACAATTTAAGTTTGCAAATATTTACTTCTTTTAGTCATCAAGAATTCCAACAAAAAGCAAGAATGTGAGAGAGAAGTGGATGTTGACCTCCTTTGCAACAGCCTTGGCGGTTCTCCAATTGTCACCGGTAACCATAACAGGATTGACGCCCATTTTCTTAAGGCCCTCGATAACAACCGCAGCTTCTCTCTTTAGTGGATCTGCTACCCCAAGAACACCGATCAACTCGTTATCACAGGCAACAAGTATTCCAGTCTTGGCGCTTTCTTCCAACTCTATAACAAAACTTTCCACATGGTCTGCAATATCTACTGAATTTTCCTTCATAAGCTTCCGATTACCAACCTGTAAAATTGGCATAAAAATAGGATGAGCATACATGTAACTGTGTTTACTAAGTAATAACAGTATGAAGCTATCATGTCTAAGAAGATACGCATCACTGGTGTAAAACACTTACCAGTATTTTCTTCCCACCAATAAAGCATTGCACACCTTGTCCAGGCAGAGCAGAAAAATCGAATACATCATGAAGCCATCCGGAGGACTTAGATGCCAGCTCATGGTTTTGAGCATCCCCAGCAGCGGAAGGTTCATCAAAGAAATGGAAATGACGGGCATATTCTATTATTGCTCTGGCCAATGGGTGTTCGCTGCTAGACTGTGCCAAAAGAAAGAGGCTGCATCAATTTTCGGGGGTAAATTAATAAAGCTAATGAAATTGAAAAGAATGCACAAGATACTGTAGGAATATCCCGAGGGGAACAAGATGGGGTGGGGATCCTTATGTGGACCCTCTTAACATTCACACAAAACGAAGGCTACAAACAGTAGACAACTAATGCATAGGATATTATTTGTGCACTTCTCATGCAAACCCAATGCTACAAATTGCTAGTGGCTTAAAGATTGTGATATGAAACTCCCAACAGTAATGCTATTTTATAGATCATCAATTTATTTTAACCTTCCTCCTTCCAAATGTTAAATGCGATGAGATGCTATTCATTAAAAGAAAATGAGGTAATCACAAAAAGAATAAGTGGAAGTGGGAGAACAAGAACAAGATCCAGGAAAACAAAAACTCATGTAGTTCTGAAATTATTTACCTCAGCTGAAGCTACTAATGTAAGGAATTCACCACGGTCCATGCCTGAAAAAACTTTTGCACTGGCAACTGTGGCTTTTCCCTGAGTTAATGTTCCAGTCTTATCAAATATGACATGTTTGATTTTATGTGCCTTCTCCAGTGCATCTCCTCCTTTTATAAGAACGCCATTGTTAGCTCCAACTCCAGTTGCCACCATGACAGCAGTTGGGGTGGCCAACCCAAGTGCACATGGACATGCAATCACGATAACTGATATCGAAAACATAAGAGAAAATACAAAGTAATTGGTATTTTCTGGTAGCCACTCGTGAGGATAGTATCCAAGAACCCCAGCAAGATACCTATATATAGATGGGAGATTATATCAGGGAACGAAGGGACAAGGAAAAAAACAAAAAAAGGAACATCATGATTCTTCTTTCACTATTTTATATAGTTGAGAATATATATCAAGACGAAAGTTTTCCACGGTGAGCTTACCACCCCAGTAACGTCAGCAACCCCAAAGTTACAACTGTAGGGACAAATATGCTTGCAATCTGCAGGTAAGAAAATTCCACACGTAAGAAGACAATTTTTTAATCAAATCTGATGCCAATTAGATGGAAACATTCAGATTCACGAACTTAGAAAGCATATGTATATGCTAGTATCAACAAACATTATATGCCTATGCACTACACAGATAGTTGATGTGCAAGCTCCTCAAGCAAATTCTCTTTTTGGATACCACTACATCCTAAAAATGGTTGAGGACTAAACTTCTCAGCTTATTTTCTTTCAATTTGATTCCTTTTTCCTTTCATGTAAGACATGCTTACATAAGCAGAAAACAGTGCGTGATAAATCAAGAGAATCTAGCACTTACAAAGTCGGCAAACTTTTGAATAGGAGCCTTAGACATCTGTGCCGTTTCAACCAGAGATATAATTTGGCTTAACACCGTGTCAGAGCCCACTTTCTTGGCTTGTATATGAAGGGAACCATGCATGTTTATTGTACCTCCAATAACTGAAGAATTAAGTTCTTTTAAAACAGGAGCAGATTCCCCAGTGACCATGCTCTCATTTACATAACTTGAACCCCAAACAACCAAACTATCAGCAGGGATTTTGGTCCCTGGTAGTACTTTTAATATGTCCCCAGGCTGAATCAGCAAAGTATCAATTTCTCTTTCTCCTACAGCTTTTCCACCTGCAGTAATTGGGTTAATTATTCACAATCTCACCACCAAAGATAAGCAGTATCAAATTATCATCTATTCTCGTATAATAGCTGGGCCTATCTACAATGTCCCCTAGTTACTTGATAACTTAGAAGCACATACCTTTGTCTTTGATAAGCAAGATAGCAGTAGGTGGAGTGAGCTCCACGAGCTTTTTAATAGCATCTGATGTCTTTCCCTTAGCAAGAGTTTCCAAGTACTTACCCAAAAGTACAAATGTAATTAGCATGGCACTAGCATCAAAGTATGTCGGGGACCAGAACCCAGTCATCGCGCCATACAGTAATGCACATACAGAGTAGAAATATGAAGCTGACGTTCCCAAGACAACCAACACATCCATGTTAGTTGAACCATTTCTGAGTGCTCTTCCAGCAGCAATATAGAACCGCTTGCCAATGCCAAATTGAATAACGGTGACCAAAGCCCAATTAAGCCAGTCTCCCATTTGGAATGGACCACAACGCCAAAGTAGTAAAGAATAAAGCAGAGGTATATGGGGACAGACGACTTGCATAAATAGGACTGGGACCTGGAGAAATTGGAAAGGAATAATAAACAAACCATATTCCAACAGAATATGCATGTACCAGTATATCAGCTGTAACTCTTCGTAAGATATGACTGCATTAATAATTGATATGCTAAATTGCTGCCAGACAATATTATGATTACCAAACCTTAACCATACCATAAAATAAATAAAATATACCAATCAAGGTGAAAAAAGAGTAACTCACACTTAGACATAAGCTCAATGTGAACAACCGAAACATGTTTGCAGACTCTTGTAGATCCTTGGAAGTCATTCTACTGTTAGGGTTCTTCACAAGAAGCTTCAGTTTCCCATTGCTACTACTTTCAATCTCGTCAACTAATGTTCTGGAACCAAGGAGCTCTGGATCAAAATGAATTTCTAGTACTTTAGATGTTCGGTCAAAACAAAATTGCCTCACACCCCTTAAGGTGCAAAGCTGTCCTTCTAACACCTGTACGTCCATTTCACTTGCAATTCCAATAACTCCTAGAACAAGTTTGTCCTGCTCATTACTCTGTACAAATGAACCTTCAAAACCAGCATCTTCAATTGCATTAACTATATCATCCTTACTGATAACAGTTGGGTCATATTCAACCTCTCCTAAAGAGGTAGCCAAGGCAACTACAGCTTTCCCGACACCAGGTAGCTTCGTTAGAATCCCTTCAACAGAATTTACACAAGCTGCACACGTCATTCCTCCAATCGTAAACTGGCCTATCAAGGTCCCATGTGCCTTTGAATGAGATTGACTTGTTTCAGGTAGGATTTCTGCATCAAAACCTGCATCTTCGATCGCACTTTTAATGTCTTCATCCTGAACATTAAATGGGACAGCTTATAGTTCAAACAAAATCATAAAGATATCGTGCTGGCATAAATATATCATGTTCCCACAACATTCCAGCAAAACCTTGTGCTACAGATAGTAAGTACCAAAGTATTGGGCAGGAATAACAATAAGCTAAAATGCAGCCACCATTTAACTGACTTTGGCATGTAACAAACATGAAGGGCGTGGATTTGAAATGATAAGTGGTTTTTACGGTTTTGAAATATTGAAACAGATTTTCAAGGGTAAAATCAGTCAATTAGCATAAGTTAAGAGGCAATGATTTGTTAATAGATTGAAATTCTACAGAGCAATACACTAGGTCCAGCTAAAATACTGAACTGCACAAAAACTTGCAAATGGAACAAGTACCAGATGGCAAAACATCAAGGGTCTCTGCAATATACTCATCCAAGAACAGGTTTGTGTTTGTCTATGTAAATACCAAAAGAGAGGATTCAACCAAAAGTAATTGACAAATTTCTTTTTTCCATGTACAAGCTAGGAAACTGATTCAACAACTTTTTTCATGCTAGGAAACTCAGATTGCAGGACTTTAACTTCAGCTCAAATTGACAGTATAAGCATTGGATATGTGCAACTAAATTAGTGCATATACTACATTATAAGCAAATAACAAGGAGTATGAAGACTCTGCAATTGGCTATAACTACAAGATCAACTCAGAAACGCTTGTTTCACCGTGCAAAACAACACCCGGGCCCGGAACTACAATCTTCAGAAATCTTAACCACATTTTAAAGCAAGATGTAGCTATAAGTTGATAAATTAAGCCCACACAATAAAAATAAACAAAAAGCAAAAACAATTGAATTCTCAATCCGCGGTATGTCAAGGAAAAAAACGCACAAAATTAGCAAGTCAAACATAGCAACTCAAATCAAATACATCAACTATCTACAATTCTACATGCATATCCACATAATGCAATCCGCTAGCTCGGGCCAAAAATAAAATCAAAAAGCATAATAGAGTTTGATCAAACCTTCACTGAAGAAGGGTCAAAGGTGATGTCCGCCTTATTCTGAAGCAACGCGACGGAAGCCTTAACAACGCCGTTTAGGCTCATCAGAGCCGATTCGACAGAAGTCGAGCAAGCTGCACAGGTCATCCCCGTCACGCTCACTTGAATTCGACGCAAATTTCCGGAATTCTCTTCATCGTACGCGCTCAGTAATCTCTCCCCCTCTTCGCCGTCCTCCACCGCTCCTCTTCCGCCGGCGGTGGTTAACTGCAACCCCCTCGTGGTCACCGCCATCCCCCCGCCTCTTTCGATTAACCGAGTAAATTATAATACACTAAGCGATCGTATTTATGTTAATTCACCCGATTGAGAATATTAAAATAATTAATGTAATTATTAACGGAAGAGAAATGTCTATATGTGCTTATTTGTAAGTATCTGGAGAGAGAGAGAGAGAAAATCTGTGGGTGGGTAGACTAGTAGGTGCGGAGGTGGGTGAAGGATTTGTAAGCGATGTCCGATAGAAATTGTCAAGGTCAAGAAAGGGGGAAATACGTCCCGGGATGATTTAGTGGTGAAGGTGAGTGATTTAGGACTGATAGGTTATGGGTTTAATTTCTATCAAGATTACTATGTGATTTGTCTGTCACCATATCACATTAAAGGTGGTTGAACTTCATGTATAGTTTGCAAGCTACTGCATAAGGAGCGGGGTTTACCCAGTGCGCAATGAAAATATAGATTCCAAGAATCAATAAAAAAAATGGGAAATACGAAAGGAATGTGAAGTTACGAAAAAGGGCTTGTACTTCTTTGTACTGCAATCGGGGATTTGGTAGTAGTTGATAGGGGTAGTTGGGAAACTTATCCGACAAATTTCGAGGGTTCGTTAAAATGTCAAAAACCTTTCTAGACGAAGGAGATTTATTGCATAATTTCTTGAATTTCGGATGGAGTTGTTAGCCAATTTTGGATTGTTTAAGGGCATTTTAGCGATTACGGTTTCTAAATCTGTTAGTTTGGAGGTTTTGTGCTGCCTAAGCGATGACCATTTGATAACTATAATTCGATTATATTATATACTTTTTATAATCTACCTGCAATATTCGAATTTAACATCATATGGTATAATAACTAAACGATATTTTGGAGGTTTCAAATGCTCGTGAAGTTGAAAGTCGGGTAGGATTCTGTCTTAATATTTTAACCAAACACTCATACAGATTTAGATCTTTCACTCATTAATCTAACTCATACTCATTAATCTAACTCATATTTAATCATTAATTTTAAAAACACCCGACATTAGGCGAGGTCTCAAATTTTAGGGTTTGTCCAGTTTATTAGGTCATTGATTAGTATGTAATCAGGGTAAATTTAAGAGAAATAAGAGATCACAATCTGCAATTTCAAAAGATGAGACAAAATCGAAAATTTTGATTACATGAAATAATAATTTAATAAGAAAGAAGTACATAGAAAATTCACACTCGGCACGATTTAGGGGGTGAGGATTCTCTACCCCAGTAGGTAGACCACTACATGTCCCACCAATAAGGTGAGTACATGTGTCGTGTGGTGATAACTTGATGGCTCACCAATGTACGCGTGACAGAGCATGATTGGTGGGCCACCAAGTGGTCTACCATTATTTGGGATAGAGTATCCTTTGCCCGATTTAGGGGCAGCCTCCGTTCGTCTTCTTTAAATCAGCTATACTGAATATAATAGGTAAATAAAGTTTATTTATTTAAGACATAGATATGATTTAAATATAATTGATATTCGAAAATCAATACGAGTGTTAAATGAAGTTGTACATTATATACGCGTTGAATTAATTTTCACCAGAAAGATATACAAATTATTATTTTTTCTTGAGCTTGAATTTGTCAAAGGCAAAATCCAAAGGTTGGTCAAAAATTCTAATTGAAGTTATAATAATTTTTTATAATTTTATTTGCAGGAGCTACTCAAATGGGTAGTTTTGGAAATTACTGGAGGGCTTTTAGGCACAAAAGCTTATGTGTATTACTTTTGTATATTTTTATATGTATTATACTACAAAGATATTGACATGTGTTAAATATAATTAAATTTTTTTATGAGAAATGTCATATGTCAATATCTTTAGAGTGTGGTACATACAAGAGTATGCGAAAGTGGTACATACAAATCGTTCTGACTTTTAGGTTTTAGCCTTGTATGAGGTGGCGGACACGGAAGCAGCCGTCGGGAATCATTGACCCTAAACTTGTGCAAAAAGTTCTGTTAACCAGTAATCCAATACAGAACCTTCCGCAATTACCCCTCCAAACATTATATTATTGCGGTTTTGTACTAATATGAGAACAAATAACCCATCCACTTGACCTTTTTAGTTTTTTTTAATACTAATATCTCCATGTTTTCTTTGGTAATATAAATCCCCAAATGATTGACACTTTTAATAGGTATTTCCTTTATTCCATTAGAAATGACACTTTTTTTTATCGGGGACATTTCATTATAAATGATATGTTTTCTAAAATAGTTAAAATTGTGTGAACCATATTTAATTATTTGAAAGTAAAACAATCTACACCACTTTCTTGACTCTTGCGCTAAAGAAAAAGTGGTATTTTTAATGGGACAAATGGAGTAGTATTTTATGTAGTACGATCTAACAAAATGTTAATAACAATTTATTTCATTTATTTTTTTCGATAGTTGGGTTTTTTTTAGGAACTCGCAATCGTTACTATTGATGTTCATAGGGTAAATTTATACATAGCTCTCAGTGTGATTTGAACTCATGACTTATGTTCGTAAACTTAGTACCTTAACTGCTATATCATACTATGGAATAATTAATAAGAATTTAATGTGTTGTTTTGAATATAAAGATTATTGATTTGAATATAAATTAATTGCATATGAACACTTTATTATGACTTACATTGCAAATATTAAAAAGATGCATAATTTTGTTAATGCACACTTCAAATACTAGTTTCGACTACATTTCCTCTATGTATACTTTAAATAAAATGCTTTTTTATAAATCAAATATATATATATATATAATCATTTCGTCTCAATATTTATGTTTTATAGGGACTTGGTACGAAGATTAAGACGGGTTGTGGAAATATATAAAATAGTGGTGGAAAGGTATAAAGTGGTTGGGGCCCACTTATTTATATAATTGTGAACAACTCATTCATGTTGACTTTTGGAATGAGACATAAATAGTGGTACAAATAAAAGTATAAATTAAACATAAATAATAGAATAAGAGTACCATTAGACTAATTATACTCCTCCCGTCCTCTTGACTTATCTCATTTTCCTTTTTGAATTGTTCCACTTGATTTGTCCTCAAAATAATTACTAAACAAATCAGTATAATTGGAGAGCGTAAATCCATAAAATCAAGTAGTTGGAAATTCCCACTCATCATGCAATATGTGCTTTGGATAAATTTTAATTTTGTACCATAATTTGTATAAAGTATATAAGAAAATATATACCGTAGTAACTAAGTTAATCATATATGTATGACAAGCTTGCAAATAACAACGCTGGTAGCATGGGAAGATACAAGGGAGGTGACCGCCGCCCTGCAAATCGTGTGCAATGCCGAGTTTTCATGGATCTTCTTTCCTATTGTATTGGATCGAATCTCACATTAGTTAGCTCCCTAAAGTTACATGTCTCACCCTTTTTTTAATAAATGTTAAATTCCCCCGTAGCCCGTAGTATTAGAAAATTTAATAATCTTATTTCCTCCCAACTCTAAATAAAAAAAATATTTCTCCACTACTTAATTTAATTTATTATTTATCAATGATCCAATTCCCCCCACACACTTTCATAATGCTTTCACTCATTAATGGAAATTTAAGATAAGATTCGCGAAAACTTAAACATTATCATAACGATGAAAAAGGTATATAATTATGAATCATGTCCCTCCAATCAGAACAAAGATTCTGAGCAAAACTCTCCAATTAAAAATCGAGAAATATTGATTATGGATATAATGATAATTAACTTTGTCCGAATTTAGTAATTATTTTATTGAATAATAGATGTTTGATAAGTCACGTTACCAAAGTTTTAAAGCTAATCATGGCTTTATTGACTTTCCTTTTAATCTCCCATTCTCACACAAAATTGGAAGGGATATAATAGAGTATTTAATTGTTGTCGCTAATTACTACTCCCTCCGTCCATTTCGGTCCGTCCCCTTTATATTGGCCTATTTCCAAAAAAAGAAAAATAAAATACTACATTCTCTCATATTTTATTATTTCTCTCACCTACTTTATCATCCACACTCTCACCATCTCACTCATCTTTCCTCTCTTACTTTATCACATATTATACTTTCTTAATTCACGTGCCGGAAAGGCAATGGGCCAATATAAATGGGACGGAGGGAGTATTTTATGTTGGTGTGATGTTAAAAGTTAAAATCTATTTTCGGTTTTAATTTGAAATTATCGAACTCGATTAGTCCATAATAAAAGATAAATTCGTTTAAAATATTTTTAAATAATGATTGCAGATAATGTAGTATAAATAAATAAATAAAATCAATTAAGGAGCACTTGGTAATAGGGTGTGGAATGAGGAATCAAATAAGCTTTATATAAGGTATTTGAGTTGGGCTTTTTGAAATTAAGTTTCTTATATCATATTTAAAAAATTGAGGGTTTTTCAAACCCATATTAGTTAGGTGGATTTTGTACAAAAACTCATATCTAATTCAATCTCGAATTCAATTCTAAATTGTGAATCAACAATCCTTAATAGGGTGAGATATTTTTGTACTTTCTCATTTAATGATCCACTAATAAAATACCGCCGCATCTTTTTAAAAAATTTTAGACATTAAAGGATTCCCAGCCCTATTAACAAACATAATTTTAGATATTTTCAATTAAAAGGGAACAAATTTTATCTTTTTATCGATGGATCATATAATTAGACCCAAAAAAAATGTCGGAATATTTTTACCCCTTTTGAAAACGTGGAGAGGCATATTAGTGGTCCACATAGGCAAATCCTGATTATGTGGGGTTTCGTCATTGGAAACATGACTGAGTTTCCACTCATTAAAAACTTCCGTCTGAAATTATAAAACAATAAAAAAGGAAAACCCAATTATATGATTCAAGACGACATAAACCTCTCAAACACCAAAGTGGATTCCTATGTATAATCTGCACTCATTTTAGTCAGGATCCTTAAAACCTCGTTGGATTTTTCAATTACCTCTTGACACGAAACACTTTGATAAGTATCCGAATCATTAATGTAAGTAATTAATTATAAAAAAAGACATTTATGCTGATCATACCCACATACTTTTTATCTTGTATTCCATTTTCATGAAAATTATCGTGAACACATGAAAATTGTACCCACTTTTGCTTTGTGGAGCGTGGGAAGTTATTATTTGAAGCATCACTTGTTCTTTAATTGAATATTCGAAGCATTATTGCACACAAATCAATTGTTCAAGAAAAGAAATAGATAAGTGGAGTTGGATTGTTTAGATTATGTTTCTTTAGGTAGATGAATGAAGTAATTGGTGGAAAACCACCTAATTTGATTGATCAGTTCTCCTGTCTTTGCATATGTCGAACAATGATAAATATTAAACTCAATAAAATAGGAATTTTTTTTCGTATATCTCTTAGTCTATAATATAATTGATAAAAAAAAAAAAAAAACTCAATGCTTTTTTGCGTTTTTCTAAATAAACAATACTCGATTATTTTAACACGCATTTTCACACATGGTACATTAACATTTGGATAAAATAAGTACTCCGCCAAAACTGTACTTTTTTAATAATTGAAAGCTAATATGTGTTTGAGTTGTTGGTTCCGTTATAACAATCACATTCATTCATCTAGTTAAATAAAAATGCAATTTTTTTTTGCATCGAAGTAGATGGATGATAGCGATTTGTTGTTTGATATAGGGTTAGGCAGGTGAACAACACCAGATTGTTGTTGGAATGTCACATATAAACCTAATGGCACTATATATTAGTATATTTTGCATTGTGTATCGAATCTCAAAACACAAAACATAATTTAATTAATTTATGTTCCTCTCTCATCTCACCACATATATGCCGACGTAATTATGTACGGTTGATTCACTTTCAATTTATAGATCTCTTGGTATTCATATTAGTGACCTTTGTAATGAGGAAAATTTAAAGCCTATGTTTAAAGTGGGCATTGAATAAATTCGTCTCATATCTATAACCACTTTACCATTAGCTTATTTAAAAAACTCATTTCTTTTATGATGAGAAACTGGCAATCATAGTTAAAAATAGGAAAGATAAAATTACATTAAACTAATCTCATGTGATGGACTCAGATCCAAATTAGCATATTCATATTATGGGCCTAAAAGATTTTTTTGTCAAGTTGCTACTTGTGGACAACCCAAACAAAACTATATCTTATTTATTTCCTTTTATTTTTTCTGCAAAACAGATTTGTAGCCCACGCATATCACACGTCCAATCCAAATATTTCTTTTTGGAGTGAAAACAAAAATTTTCAAAATCACAGTAAAAAAAATCAAATCAACATATACCGTAATACTTCGTGCCAATTTGGTCGGAGATCCCTCCGCCGCCGGCGAAAGGACTGAGAGGAGCGAGAGCGAACCTACGTCGTTTTGTAGGCCGTCGAGTTCTGTGCGTGGTTGATGCATCGTTTTAAATCAGCGACAACCTCATTGTGTACTCCTCCTCCGCAGCCGCTTCTGAGTTCTGACTCTACTCTGATCTTCGCCGACGATGGTGCTTCCCTACTTAACATTTCCGCAGTTTCTCTGGCGCCGCTGCTGCTTTTCACCGTGTTTTGGCGAATCGTTCTGTCTATGTATTTGCAATCGACTAGTTTGAGGTTTGGTTCGTTAAGGATCGGTGATTTTCACGCTTTATTTTGAGTTCGACTGAGTGCTATTCAGATAAACATGTATTGAATGAATATGTTGAAGCTTGGAAATACTGGTTGATTAATGCAGTTCAATTTATGACATCGTGTAAAGGCTGTTTGTAGAAACATGTTCATGGTATTATGTACAAGTGAAAATGTGAGATAGTAATTTGTAAGTGTTAGATTATATAAATATAATCATACATGTATAAACATGTAAATGTGAGCTTATTATTATTGAAGAATAAGGGTCCTATTTATAGGATACAAAAGATGAAGGAAACTACTAAAACTTAGATGTGGGACAAAATGTAAGTAATAGAAACTATGCTCTTAACAATTCTAACATCCTCCCTCAAACTTGTGATGGTGACGTGAGTAACATCGAGAGTTTGCCAAGAAAGAACCGGTGACGCTGGAGGGTGTGGGCCTTTGTAAAGAAATCTGCAAGGTGCATTGATGATGAGACAAATGGTAAGGAAAGAGTGTCTTTCTCGAGATGATAACGGGTAATATGACAATCGATCTCGATATGTTTGGTCCGTTCATGAAAAACAGTATTGTGTGCAATATGAATAGCACTCTTATTATCGCAATACATCGGTGTCGGATCACTGCAAGAGACGCCCATATCAGCTAACAACCATCATAACCACACAATCTCACAAGTAGTAGAAGCCATAGCACGATACTCCGCCTCAGTGGATGAGCGAGAAACAACATCTTGTTTCTTGCTTTTCCATGAAATAAGTGAATCTCCTATGAAAACACAATATCCAGTAGTGGATTTACGATCAGTTTGATCAGTTGCCCAGTCTGCATCAGAAAATGCACAAAGCTCCAAAGACGAGGAAGATGAAAACAAGAGACTTTGATAAAGTGTTCCCCTTAGATAGCGAAGGATACTAATGACTGCAGCCCAATGAATAGATGTAGGAGCACAAACAAACTGACTGACAATGTGAACCGCATATGCAATATCAGGACGTGTAATGGTGAGGTAAATCAAGCTACCCACAATAGACCTATACAAAGTAGGGTCAGAAAGAGGTTCTCCATCAGTAGGGGCGTAACGTACATTGACCTCAAGAGGAGAATCAGCATTACGTGTATCTGTAAGACGAGCCTGCTCAATTATATCCTTAGTATGCTTAGACTGAGAAAGTAGATATCCCTTCTCAGAATAAGCAACCTCAATACCCAAAAAGTAGCGAAGATGACCCAAATCTTTCATTTCGAACTGGCTAGATAATGTATCCTTCAAGGATGAAATACCGTGAGCATCATCACCTGTAATGATCATATCGTCAACATATAACAAGAGTATAATATAACCTGCAGGGGATTTTCTGACAAATAAAGCTGAATCATTGGTGCTCTGGGTAAAACCAAGCGACAACACAACAGTGGAGAATTTATCGAACCAAGCTCGTGGAGCTTGTTTGAGACCATACAGAGCTTTCTTAAGTTTGCACACTTGCCCTGGTAGGTGAGAAACACCCGGTGGCGGACACATATAAACTTCCTCTTTGAGATCACCATTCAAGAATACATTCTTAACATCCATCTGCAAAATTGGCCAACGACGGACAGAAGCCACTGCAATAAGAACTCGGACAGTGGTCATTTTAGCAACAGGTGCAAAGGTTTCCTCATAATCCATGCCATACTCTTGAGCGAAACCTTTAGCCACCAAGCGTGCTTTGTATCGCTCAATGGAACAATCAGACCGAGTTTTTATTTTGTACACCCATCGACAACCAATAACCTTCTTACCAGAAGGTGGAAAGATCAAATCCCAAGTATCAGTCTTACTCAAAGCGGATAATTCTTCCTTCATAGCCTCTTGCCAAAGAGGATCCCGGCCGCCTCGAGTAGGAAGTTGGCTCACAAACGAATCAATTTTGACTAGAAATGATGCAAATGATGGAGAATAACAAGAGTAATCAAAATCGAAACACGGGTGGATCGACGTGCTCGTCTCAGGGTAGCGAGGTGAATCCGGATCAACAATCACATGTGGTGGATTGGGATCATCAATCACAAGATGATCATGAGCAGCCATAGGAGGGATTATGGTATCTATGTTATCAGACCTGCAAGAGATGTTAGGAGAAGCAATAGGTGTATGCATAATATCAGAATCAGAGTCAGTGCTGAAAGGATCAATTCGAAGAAGATCATCTCTTGACATGTCATGTGAGATGGGTGGGATGGAAAAGAAAGGAACATGCTTAATAAAGGAAACATTTCGAGAAACATACAATTTTCTCGAAATAGGGTCATAACAACGATAACCTTTCTGCCCAATCCCATACCCAAGAAAAACACAGATAGCAACACGAGAGGATAATTTAGTACGTTCAACATGTGGACAGAGGACAAAACAAGTTAAGCCAAACACCCTCAAATGAGAATACAGTGGACTATGACCAAAAAGCCTAGCATATGGAGAAATTCCAGAATTATGTGAAATTGGAATTCTATTAATAAGATAAACAGATGTGAGTACAGCCTCCCCCCAAAACTCACTAGGAACACTTGCTGACAAAAGCATAGATCTAGCAGTCTCCATAATATGTCTATGTTTTCGTTCAGCTACCCCATTTTGCTGTGGAGTATCAGTACAAGAAGATTGATGTATAGTACCATCAGCTTTGAAAATTCCAGAAAGATCACCACTAGTATATTCACCCCCTAAATCAGCACGAAAACATTTAATAACGGCAGAGTGTTGGGTTTTCACATAAGCTTGAAATTCAGCATAAGTATGAACAAGATCAGAACGACGCTTAAGTAAGTAAACCCAACAGTAACGAGTGTAATCATCAATAAAAGAAACATAATATCTGGAGCCGCCTTTAGTAGAAATAGGAGCCGGTCCCCAAACATCAGAATGAACTAAATCAAAAGGTGTAGAGGAAGTGGAAGCACTCATATTAAAAGGCAAAGCAGAAAATTTCCCAAGTTTACAACCACTGCAAGCAGATATATCATCTGAGGGTAAATCACCTAGGAGACCAGATGTACACATAAAACGAAGGC
This sequence comes from Lavandula angustifolia, assembly GCA_028984105.1. Lineage (NCBI taxonomy): Eukaryota > Viridiplantae > Streptophyta > Magnoliopsida > Lamiales > Lamiaceae > Lavandula > Lavandula angustifolia. Next base: position 31,757,467 of record CM054802.1, on the reverse strand, counting down.
GAGAGGCCGATACATGTCCAAGTCTAGAGTGCCATAAATAAAATTTAGAAGAAGAAGCAGTCAAATGAAAAGTAGATAAATTGACAGGCGTAGTTGCAGCATGAGTGCTAAGATACAGTTCGTCTAAAACATAGAGACCTTTCCCTTTCCTATGCCCTGTCCCAATCACTTTCTTGGATTGAAGATCCTGCACAACACACGAATCGGGAAAAAGGCCAACAAAACATCCAGAATCACATATTTGACCAGCAGAAGCAAGATTCATATGTAACTTAGGAATACAATACACATCAGATAGGGATATAGTAGGGGTATGCACAGTACCAATGCCAGTTAATGGCATAGGTGTGCCATCAGCAGTAACAACTGTGGTGGATGGAGGTTTACCAGACATAGATATGAAATTGGAAGGATTAGGGGACATGTGATTTCCTGCTCCAGAGTCTAATATCCAGGAGGAAGAAGTGATACCTGATCCAATGGACGGTGATGAGGCACAAGGAACAGAGAGAGCCTGAGACTGATTGGAGTTCTGATATTGCTGGAAGGAGAGGAACTGCTGGAATTGCTGAGCCAACAAATCTGGACTCGAGTTTCCAATAGCTTCGGAGCCGGATTGATTCAGGGATGGGACCAAGGCTGCCTGAGTAGGTGGATGAGAGTAATGCTTCTGCTGCCCACCAGGGTGCTGATTTGTAGGTTTATAACCTTGTGCTCGTGGCTGTGGAGGCTTCCAACCAGATCCTTTCCGCAATTCTGGACATTGGTTTTTCCAATGCCCTGGTTGTTTGCAGTAGTTGCAATTTCCAACAGAGGAGGTTTTGTGCTGATGAGTAGGCAGAGCAAAGATCGGGACAGTGGGAGAAACTGCCAAGACGGATGTGGAAGCAGAATGCTCCCCCTTGAGAGTCTTCAAACAAGTTTCTTCGGCCATGAGTTCATTTACCACATCTTCGACAGAAGGCAGCGGTTTACGGTGCAGTAGTCCCGAACGACAGTTATCAAATTCTGGACGAAGACCCATAAGAAGTTGTACAAGACGGTCTTCATCCCTACACTTGATATAAGCATCACATGCTTTCAACTCAACAGATTCTGTCAATGCTAATTTATCCCAAAGAGTTGTCATTGCACAAAAGTAATCCTGGATCCCCAAATCCTTCTGTACTAATGCAACTGATATTTAACCGCAAAGTTATTTTGCACAAACAACCTTGACAAGTAATCCCAAATATCTTTTGCAGTTGTAAATTTTGCTAGTTGAACCTCAATCATTTGTTCAACAGAATTATTAATCCAAGTGATAATCTTTGAATTATTTGTCTCCCAAATACAAAATAATTCATCAAATTTTTCAACTCCTTTCTTAGGACATACATATTTGTCACTAATATAATCCCATAGTCCCTTACCCTTCAAAAAATTAGTCATTACATAACTCCAATAACTAAAATTTTTCCCATCAAGACGACCAATTGACTGCAACGAGTCATCACCACCAGCCATTGTACAAAAATAATTAAGCACAAATACAAGAAAATTGGAAGCAGCGGAAAACCTGAATGACGACTAGCAAGACGACTGTCGACACGAAGAACAATCCTCGAACAATTTAGAGCTTCCCCAGCAACTCTTCGCGAAACCAACTTTTCACAAAAATAAATCTGCTATCGAGCTCAAAATTTTGAACTCCAAAAAATTTACTAACTAGCATACCATGTTAGATTATATAAATATAATCATACATGTATAAACATGTAAATGTGAGCTTATTATTATTGAAGAATAAGGGTCCTATTTATAGGATACAAAAGATGAAGGAAACTACTAAAACTTAGATGTGGGACAAAATGTAAGTAATAGAAACTACAATTCTAACACTAAGTCCACTGAAAGGGACATTTGGGTCATAGATTCTTGACTCATGGCCATGGTGCTCTGATTGTCTGAAGTCCTAGAGTTTTTCATGTATTATAAAACTTGAAAGTTTTAGAGTAAAAGAATTGCAAAAAAAAAAAAAAAAAGAAATTCTAGCATGCAAGATTTGTGTGTAGGTAAACATAGATTTTGCCTTGTGGATGAGACTACTCAATGTTTTTCACCCGGGATGATTTATTATATGTGAATGTACAATGTAAACTTGACACGATGACTTTGATATTCATGTTAAGATATATATATGTCTTGCTGATTTTACTGGATGCATAGATTTGTCAAAGGTGGTTTCGATCTTATTCTGAAGAATTGTCTGATGATTCAGTTGACAAAGTCGAAGGTATACGATTGGTACTTCTTTTGTTGGCATTCTCTTCTTCGAAAAGTTTATTACCTTTATTGTCTTACTTTAGCATGGCCTGATGTCTATATTTCATTGAATCTTATGTAGAGGAATCTCAACATGCAATCTACTTCACAGCAGTTTGGTGCGTCCCCTGTATGTTCTGATATCAAATATTTATGGTAATAATCTTAATGCAACATCTTATTAACTATAAAAGTTATTTTACTTGTTGACTACTATATTATCTGCTTGCAGATTGTTATCACCCATAATGGCAGCTAAGTGAGAAACATGGAATATATGCTAAATGCTTCATGTGATCTAGTTCTCATGACTCTCCTGACCTGATGCTTTTCATCTATGGACATTTATCTACCTTTTGGAATCTGCAGAAAGGGCTAGAAAATGCAGCGAACAAGCTTAATATCGAAGATGTGGTAAGATCTATTATCTCTATTTCATGTTTGTTTTCTCTTTTGTTTAGCTTTTGTGAAAAGTGAGGCATGTAAGTTCATAAGACACTGTACTGAAAGAGTATTGTCGTAATTGAAAACTGAAGCTCATGTTGGAAACGATACAAGTCATACAACCATCTCCCAACAAGTTATGAACGTCCAGAATATAATGAGCAGTAAACAATCACTCGGTTCTGTCATTCATAGCATGCTATGTGTTTTGCAGAGAAAGACGTGGACGGTGGATACTTGATAAAGACTGATAAATATACTTGTTAATGTGTTGCATTTGATAGTTTCTGAGAGTGTACTTTTGCAGCCTACAGTGCCCTTCTTTGAGAATGGTAAAAAGGCTGGGGAAAATTCGTTAGTGCAGATGCTCAATGCTTGAACGACATTATGGAAGACTATACTGGTGAAGCAGTCATGACTTTCCATTGTACTAGAAATTTCTGTTTATTATTATACACCACATCAATTTCCCTTGGTCTCGGTTTGGAATCCAATTCCCTTAATTTGTGTCCTTATTTTTTTGTTTCTGTGGCATTTAAGTTTATTGTTTCTTATCAATTGTAGTTTCTTTGTATTTACTAAGGCAGGTTTATGATGGGCCTCACTACAGTTTCTTGCTTGTTAACGCTATTGTGTGCACATTATTGTTTTCAAATTACTGTATATTGATAGCCTGATTGGATTAACTGCAATATATATATTCTTCAGCCCTCCTCAGGATATTTCAGAAGCATGACCTTTTATCAGACCTATTTGATAGTGCAGGCTCAATGTTTGTGTTGATTCTGCTTATGCTTCTTAATGGGGTCTAAATGTTCTTTTAGAATCTTGATTGTGTAATATGCCTGTTGGTTATGTGAAAGTAAGCACCATTGTAGACATTATGTGGACTCTTACCAGTTACCACCCGCTGCATCAAATTCTATGCCAAATAAATATCTAGGTCCAAATGATCTTAAAGTTCCGCAAATAATATTTTGATCAAAATATTGTTTGTTATCTAAATTTGGTCTATTGATTATATCATGTTTTGAGGTAAACTTTGAGTGTGTTGGTAGTGGCCCAACTGCTAGTTTAACCCATGCTGGGAAAGAAGATAATGTTATGGTTCGAGTGGAAGTTTCTCTTGGTGAGGACATGCTCACTTCTTCATTGGTGTGTTTACTCAGTCGAGATTTTGTTCGCTATACTCACACTAGCATGTATTTGGTTGTGAATTGCAAATGTTGATTATGAACACATTTTTTTCTCTGAGCTACATCCTTTTTGTCCTCAGTTTATGTTTTGATAAACAAACCTTCAGCAGAACTCAATGAATCTGTTAATTTTCAGAGTAATGTAGAATGGATGATTCTGCTAGAGGGTTCAGGTTTGTTTTAGAGCAATTTGTTGTGGCCTCATTTGTCATTCCTGATACCTATCTTTCTAGATGTAGGATGACGGATCACCGGATACTTAACAAGCATGATGCTCTAAAAGTGGATTTTTTGCTAAGTTCTCAAAAGTTTCATAAATCATTAGGCATGTGATGCATGGTACTGTGAAGCTTTTTTGAGCTTTGTCATTCTTTTCTATAATTCATATTAACCATTTTGTCATGGAATAATAGGACTGGTAGTGCATAGTATCTTGTTAACCTATATTTGCAGTGTCCCAAGGGCATGAGATCTTGATAGGTGGTGCATGTTTTTTGATATCTTTTTCTCCCAATACTTGGAAGAAGCTTGTTTATATACTGATTACATCAGATCTTAGCTACTTGGAAAGCAATGTTCAAAAATGAAACCCCTCTCTATTTTGGAAGATCTCCCAATTGCCTTTTGGGGTATCCATCTTTATGGTATTCCTGCGTCCGCCTTTACGTTATTTAGAACATTTTTCTTTATAATGGATTATTCTTAGTATACTTGAAATCTTTACTTGTTTGTGTCCATCAGATTGAAAGACATTTTTAGGGAATTGATGGATTGGTCACTGTCCATTTGGACTTTTATTTACAGGTATATCACAAAAACGGAATTGAGTTAATTTCCTTTTTCTGATTTAATTGGAATATTTGACTCGTGCTCACGGAGCCCAATAAAATTTATTTGATGGAATATATGATGCAGGGATAAAGTACGAGTACAAGTGGGGGACCAAGTTGAAAAGCTTTTCTGAGATGAGTTAAATTGCCCGAGATGCTTCTCTAGTTACACTTGGATTACCCTATTATATAAGAAGATACACCATCCTACTGTTACTACCAACAGTGTTTTCAATTGTGATCCCAAAACTACCCCCTCCTTGTATTAGCTACTCCAATGGGTAATTGTCGGTCATTTCCGTTCCGCACTTTTCTCCAAAGGTTATTTCTACCGTCCAGCCGCAATTCATTTTGCCTCTACCTCCTCCGACCTTTATCACTCTCTATCCCTGCTTCAATTAAGTCTTACGGTTCCGTATCGCTGAGGAAAGTTCCCGAAACTAATTAAGTGGAATTTAAATATTTCGGAAGGTAATGTGGAGGCGGCGTTGGATAAGCATGGGCAGTCGATGTCGAATACTTTGGAGGAGGCGGACCGTCTGTAGCTGGTCACGGTAAGGGCGATTGTGAAGATATTTCGCCGCCGTAGGCGGTGGATTTTTTGGCGGCGAGGAAGAGGTTGTGCCTCTGCATGCAGGAGTGGGGAAGAAGAGGGATCTTGATCATGGTACGATTTAATTAGGTGGTCATTATGTGGGTTAATTGCGATTGAAGGGTGATTGAGGGTTTGGTATGGTTGCGGAACAAATACTATAATTCTGAACCAATTTTCGATCGGCCTATTTTGCTTGCCGTTTATCCACGATTACTAAATAAAGATTCGCCACCATTCCAAGACGAATCCCCTCGCTCAGTCCCAGAAATCCGGCGTGGATGAAGTCCCGCTCAACTTCGGAAGCGGCGGAGCTGAACCCACTTTCTGAAATTGCCTCTCAGTTGTTGGGTACTTGTCTACATATGCAGGTGCATTTATTTCTGAAATTGGCCTACTGATGATAAATTCTATATTATTCTTGATTCTTATTCTTCTGGAGGGCTAGCAATTATTTCCTAATAGTCGGAAATTCTGGGGGAATTCTGAGTAGGGAAAGGGTTAATTTACTCCATTATTGGTTTTTCATCCCGTCTGTGAGATAGGCTAGAGGTGATAGGGAAAGGGAAATTCTGGGTGAATTAGAACCATGGGATTTTATGGTTGTATACAGTCAACTCTTCTTCTGCCTCATGCGTGTAAACTTTCGGTAGAATTTAGGATCTAAGGTTTTATCTTTAGGTTTAGATGTTACTAGGATAGAAAAATTCCCATCTCTTTCCTATGAGGAAAGAAACAAGGGATGAATACATATTGAAGTTGAGATAGGCTTTCATCTTAACCTTAATTGAATAATAAGTAAATCGAGTTCTACGCATGTTCTTAAAAAGGTAATAATATTCTACTGCCTTATGTATACCATATTTTCCTAAACTTGAATGAAGCACAAGATGAATGGATTAGCAGTTGCCTTTAAGTATTCATAAGTACTCTGAACTCATTCTGCATATTTTTATTATGTATATAATATGAAAGTTTAGGTTTACTGTTTCTGCTTGATCTTTCACTATTTACTATTAGGAGGATACTCATGAACTTGCCCCTTTTCTTGATGTACACTAACTTTACCATTTTTTGTCACATAACTTATTTTATTGAAAGCCCAATGTAGCCTCATATATATCAACTTTTGCCGAAAAGTATGATCGTATTGTCACGATCCTCTTAGCTGTTTGGTTCTCTTGCTCACTAGCATGATATCACAGTCGATGCAGAAATGCATCTAAAATGAGTTGGGTGGATTGAGCTTGGGAGAATCTTGATTTTCATGCTTCTTTGCATACCATGCTTTAGAAATCATTTGTTATGCTGTGAATCTTTTTTTTTTTTATTGGCTAGGAAATCAGGTTTGAAGTTTTGTTGTTTCTCTCTTGTGATGTTGTGTCAGTATAGTCCATGGATTTGATGAGCGAACGGCCCTCTCTGCATTGCTGTGATACTCTTCCATTGTATTTGTCAGTATATGCAAGATTGAGTTGATGAATATACCATAAGTATGAAGGAATTAAAGATTTGTTTTGTTTAAATCCGCTTAGAGAACTGAACGAATTGTTAGTTAACTTGTCTACCTTGAGTTTCAAGTTCAGACCAAAAGGCCCAATGGTAAAACTTTCATTATTACCTTAATACATTATACTTGGATACATTGATGATATCTCAATCAGATCCATCTTTAAGGCTCAAAAAGGTGTTGGTGTGGCACCCTCCATATGTGTCTCTACTATAGAAAACTAATCTCTTGAATAGATATATGTTGTTTCTCATTGCCAGTATCATACGAAAATCAGGTTAAAATTCTATTAAGAGGGAGTGGATAAATTTGAAGCATATACATCATTTTTAGATATTTTATTAGTTGACTTTTCTAGAACCAAAGGCTAAGTATATGCACCTGGAATTTCTGTATTCTGTATATCTTCAGGTTCTTAGTTATGGAAATTGCAATTGCATACCGGAGTATGCATCAGTTGGAGGAATAATAGTTTTGCAAGGATTTTGAACCATCTGGAAAGACTTAAAGACTGATAGCTGCAATTTTCATGTTGTAGATAAACAATCAAGGGATTAACGTCAGGAAGCCAACTGTTGATTAGACTGCTGAAGAATAACTTCAGGAGCGTATACGGCGGGTAGAATTTCTCATCTTTACTTCTCTGTCTATCCTTCCCCAATTGCTTGTTTATTGATTATACGTGTTAATAGAGCTTAAATGTATTTCTTTTAATTGATGACTCTAAATTGTTCTTTCCATCTGCGAGCTTGGCGATTTTGATATGATAATTCTGATGAAATTCTGCCAAGTTTGTATGAGAATTGCCGCTCTGGAGTTTTCCTTTGATTAGCTCCTCAAGCTTTTTCTGAACTCGAGGCTTTACTCACTGGTGAAAACGTCGAATTTACTTGATATATTTGAGAATTTAGGCGATATGTGCTGCCAATGTAACCGTGTACTTTGAACTTTGCTCACTACTTTTAATAGTTTGGTGTTACTCTCACATTGGATAACCGATTGAACTTGCTTTGAGTTTTTGGATAGTACCATGTGCATTCTTCGGCTTGATTTAGTTGAGGCTTTCTAGCTATGTCATATGGTGTAGAAATGAAGAAGATGGTGGAGAAGGCGTGGGGGCTATCTCATTATATGTTCAAATGGACGTCTATGCCGGTATTGGAGGATATGACAAGATATTTTTGTTTTTCTCGGAGCGAAATTAAAATTTTCAAATTTAGCAGCTTGTTGCCACAAATTTCATCCCCAAAAACCATATTTTGATTATGTTTCAACTATATCAACCGTACTTAAACCGTTAGATAATCATAGTCGACAATAACATCACCGCTCAAAGCAAAAAAGTCGTATGTCGTTGCTTAAGTCCCCTTTTGCAAATTTGATTAGTTGTTGCAATTGCTTATTACATTCGGAAACCCAATTAATCGCTTTACGAGATTGTCTATTTGCTTGTCAAATTTGACTAATTGTTTATTCGTTTTTGGAAATGTGATTAATTGACACTGATAATTTGAAAATTTCCTTAAGTAATTACTTATTTTCTTTTGAATGGAAAGTATAGAAGAGTGCTGCATGTTGTGTCGATTGACGATTTACGTCTGCTGGGTAGATAGGTTAGAATTGACGGAGACAAAGCTCATTTTGTTTGCGGAGTTACAGAAAGAGTGTTACTCCAATACAGATAAAGACAAATACAAGGTTTGAGGCTTGTTTTGATGAGGTTAAGGGTGGAATGAAGTTTGTCGAGGGTGATGATGATGTATTCATCGGTTACCGTGATTTTGGCTCTTAAAGGCGAGCCCTTGCTTTGATTAATATGGTCATACATCTGACTCGAGCTGCCACACATCTTGTTGATTTAGGTAAATTCATATGTTTGGAGTCTAAGTTTCTACATAATCACAATTGGGATTACTATCTTGAATTGCCTATTTTGGGTTCCGTTTCATGAAAATTTGGGTTTAAATAATCACAATCGGGATTAGTTATTGTTTTTTTTAATAAATGATTTTATGACTTAAATAAAGAGAGTGCAATATTCATATGCTTCTAAGTGTGTTTATTGATACATATAAATTTCATTTTAACTGTATACTTTTCGTAGAATGCTTCTTGGATTCATTAGTTGTCCGTGTTTAGTTGTTTTTGAAACATCTGTGTTAGTAACATATTTTATCAGAATCGAGATATTACTATTACTATATTGAAATGGATTATTATTTAGATGCTTAATTTATTTATTTTAAGCACCAAACGATTCTAATGCCACACCAATAATGTATCGATTTACCGACTTGTACTATTACTAAGCAAAAAATACGACAAGTTTATTTGGCCAGGCACTGCGCTAGCGCGGTGAGAAATTTCTAGTTGTCTTATAAGGTAATAGTCTGCTAAATCTTTCTACTGTTAAGTTTTGATTCTTTCATAGTAATGTTTTCTTTAGACTTTGCGACTGAAAGATTGTGTTTTCAAATGCTAATTTTTTTTTTATTTTTAGAATAATGCCTTAGTCATTTCGATAAATTTCACTCCAAAATGATTAGGATGACATAGTTGGTTGGTCTGAGGCCTGTATGTATGCCTCTGCATTAGCAAGACTGAAATGAAGAACACACATGTGATTATACAAATTATACATGTAGGACTATCAGTTAAACCGGAGATTGATTATTCTACATTATTTTGTCCCACTTTCTTAGTTGGGTTGTTTCACTCATCTTGTCTCATTCCAAAAATGGTAAATTACTTACAAATAACTACAAACTAAATTTTGTGGGTTTCACTTATTTACACTCAATTTTCAAATTTCCTTAACCCTTGGTTTGGTTCCAGAGAAATGGAGAAAAAAAATAAGAGGGAGATGAATAGAAGATAAATAGAAATTTTTTATGTTTGGTTGAGAAACAAATACGGAACAGAAGAAAAAGTGGTGGGATCCAACTATTTTTCATTTATTTATCTTTAAAAATGGGGAGATTAGTGAGTTTATAAGAAAAATGACAAATATAACCTAAATTAATTTATTTCTTCTTTTTAGTTAAATGTATTTTTGTCTTTTTAAAAATAACATCATTTTCTTTCTCTTTTATTTTATCTTTATTTCTCTCATGCCAAATAATATATAAAATTCATTATATTTCTCTCACTTTTCTTTCTTTCAATTTTCTTTTTTCCCAAATTCTCTCCTATTATTTTCTCGATTCTACCAAACAAAGGCTAAAAGAAATGAGTCGAATTCAATGGCACGGAAGGGGTAGTATTCTAATACTCCCTTCGTCGCATACCAAACATGACATTTTTATTTTCGGCCGTCCCATATAAATGTTTTATTTTTCAAAAGAGAAATAAAATTAATACAGACTAAGTCATTTTTGGGAGTGTCATTCACAATATTTATCTTAACATACAATAATCAAAATTTTAAATTATGACGCTGAGTATAATTTAGTGAATCACACTATTTTACCTGCAAAATCCAATTTTCCGAATTTTCGAATTTCGAGCCATTAATAATGGAATGGAGTAGGTAATACTAACATTGGGAAAATGGGAAGTAAATTAGTCGAAGGAAAATGCGTGGGTAGAGGCATGCCTTTGATTTGACCTGACGATCAGTAGAGGGTAGAGGGTAGATAGGTAGATGTAGGAGAAGGTGGTACTCTTATGGAAAGACAGCGTAAACCAATAAGCCGCCAAATTAGAAAAACAGAAAGCAGATGCTAGTTGCGAAAAGCCTGACTGACCTTTGATAGGGATGGATGCGATGAGACGACTGCATTACCAAATCTCTCCAATCTGTATCTCTTCCACAGACACACAAATACATTGCGTCATACTACCGCATACTATGGCACCCACACAACCCACTGAGAGCTGGGATGATAGGGGTGTAACGGTTCGATTCTTGGTAGGGGTGTAACGACCTCTGATTTTTGGTAGGGGTATAACGATTTGGTTCGATTTTAGTATAATTTAGTAATCGAATCGAACATATGAAAGTGATTTAGTTCAGTTTGATTTAAGGTGTACTTTACTTTTGGAATCGAACTGAACCGAACCACTTAGAAATAGTTCGGTTCGGTTCGATTCATCGGTCATACCTTTTTTAAATCTTAAATAGATTTTTTTGAATCATAATATTCCATACATGCTTAACGTGAATGAAATCCAAGCACAACAACTCCAAAATTTTAACAAAATATAAATATACTAAACATAACTACAAAAGTTAATCTCCAACTAGGGCTCCAAAATATTAACAAAAATATAAATATACTTAACATAACTACAATAGTTAATCTCCAACTAGGGGAAACAAATTCATGACTTTACAATCCACATATGCAGTAGCAAAATGAAACAATTTCATGACTCCACGTAAACGGATGAACTAAAAACTTCCAGAAAAAATTCCTACGGATGGTGGACTTGTTGTTCAACTTTTACGTTTTGATAGAAAAAGTGAAAATAGTATTGAGAATGAATTGAGAAATGAGAAAGAAGATATAAATGAGAATTGAAAAGACAGAAGAGTGGTGTAGACAGGACTTAGTTGTGCGGCGTGCCCAACTGCCCTAGTGTAATAGTAGTATTAGCATATTTTTTTTAATTTTTTTAATTATATATTTATATTTGTATCAATTACTACCTATTATACCCCTAGTAATCATATATTAGTATACTACCTAGTAAGTAAGTAGTGGGTAGTATTAATAAAAATCTTTATATTTCATTCGGTTCCATTGGTTCGGTTCGGTTTGAGCGGTTTCTAAATCTTTGGAATTATGAACCGAACCGATTGTAAACGGTTTTGAAGAATATAAACCAAACCGAACCACGAAATCGAACCGAACCGTATTTTTCGATTTGATTTGATTCGATTCCGTCGGTTTCGCGGTTCGTACCGGAACCACTTACACCCTACTTCCTGGTCCCAAATTAATTTGATTCTGCTGATTTAAATGAAAGGTGGCTCTCTTATGTGCTCTGTGGGCTAGCATGTCAATCATTTTAAAATTGTAGTATTTGAAAAAGAATAAAGCATATTTACAACCATATGTTTTAAGAGTTTTTTTAAAAAAAAATTGGATTCATTTGCTGATATCTAAAAAGGATTATGTTTATGTAGTTTCTTGTTCTAGTTTCTATTCAAAAATTTGAATAGAGCAACATGTAAACAATATTTTGCTAACTAATTGCTCCATTTCGTAAAACCCTATTGTTATGTTCATTCCAAATGAGCTTCATTGCGGGGACCAGATACTCTCCACCAAGAAAGCTTTAACTCCGGCAGGTCGCAAACCATTAATGCAATCTATTGCTACAACCATGTTTAACATCTACCCAGCCTAAATTCTTTTTAAAGCTCTGTAGACTTGTTTTGACAGAATTTAAGTTTAGAGACTTTAATATCCATTTATCCTTCGGCCCTCCTAATGGCCTTTATACAATGTCTCATGTTCCTTTCCATGATTACACCAGCTTGGAAATTTTGAATTGGAGAAATATTACAAGATGGAAAAGTAATGGTTTTACAAGTGTCGTATGTCGTTAACGTAAGGAGTCAAGCGTGCACAGTTTAGGATAGAGAAACATTTCCGACCCCCAATTTGTATGAATTAAGGTTTAATAATTTTAAATTCTTTGTCGGGTAAATTCATCCAAGAGTCCTACTAAGTTTATTATTATGGACCATTTACATCCTTTTACTTGATCGAAAAGTGTAGATATATCCAACACTGTCCATCCATGTCAAAACACTTCCAGCTCATGTTATTAGTACACATAATTGTACTATATCCACCCCTTTGAGAGGGTTGATTGCCAAATATTCATATGAATATGATACATGTATGTATATTCACTATATCTCTCTCGAATAATATGCTGCTGGAAAGGAACCAATGGATGGAAATTTCCAACTTGGAGCTCTGGACCAATAATTGTACAGCACTGGTCCTAGTCATTACACCCAATTATAGAACCATTCCCAATTGCTTTGACCACATTTGAATTGACTAGATACTATTCTTTGATAATTTTATGTGACAGGGACGAAACATGGCATGTGAATACGAAGTTGTCTCTCAGAAAAACTTCTCTCATACTATAGAGGTGTGTGTTTGTGGTATTTTCCTTGTTCTGACCCGAACATCTCCAACTATTACTACGACTTGGATTGCATGGCTTCAAGTATACACAATTATATGAGCTGTGCTGGCCACTCTCCTTCATTTCTCTCATAGTCATATGTGGTTGGGGTCCGCTTGTTTTTACGGGAAATTATAACTTAGATCAGATCCTTAGCTTAACTTATGAACCTTGTGGTTTAGGAAAACTCGCCTCATCTAGCATTGGTAATGCGTCAGTGGCCACTGTTTCCGCAAGTATCATTATAAATTGTTGATAACAAAATAGGATTTTTTAAATGAGATCTTGTGAATTTACCTAGACCACAAGGTGGATATGATCTAAGGTATAATTTTTCCTATTTTCTTAATGAAGTACTACTATGTGTTCATGTGCGGAAAAGTTTTTCGTTTTCAAATTTTGGTTAGTTTGATGCTATGGGTAGAAGCAATGTTGCTCCTATACGAAAAATTCGACACATGCAATTAGAGTAGTATCCCTAGTTTGATTTTTGAACTTGGTATTTAGAAGTAGAGGATGACTACGGGTCATATAACTAAAATCAAAATTTCCCCCAAATTATGTGTAACCCCTCTTTAGACCAACGATACGTGAAACATTCAAAATCATTATAACTGTGATCTATTATAAACCTCACGCATAAAAGTACATATTGTGGAATAAAAAAATTTCCTCTATTCACATAATATAGCAAACACGTGATATTATATATATATCTACATATGTTAGCAATAAATACTTAGAAGACTAGTTGTTTTGGTGTTATAGTAGAATAATTAGGAAGATACTTTACATATCTCCAACAGAGATGCCTATTTTTAACTCATTTTACAATTTCTGTCACATCAAACAATAATCTCATTCCAACCGCCAAATTCAAATTCACCCTCAAAAAAATATTTCTCATATATTTTATTTCATGCTATTATTACAACAATACCTATATATTTCTCAATATTACACATTAGACCCACAACAATTTCAATTACCAATTATATATGTAATACCATTATCGTAGTGTTTTCCTATTATATGTATTTCATAATATTTTTCTATTGTTATGATTGTTTTTAATGTAATATTATATTTTATATTTTATAATTTTCTATTGTTGGTATAATTGTATTCTATAAATACCATAATTAATTATTATAATTATTACACATAATTAATACGATAAAAACGTCAGCCCATTTTTTATAATTAACAACATGACCTATTATTTAATAATTAATATTTTGTCATTGTCATATAATTTTTTTCTATGTAATCGTCTAATTAATTTTTCCATCGGAATGTAGATTTCGATTTTTCAACAAAATATAGGACTTGAGAGTAATTTTGCAGAATTGAAAAAATGAATTGCTGTTGTGAACAGTAAACACCATTTATAAAGTAAGAGGAGATAGAAAAATGACAAATCCTCATTTTAATGTTGAAAATAGAGTTGAGTTGGTGATCTAATCCAAACACCATTATAGTGTGGGTTGAAGATGCTCAGAATTTTTATTTACTTAATCCCTAGTTTGAAAATCACTGTAGTTCGTGTCTATCATTCGTCGTATGTTCGAAAAACATATTCAAGAAAGGGGACCATGTTTCTGATAGGGAAATTGTCAAGAATAGACACTTCATGTTTGTAATTGCAGTATCTGCCACTTCTTATTCAAAATTGCATTTCTACCCATGGTGACTATTTTATCCCTATTCTGGCATCCTGACAGCCTACGCTATGTTGCATGCCGCACCGCCGCATAAGGTGGGTGAGGTGGACGACAAATTCAATGTTGGCTCGGTTGATCGCATGGAAACGCGCGTCTGCTACAGTGCATTCCCACGCAGCTGGTGATGTGAATTAAAGCTGCAGATTCCCACGCAGCTGGTGATGTGAAATAAAGGAGACGCAGCTGGTGTTATGTCAACGCAGCTGACAATTTCCCATTATATAAACCCAAATCCTCTGATAGTGCCATCCCAACACCTGCAAAAGTTTCTCTCTCTGCCTCCCATTTAATCCATAGACCCTCACTTCCTTTCTCTCTCTATAAATAAATTCCACCCTTATTTCTCTTACTCCTTTTTTAAAAGCCGTCCGGTCCAATTCCTCCACTCTCTCTCTCTCTCTCTCTCTCTCTCTCTCTCTCTCTCTCTCTCTCTCTCTCTCCCCTCGAAGAGTCAGCGCCTCCGTTTTGTCTCAACATACCAGAGCAGAAAGAACAGAGGAGATGGAGGATGATTGGGATTTTATATACCGAAATTATGTAATCTATATAAAATCCGAATATATATGCATTACCGAATTAAAGGTGTGCAGCTTTATCATGCGCTGGTGATGTGAATTAAAGCTGTGCACGTTTATTGTTTTTTTGTTTGATGTATGAATTTAGGGTTTGTAGAATTAATTGGGTATTTACTTCCAACCCTTTGTTGCTATATAAAGATGTTCTTCTACTTCCAATTCCCCACAACCATACTCACGTGTTCTTCTACTTCCAATTCCCCACAACCATACTCACGAGAATAGAGAATCAACAAGTCAAGTTTCTCTCCCCACTCCTCCATACTCACGAGAATCACAGCAGTTATGGATGAATATTATGCCGCTTCGCAGGTTAGTAGACGAAATCCGTTTTTTTATCGTGTTAGCACTTTATTAGTCGTGTATTTAGGGTTTGAAATTTATTTAGGACGAAATCCAATATTTAGGGTTTGAAATCAGATATCGTGTATTTATTAATCCTAATTATAAATTTATTAATCGTTTTTTTTTCACTGTGAAATCAGATATCGTGTATTTAGGGTTTGAAATTTATTTAGCAATTGATTATCATGTATCCTGTGAAACTGTTATGAATAAATCCACGTTGGTGATAATATAGATTAATGGGTATAAACTGTTATGATTAATGGGTATAAACTGTTATGATAATATATCATCGATTATTGTTATGAATAAATCCACCTTGGTGATGGGTATTAATATTATCATGTATACTGTGTAGAAGAAATAATGGGTATTAATATTATAGTTTTTAATATATCGTGTATTTTAATATTAATTATACTTATATCGTGCCTCGCAGATTTTAATATTACACAATATATACACAGTATTGTATTTTAATATTAATTATATTAAATATTAACATGCCTCGCAAATTTTAATATTAATTATATAGATTAATGGGTATATACTGTGTAGACGAAATTATAAAGATTAATGGGTATACATAGATTAATATTAACATGCCTCGCAAATTTTAATATTAATTATAATAATTTTAATATTAATTATATAAATTAATGGGTATATAGTGTGTAGACGAAATTATATAGATTAATGGGTATATATAGATTTTAATATTAATTATATAGATTAATGGGTATATACTGTGTAGACTAAATCTATATTAATTATATAAATTAATGGGTATATACTGTGTATATACTGTGTAGATTAATGGGTATATATATAATATAGGTTCATGGGTATATATTGTGTATATACTGTGTAGATTAATGGGTATAACATATTATTATATAACTATGTATTAATATATAATATATTATTATATAACTGCGAATTCAACAATATATTATATAACTGTGTATAATTGAATTTGTTTGTATGCTGATTTGTTTGTATGTTATTATATAACTGCGAATTCCATGCGATTTGTTTCTATGCTGATTTATTTGTTTCTATGCTGATTTGTTATTATATAACTGCGAATTCCATGCGATTTGTTTGTATATTATAATATATTATAATATTATTTGTTTGTATATTATAATATATGTTCGAACATACAAACAAACAATCGGCTAAACCTCAAATATTATTTGTTTATATATTATTTGTTTGTATGCTGATTTATTTGTTTATATATTATAGTATTATTTATTTGTATGTTTGTTTGTATAATATATATTACAAAGACCTATTTGTTTGTATATTATAATATATTATAATATATTATTATATTACAAAGACCTATTTGTTTATATTATTATACAATCGGCTAATTAGTCTTTGTATTATTTTTTGTTCATGCAGAGTCAATGATTTTTTTGAGGTACGTAGCCAAGTCGGCTAAACCTCAAATCATGATTCATTACAAGTGGGATGTGATCCCACTGATCCGCGAGACACTGATTGCCGTAGGCGGTGACACCCTATACGCACAATTCTGTTCGAGCAGCCCTTTCGGCCATTTGATGGAATGGGAGGGGAGTGTTAGTGCAAGCAAAGCTCTCCACCAGCTCATGTGCCGTGAAGTGGATTTCGCCGACTATGTATCCAACAACTTTTGGTTTCACGTATCGGATTGTCATTTGAAGTTCGGTCCGCAGGAATTCGCCCTGGTCTCGGGGTTGATGTTTGGGTCATCGACATTTGACCCAACAACGGAGCATGATGCTTCCACGGTTCGTGCAAGGGCCGTATTTTGTGGAAATCGGAGACTGAAAATATCCGAGTTGGAGGATATTTTCAGAGAACACGCGGTGAACGGCGCATCGGCAGCCGACTACGTCAAAGTGGCAAATGTGTTGATGCTGCACCTACTAATCTTGGGTGTTCCGAGGCCGAGACTGATCGACGACTTCGTTTGGGTGTTAGTGGATAACCTGAACGAATGGAAGAAATTCCCGTGGGGAGCGTATGCATACCGAGCATTGCTTCACTACAAGCAATTCATCCCCAACACTCTTGCGGGATGTAAGGTGTCTTATGTGTTCAGCGGCCCCGTCTGGGCCTTACAAGCATGGGCTTACGATTGCATTTCCGAATTTGGGAGGGCTTGTGCGAACTTGGTGGACCAAGAAGCGCTTCCACGTCTGTTGAGGTGGAATTTCCCGAAAGTGAGAGGATCGTTCGCTGGATTCTTCGACGATGAGGTAAATAACTATCTTTGTACAGTCCAAACAAAAATATGGTAAAATATATATATACTGTTGAGAACTATGATCTTGTACAGACATATAGGTCATTAGAAACCACCTAAGTTCATATATCTCCATTTAAATTGTACACGTCGCTTTTCTAGATTCTAATTATGTAACGTTACAACAGGTATTTCGAACGTGTGTACGGGCAACCACGCCAAGAAGCTTGGCGTGATATGCATTTGGAGGTCTTTGAACGAGCACAGTTCGTACAAAGAGACCAAGTGAATTGCGGTGTATACGCCCTATTATCCGTGCATCGGTTAATTGATGGACTGCCGAGGCCAGAACTCGTCCAGAGTGAGCTCGACATTTGGAGCATTCGGCATATTATGGGGATGCGGATTTGGTTGATGTGTGTGGTGGTTGACCCGGTTGATGATTAGGCCCTTTCAAAGACATTTATTTGTTTGATTTTCAATTATGTAACTTTGCAGAGATATATTTTGCAGAGATATATTTCGGAATATACTAAATAGAGTCATTTTGAATCGTACTAAAACATTAGTTCTCCGTATAAAGTGTGTATTTTAGAAGATATCGTCGTATATTGATTTATACGGAGATATACGAAACATATATGGAGAACTAAAATGGAATATGTAATTAATCACTATTTAGTGATGTTTAGTAATAATATATTGCACAAAACCCATACGTATGAGGTACCTCATTTACAAAGTAGCGGATAGAGTACTATTACAACAGCAAAACCGTCAATTTAAACAAAGAAGACTACTATTTAAAGTAACTTGGATAGTTTTTCTATGAATTTATGTCAATTCTGTTTTTTTAAATTTAGAAATTACTATAAATCTATATATGTGTCAATCTTTCTCTCTATTTTGACAAATATTTCTCACAATTGTATATCTTACCTATGATATAGAAGGTAAATTGAGAGAGGACTATTGGAACAAGTGTTTTCCAATTTAAATATAGAGATTACCATTTTAAGTAGGTTATATAGTTTTCTCTCTCATACTCTCTCAATTAAAACAATTTAAAAACAAAATAAAGCGATTCGTCCAAGGTACGTATAAAGTTGTTACAGCGTCACACGGGGGACTATACGTAATTTGCAGAGATATATTTCGGAATATATTAAATAACGTCATTTTAAATCGTACTAAAACATTAGTTCTCCGTATAAAGTGTGTATTTTAGAAGATATCGTCGTATATTGATTTATACGGAGATATACGAAAAATATACGGAGAACTAAAATGGAATATGTAATTAATCCCTATTTAGTGATGTTTAGTAATAATATATTGCACAAAACCCATACGTATGAGGTACCTCATTTACAAAGTAGCGGATAGAGTACTATTACAACAAAGAAACCGTCAATTTAAACAAAGAAGACTACTATTTAAAGTAACTTGGATAGTTTTTCTATGAATTTATGTCAATTTCGTTTTTTTAAATTTAGAAATTACTATAAATCTATATATGTGTCAATCTTTCTCTCTATTTTGACAAATATTTCTCACAATTGTATATCTTACCTATGATATAGAAGGTAAATTGAGAGAGGACTATTAGAACAAGTGTTTTCCAATTTAAATATAGAGATTACCATTTTAAGTAGGTTATATAGTTTTCTCTCTCATACTCTCTCAATTAAAACAATTTAAAAACAAAATAAAGCGATTCGTCCAAGGTACGTATAAAGTTGTTACAGGCGTCACACGGGGGACTATACGTAATTTGCGAGATATATTTCGGAATATACTAAATAACGTCATTTTGAATCGTACTAAAACATTAGTTCTCCGTATAAAGTGTGTATTTTAGAAGATATCGTCGTATATTGATTTATACGGAGATATACGAAAAATATATGGAGAACTAAAATGGAATATGTAATTAATCCCTATTTAGTGATGTTTAGTAATAATATATTGCACAAAACCCATACGTATGAGGTACCTCATTTACAAAGTAGCGGATAGAGTACTATTACAACAAAGAAAACCGTCAATTTAAACAAAGACTACTACTATTTAAAGTAACTTGGATAGTTTTTCTATGAATTTATGTCAATTCTGTTTTTTTAAATTTAGAAATTACTATAAATCTATATATTTGTCAATCTTTCTCTCTATTTTGACAAATATTTCTCACAATTGTATATCTTACCTATGATATAGAAGGTAAATTGAGAGAGGACTATTAGAACAAGTGTTTTCCAATTTAAATATAGAGATTACCATTTTAAGTAGGTTATATAGTTTTCTCTCTCATACTCTCTCAATTAAAACAATTTAAAAACAAAATAAAGCGATTCGTCCAAGGTACGTATAAAGTTGTTACAGCGTCCCACGGGGGACTATACGTACTTTGCAGAGAAATATTTTGTATTATACCAAAGAACGTCATTTGGAATCGTACTAAAATATTAGTTCTCCGTAAAAAGTGTGTATTTTAGGAGATATCGTCGTATAATTATTTATACGAAGATATACGCAAAATATACGGAGAACTAAAAACGGAAAATGTAACTAGTACCTATTTTGTGATGTTTAGTTATAATAACTTGCACATAAACCATACGCGTAAGGTACCTCGTTTAGAAAGTAGTGGATTAAAATTACAACAGGAAATTAAAATTACAACAACCTTCAGCGAGAGTACTATTTAAACAACAAGAGTACTATAAATAGAGTTATAGATTCAAAGTCTGGTGGGACAGGTCCTTCTTGTATGCCCATGCTCTTTGCAAAGGCCACACTTCCGAGATCGTCTAGTGCTTGTACCGGCGCTTGCCTCTACGCCAGATCTATATCGACGTGACCTCGGCCGACCGGCGGATCTTATTAAGGGTTTTTATACAAACACTAATTTCTTATTAAGAGTTTTTATACAAACACTAATTTCTTATGAACAAAATAAAAAGGATCAATTCCTTATGAACAATACGAAATAATGTACGAAAATACGAAATACACGAAAATACCCTAATTCCTTATGAACAAACCCTAATTTCGCCATTTCTCGGATTTTATACATGCCTGCCCTGTGCGAAATATATATACGAAATATATAAACCATATTTCTTTCGAATTTTCTTATGAAAATACGAAATAATGTACGAAAATATTACGAAATATACGAAAATACCCTAATTCCTTATGAACAAACCCTAATTTCTTATTTAGGGTTTTTATACAAACACTAATTTCTTATTTTTAAAAACAATAAATTATGAACAAACACTAATTCCTTATGAACAAACCCTAATTTCTTATTTATACAAACACTAATTTCTTTTTTACAAACCCTAATTTCTTATTTTTAAAAACAATAAATTATAGATACGAAATATATAAACCATATTTCTTATTTATACAAACACTAATTTATTATTTACAAACCCTAATTTCATATATAAACCCTAAAGAAAATCGGAATTTACAAACCCTAATTTCGCCATTTCTAAAACCCTAATTTCAAATTTATAAACACTAATTTCTCGGATTTTATACATGCCTGCCCTGTGCGAAAATGTTTAAAATAGAAAATATTTTAAATTATAAACAACATACCTTCTTCGAAAAATGATGCAGATCGATCTTTGCGCGATTTGTTTCCTCTCTCTAAATCTTTCTCTCTCTAAACTCAAGATATAATGTCTCTCTAAACTAAGGATATAACCTCTCTATATATAATGGCGTAAATCTTTCATGAATTAAATAATGTAGAATAAAAAATAAAATAAAACTATTGCTTTTTAATTGATTTGTCACTGCATACACATAAAATTTGTCACTGCATACACAAACTGCATGCATGCCATGATTTCAGGAAATTTGTCACTGCATCTACCATGCGCCTGCTGTGATTCAGAAAAATTAAAAAAAGCAGTTGACATTTAATCGCAATTTCAGAGAAGATAATAAAATAATTAAATCTTAATTAAATGATTAAAAATTAAATAATTAAGTATTTAATATATTCGCCGATGATTAACTCCATTCGCCCATAATTTTTTCAGCTAATAATTTTTTCAGTTAATTTAATCAATTCGCCGATAATTTCATCAATTCCCCCATAATTTTTTGAGTTGATTTAATCATTTTCGCTGATGATTAAATATTTAATCAAATCGCTGATAATTTCTCCATTTCCGCCGCCGATGATATTTAATCAATATGCTAAATAAATTTTAATCAATAAATTCGAGGATATTTAATCAATATGCTGCCTAAATTTAGAATTAATTAACTTTATTTCGATTTAATCAAAGGGAATCAAATTCTGCTGGCATCACGTGAAACTAAACTGTCAACTGGGCAAACTTTTTCAAAATACACTCAGTCAACATTTTCAAAATTCAATAAAATAGACACATCATTGCAATAATCATGCAGTCAACTTTTGCAGAAATCAAGGCAATAACACACAAGTTGACAGCCCACAGGCCACACCTGCCATGCGCAGGCTACTACCTAAGCCTACATTTGAAGGGTAAAAAAAAGAGTTTGGCTATGTGTACATTTTTTGTATAAAGTGTGTATTTGTGTATTTACACAATTAAAAATGGGTATTTGTGCACATGGCCCTTTCTGATATTGTATTATTCTTATCATTATTTGGTGCTAAAAAACAAGAACCTTAATCACCTCAAACATTATTGATATTTCTCTCTTCATTTTTTTTTTCTTTCAATTTATTTTACCTTGGAAGGGGTGACTCTCTCTCTCTCTCTGTGCGTGAATAAAACGTCACATATAATCAGATTCCTAGGAGTGCTTCTGCAATCTCCCATAACTTGTTTCCACCTCCTGCAGGGTAGCCCGCACCGTCTTGTTACTCTTTATATATTCCTCGCTTATTTCATATAAGATGTTTAAATAAATACTCAATTCATTTTTCATTAATAATGTCATGTTTCTTTTGAAAACATTAAGAAATGATATCTTGTGATGTAGATTATACTTATAATTTTTAGACAGTATTCTTTATTTTTTTAAAACAAAATATTTTTAATGGACCCTCAATAAATAATACAAGAAGTTATAATTTTTTTTAGAAACAAATCAATTTTAGTTAATGTACTAAAATTAGTTGCGTATCCAAACACGACACCGGTGCATTTATGTATCTAGATTGATTAAAGCAAAATTGAGCCGTTGATAAATAGGGAGAAATTAATTGTGGATTCCGCCGAATTTTGGAGAAAAATTGAGCCGTTGATAAATAGGGAGAAATTAATTGTGGATTCCGCCGAATTTTGGAGAGCCACCACTTTCCGCTTTTCAAACCCTTCCCTCTGTACCCTGCTTGTAAATTTCAATACCCCTCTGCCAAAAAGTAGCAGAACGCTTGGTATTTTTTTAATATAATATCGTTTTTATTCATATTGTATACTTTATCATAATTCAATATGAAAAATATGTTATACCGAATTGAACTTAACTGTTCGACATATTAATTTTCGATACGAAACTATCATATTTGAATATATTGTACTTTAACGACTCTAATTTTGCTATATTGTACTCCCTCCGTCCTTTAATATTGTCTGATTTCTTTTGGACACGAAAATTAAGAAATTGATATTATATGAGATATATTATTTAAGTTTTGAGTAATTAATTTGTGAGTACAAATTCTTTTAGAAACAATAGATACATTATTAGGTGTGCCAGACTTATCACTATATCGAGTTCTCAATATTCATCTTCATACTGCCCTATTGCAATATATACAGAACTGTCTGGAAAAAATAAATGATGTTATAATATCAAGATTTTTTTGGCTGATAATACTGGTAATTACTACTCCATCGTCTCATACATCTTATTTACTTTTATTTTCGATTATTCCATTCATCTTGTCTAGTTTGAAATATAACAATTTCTCTATTTATCATTTCATTAGTTTTTTATCTGTTTGTTTCGTCTGCGCCACGTGGCAGTACCCCGTAATGGCTCTTCAGAGAGGTAGCGTGTAAGCCTATTTTGTGCAGCAAATTGAAGCAGAGAAGTGGAGTAGAGACGGTCCCACCAGTCAACAAACACCATGTGAACTTCTCCAGAAGCTACAGTCTCCAACACACACTAGCGCGTGCGTCTGTTTTGTTATTTTTACTACTTTCCTCCTTACTCCAATCTGTTAAATTTAAGGTTATATTAATACTTAATTAATACCTACTCAATTATCAGTTAATTGGGTGTTTAATACACGGCTGTACGGTTTTAGCAGACTTTCCAATGTGCAAGTCACCCCATATCTTACAATTTACAATTAAATTGATCAAAATCTATAATGTATATAACAATTTTTTCAAAATTAAAGTCAAGAATTTGATAGGACACAAAAAGACATTAGCCCGTCCTAAAACTAAAATTATCCATGAACTGATATGTCAATATGTCGATTTCTTCGATATTAAGAGGAAGATCAATGATCCTTCTATCCCTAACACGGACACCTATATATATAAATTATATTTATAATTGTACTCCAGTTATGGTTTCTATGCCAACTAATAATTTGTATTTTTTATATTTTGAGATGAAAGGAGCACTGCATGACCCTCCCTCCTCTAGTACTAAATTGTTACGGTATTTCATATGGAATATTTTATTGTAGAAGTAATATTTATACATAATTTAAAATATACTTTCTCTAAACGCTTGTGTATACAATGTGACCTTTCATTCTTCAGTAGGGATGCATGCCCCATGCTGGTTTATGTTTTCCAACGGACTTCCTTCACTGCGACTTTCTTAATCTACCTACACTCTTAAAAAATAAATTTTTGATATACAAAATCCACTCGCTAAATTATGTAAAAAGTAAATTATACTCATGTGCAAAAATATACTACTCCATCCGTTCCGTTTGACTTATCTTGTTTTCCTTTCCAGATCTTTCCACCTGACTTGTCTTGTTTTCAAAAACAAAAATAATTACTACACAAACTCACATTTTTTCTTCGTGGGGCCTACCTCTTTACACACAATCACTCATTCATTTATACACAACAAACCACTCATCTTAATTTCCATTTCGAAAAGAAACAAAACAAGTCAGAAGAGATGGAGGGAGTATTATTTAAATCGAACATTGATCGATTTAGAGGTGTTTGTAGGGGTGTAAGTGGTTCTGCTCCGAACCGCGAAATCGATCGGACCGAACCGAACCAAACCGAAAAATTTGGTTTGGTTCGGTTTCGCGGTTTGGTTCGGTTTATTTTTTTAGGAACCGTTTACATTCGGTTCAGTTCGCGGTTTCAAGAATTTTTGAACGGTTCGAACCGAACCGAACCAATGTCCTGTTTTTTAATTTTTTATTTAATATTTGTCTTTCTTATATGAGAATATCGTTGGATTTAGATATTAGATATAAATTAAGATCAATTCTAATCTATACAAAGGAAGAGAAAGGAGTAACAACTCTATATTTATGAGTTCGGAATGAGTGACATCCTATAAACTATTATTTTTGCATTATTTAGAATTTAAAAAATAAAAAAATAAATAAAAATATAAACCGATGAGCCGAACCGAACCAAACCATTTATAAGTGGTTCGGTTTGGTTCGGTTCCGATATTTTGAAACACATCGAACAGAACCGGACCAAACTATTTCTATGTGTTCAGTTCGGCTCCTAAAATACATAAAAAATCGAACCAAACCGAACCGTTACACCCCTAGTTATTTGTAAGGCCACAACAACCTATAGTCGTTATCATATGTAAAGGTAACAGTATTTTTGTCCCTGCCATGCAAAAAGTTAATATCGTTAGCCGTGCAAAAATTTATAGCGTATAGCATCTAAAAAATAGAACAATCTATATATCTATTTATAATGATTTCTAAGGAGAGTTAATTATTCTTAAAATTGTAGGTATTAAAGAAGATGTATTTCATACTTTATTGAAAAAAAAGTGGACACGAACTTTGAAACGACCCAATACAATATGGTGGACAAAAAAATTGAAATGAATAGATTATTTATTAAGAGTAATGTATATTGAGTAAATATAAAAAAGAAATTATTGTTGCACAGTCTAACACCATACTATATATACATTATTTTCGCAAATTCCATTATGATTTCCGTTCAGAGAGGGATTTAAAGTAAAAAAATTAGGAGAAGCAAGCAAAGTCTACAATTCCGATCTTGGGTACGGGTTGTGTAATTTCAGTGGAGTTGGTAAAATATGCAATTTTAGTTACCTTTAAAATTGTGTAAAAAGTCGAATGTTTTTATTTATATACATATATTTAAATTTAATATCTTGATCTGTTCTAAAAATTGTAGTTTTACCTCTCTATTCAAAATTTTAAATATGTCCCTCATTAATCCGAATTTAATTTAGTGCAGTTTTACGCGAACTCCATCAACGTAAATAATTAAGACAATAAAAGGGAAAGCAAGCAAAATCAAATTGTAATTTGCTGTATATATAATATATATATCGTCACAACCTCCATTCAACCGGTGTAAAATCGATGATAATTAAAGAGCTTATTACACTTCAAAGCTCCATCAATTACCATCCATGGCTGAAACGCATTAATAAAATATTTCTCACAATTTCACTAATTACCATTAATACAAATACATAAATTTAACACATCACTAACCTTTATTTATCATCCTCATAATTAATAAAAACTATATCTTCATTTTAATTTTAATTTTGTCAAGAAAGTGGAGACCTCTGTGGAGCCCCTTTTCTTCTACTGCCAAAAGATAGCATTATACCCGGAAGAAACCCTCCTTTTTTCCTCGACCCGGAATTACTGTTCGGGTAATTCGGGTACTCTGATGCCCCGTCGTCCGCCACGTCGACACGCAAGTCCTCGAATTGTGAGATGGCGAAATCGGAGTGGTCGAATTTGTACAAGATCGCCGATAGATCCTCCCCTTGATACACAATGTGGTCGACCTGAAATATACACTAACGAAATAAAATACGATATGATAATAGGCCAAAATAAGTCGCCAATTTTTTTAATTATTATTACTATCGGCAAGATTTTTAAAAACTCAACCCGATCCGATTTAAACCCACATTCCAGTTTTTAGAACACTTCGAATTTTGACTCCGTCATTGAATACGAAGAATAATACACGAATTAATACAAGGTTGTACTACCTTGCAAGAGAGGGAACAAAAGTGGAATGGGTCTTGAAGAATTCTGTCGCAGGTGAAGCAAGAATTTGCAGAGTCCTTACAAGATCTTGATTGAGCTCTTTGGTTCAAGAAAATCACTTTGGCACTATTTATAGTGTAGGGCTGAAATTAAACATACTGATTAGATTTTGAAACTAACAATATCTCTCCTCTCTCTCTCTCTCTCTCATCAAAATTGAAATTGTGACAACATGGTACCCACGTTTGTGTTCGAGGATAACAATAATTCCTCTACCTGAATGTAAGAACAGTCTATGAGCTTCTCGAGGTCGTCCAGTCTGATCACATCTTGGTAGACATATCTCCTTACCTGCATCATCACATAAAATCAAGAAAATCAACCAATGATAATAGAGACATTTCTAATCTTAGTAAAATAAGATGAGTGAAAAACTATATTAACCTATCACTATCAAAGATCACAAATATAACCATAAAAATACATTTTATAACAGACATAATAATTGAAAAAAAAATTGTCATAACATGTTCTTTTTAAAAAAAATAATTAATAAAGAGCCATCAACCCTCAACATATAAAAACAAAAAAATAAATAAAATAAATTATTAAGAACATTATTATTATTATTTTAAAAACATGTTGATAACTGATTGACATCGATCTTCCATGAGCCCCTAACAATTTTTTCGTTCAATCATTATAAATGACATAAAATATAATTTATAACTATATTTGTAATGTTAAATATTGATAAACTAATATAGTATTTAACATAACCTATTTGGATAAATTTGTAAATTAACACACGATAATATATCCATCTTGTAGTAATAAGGGTTTCAATAAAATCGTTATATAAATATCCATCTTGTACTATTAAGGGTCTCGATAGAAATCATCATCAAAAACATGTACTCCCTCCGTCCCGCTATTACTGTCCTACTTGCCTAATCGAACTGCCCCGCTATTACTATCATCTTTCTTCAAATACAATATAAAAAAATATATAAAAAATAAAAATCGATTCTCTTTCAAAATTTTTAATAATTCTCATTTCTTTCTAACAACCACTCCTCGAAAACTGTGTCATTTTCTTTATACAATTAAAACTCATAAAATACACACTAAACTAAAATTTCTTAATCTCCGTACCGAAGTCAACTGGGACAGAATTAGTGGAACGGATGGAGTATTTTTTTTGCCCATCTTATACTAATAGGGGTCTAGATAGAAATCATCATAAAATACACGCGACATATATCTACCCTTCTTGTACTAAGAAGGTTTTCAATTAAAATCATAGTAAATACAAGTAACATATATTTTACCCATCTTATAGTAGTAAGGTTGATAGAAATAGCCATTAAATAGACAACGTACATTTACCCATATTGAACAAATAAGGATCTTGAATGAAATCATCATTAAATACACCTAACTATATATTTACCCATCTTGAATAATAAGAGGGAGGGACAGACTCATGACACGTGATAAGGAAGAGAAAGAGCTAAATCTGCAATGTTTATAGAAAATAAAGCAAAACATAGAGATGCATGTAGTAATAAGTAAGGGTCTCGATATAAATAAGATTTAAAAATTACACATAAAATCGTGTTTAAGCATTAAAAAACCTCTTCGTATCAGCCAATGATAATATAAATCGTCATCAAATACACATAATGCATGTAAGAATTGAAGTATTAAATGTGGGTAACCAATTTTTCTTGAAAATAAATTTATGGGGAAATGTGGACAAAATAAACAAAGGGTCAAACTGGGGTTTGAATGGAAAGCAACTTCTGAGGGGGGGAGGGGGGGGAGGGGAGGGGAGGGGGGGGGGGCGAGGGGGGGGGTCTATGGGACAAAAAATAACCCTTCTAAAAACAAGTGTTTTTAAGTCGTCGCCCAATTTTCTCTTCTTACAAGAATTGGAAATTTAATTAAAACATGTACTCGTAATAAAACAGAACCTCCTTAATTACTCCCTAGTACTTCCATGCTTATCCAAACCCTAATAAGCACATGACAATATTACTATTCGATCGAGACGACACCCAATAGTATTCGTTAATCAGTGGGTTGCTTCCCTAGCCTTCTTTGCTGAACTTGTAAAGGGGAAAATAATAAAAATAAATTTATAAATTGAGTTGGTTTATTCAGCTCAATTTTCCAATTTTATGCTTAATTACTACATAAACTCAAATAAAGAGGAATTCAAACAAGAAAAAACTGAATAAATAGAATTTGAATAAATTAAGGCTCCAAAATCTCTGAATTTTGTTAAAAAACAATTTTAATTCAGCTCAAATTTCCAGTTTTAAGTTTAATTACAACCAATAATCCTCTAAATACATAGAAATTAAATCAAGAAAAAAATAAATAAATATTGATTGGAATAACTTAAGGTAAAAAATCTTAATTATTTTAAAAACTACTTTTATTTTGTTCAGCTCGAATGCCAATTTTCTTAAGCTTAGTTACTACCAATAATTTGATAAATAAAAAGGAATTTAAGTAAGAAATTAAAAAGTAAATAAATATTAATTCGAATAAATTAAGGTTCATATTTTCTCAATTTTGACAGCAATTCATTGAATTCTTGATGTTGAGCTCTAGGATGCCAACAACAAGAATTACAAAGCAAGCTTGAAGATGAATTATGTATATATATATATATATATATATATAGAGAGAGAGAGAGAGAGAGAGAGAATTGTGTGGGTAAATGGTAATTAAGGTACCTGTAGGAGAGGGTGGGAGGGGTGATGAGAGAGAAGACAGTGAGGGCAAAAACTCTGGCAACAATTCAAGCAGAAAATGTTCCTTTCGTTCTTCCTTCGATTCTCATGGACCCCACAAGGAGCGAAGAAAGACTCCGTCATCAACCCTTCAAGCCATGCAGGCTTCATCATCACCACCATCTCCTCCTCTTCTTCCTCTTCTTTCTCTTCTTTCTCTCTCATCATACTCTCCCTCTCTCTCTCTCTCTCTCTCTCTCAGAAGAATGAAGATTCAGAAATAACAGTGCCTCGGTCTGTGATGAATTGGCTAATTATATACTAGTACGTGTGTGCACTGGGTTAGCTCTTTTACACTTATATAACTTTTTTTTGTTTAAAAAATATTTATTTATATTTATGTTTAAGTAGTGGTTGCGGGTTTATATTGTCGTGAAACAATATTAATGATGTGGAAGATGACAATGAAATGAGAAGTGGTGGTCTAGGGCTTTATATATGGTCAGACTACATATCCCTCTGACCATTTATTCCTTCCTCCATCCCTCTCTATCTAGTCGCTCTCACCCATATTTCTCTCTCTCTCATGAATTCAATCACTCAAAAAATAATATATCTATCTCATGCAAGTTTTTCATTATTTTATTTTGTTACTTATATATAGAATTAAGAAAGTTTAGGATTTAATTATAATTAAATCAATGATATATGAAGCATGTTAGGCCTTGTATTGTACTACAAATTAAGTTAATCGAATTAAATTTGTGGAATAAAAAGTTAAACTTTATCGACAACATAAAATAAATAGAAGAGAAATTGTTGTTGATTAATTTATTACTGTGTTTGTATGGTTATAGGCTTGCTTTGAAGAACTAAATCAAGTAGTATTATTTTAATGTCTATTGATGATCTCGAAAAGCCCAACTGTCGTTTCACTTCGTAACCTGTGTCGTTTACTTAATATTCTTATTCAATTTTTTAAAAGTTACTGGTTTCTGTGTAATAGTCTTTATCGTATAAACTTATAAATATTATTATATATATACTCCCTCCGTCTCATAATTTTTGTCCCTTATTCCTTTTCCGGACATCCCACAATTCTTGTCCACTTTCCTTTTTTAGTAAATTATTACACACAACTTTTTTGTGGGACCCACAACTTTATACCAATCTACACACAACTAACAACTCTCCTTAAAAATCGTGCAAAAAGCAAATTGGACAAGAATAATGAGACGGAGGAAGTATATTTTAAAAATAAATATATTATATTTTTAAGATAAATATACTGCACTTTAAGTACTATATTTAAAGATAAAAATATTGCACTTTAAGTGCAGTTATATATATATTCACGTAAGGAGGTTTAATTTAGTACTGGAAATGGCATATAAATCAGTAGGAGAGATGGGACTTAGTTTAAAATCATGATATTTGATTATATTGATAATCAAATTTGTTAAATTACCAAATATGAATAAGTGTAAAATCCTCTAATTATATACAAAGTGGATCAAATCAAATAGTTAATACAAAAAATATGCTGAAGAAACTAATTTCCTTTGGGCCAGTGTTGATGGGCCCATTTCCTCTTTACTTGAGCGTCATATAAGCCCAGATGTAGTTAGAGGGCAAGATTTATTAGGCTTGACATCTAAATTATAGTGGACTTTGAACTAGTTATGTTCATTTAAGAAAAACAATTGGAAAGATAAAATAACACTTTCCTTTACTTGAAAGCTCAACTTTCAGTTCAACATTCCTAATACCTCTTAAATTAGTCATTATATGCCATTAACTGTTTGATTTAAGGCAACATGTCCTGTTTTATCCTCCATAACAAACTTGTTTTCCTTATCCCCATTTTCCTTATCCTCCGGGAAATCACTTTTCCAACTCCAAGCTGAGCGAATGCTGTGTCTTCAAAGATTGGCAGCTCAATCTATCAACGAGGGGTGAGTACTCCTATATCATAACTCTCCTGTTTGACATGCATGCTTGATCACTCTGCGGTGTTCAGGTTTTGCAAGTGTTCCTCCTATACATTGGTATTTTAGCCTTGAAGCAGATCGAGTAGGAATGTTTACTAGCTAGTTTTGATTTTCTAGGATTGTGAAGAATGATGACTCAGTGTAGGACTGAACTGTATTGCAGGTTACGTTCTTCCAGCAGGGGACCATTCCTTGTGTGTCAAGAGATGGTAGATTTATAATGGAGGCTCCACACAGAGTATGATTCGTCTCAATTATTTTAATACAAGCGTTTCACTGTTACTTGATTGATATTTGGACCTACACAACAATAGTGATTTGTCACCTCAGTGTATCTTCATGCTAACTAATTTTTTTGAGATGTCTTAAAAAAGGCACATAAAATGGATATAGTTACTTGTAGAGTGGTATTACGGTTGATGTCTGGCTTCAGAATTGTGCTTATCTTGTCTTTGCTTAAAATCTTGTTATCTAAATTCAGGTTGCAATGTCTCCTGATGGGACTGGAGGAGTTTGTACAAGTAAAGTAAATTAAGAAAATTGCATGCATTTTACATTTTTTGTGCTTTGAAATCTTCAAGTTGTTGGAAGATATGGCTATGAGAGGGATAAAATACTTGGACTTATTTTCCTGGTAGAGTCACCTTGAGATATGCTCTAAACACGATCACAATCACAAATGAATGTCTTATAAACAGGTGCCTGTTGGAGATCCAACTTTCTTGGGTTATTTTATGGATACTGGTGTGTAGTTTTCCGTTTCTGTATTGCAAAAGTGTAAGTACACCACAAGAAAAGGTTGGTGTATTTATTCGCCGTGGTTGAGTACAGATTACAGTGAACTGGACTCCATCAATGACTAGTGCAATCAATCAGGAAACTGGCCGCCTTCGCTTAATGTACTATCCATACCCTACTTTTTCTTTCCAAACGTTCCATTCTCCTTGTTCATTTTGGATTTTACTAGTGACCATTAATTATTCTTAAGAATTTTAATGCATTGCTAGATCTCTTCAGCTTTTTAGAACAAAATTTGTGTTTTAATTTATGAATTTTGAAACAAAGCTTAATGGGGATATAATATAATTGAAGTGAGACATAAGTTTAAATTTTTCATCTTACCTGTTGTCTGGTTCATGCATGTGGAATCTCTACCAGCTAGGTGATGCTTGATTTGAAAACTAAAGAATGGGATAAATATACTAACTGTTCTACTTTGTGGCTTTTCGAATATCCTCAGAGACATAATAGCTGAATAAGCTTTTTTCTTAGGCAATTGTTATTTGCGCAGTATTCACTATTTCGTGCACATTACATGTTTCTTCGTCTGATATCAAATGAACTATGACTTTTACATCAGTTTTTTTCATGTTTATGTTTCTTCCTGAAATCTCCCTCATTTCAGGTTTGCCTACATAGATACTTTCTGAACCAAGTAGCAAATGGTCTTGAGAAAGACAGCATGTCAGTATTGCAAGCTGATGTTATTTTTGTCATTGTTGGATGATAAATCGGGTTTTTGCGCGGAAAAGAACATCCCTTCAATCCACGGTTGGATTCAAGCTAGAGCAATTTATATTCGATGCATTTCCTTATGCGCGCACCTTCCACCGCACATCTTACTCTTCTTCATGCTTGCCCTTTTCGAATAAACCGATGCTGTTACTATATCATTCGCGTGAGGAAGAATTTGCCCCAGTGAAAAATGCCAACGGATCAAACTTGGACACTCCAGACAGTGCCCGGCTGCTTGTCCTTCGTCTGCATGCTCGTTGCTGCTGGTGGCTTCTTGACTCATTCAGTTCCCCTATATCATCAAACTGGCATAACTATAACTAGTTAAATCAACTTATGGCTCAGTTTCATTACCTAAGATGGTTTCTTTTTTTACTATGATTTAGGCGTGGAAGTTTCGCCTCTTTGCTCGTACGCCCTTGAGGCTATCTGCAGGGGAAGGACGTTTCATGCAACTCGAGAGATTACATTTTAGTTGGCTTAGCTTTCCTAAGAGTTCTGGATGTGATTTTAGGAGTTTGTTTTTTCACTCTCTTTTTATACTTCCATTTGAGGCTTGTAAATTGATGGGTTTACGTTTTCGTGTTACGAGATTTCATTTCTACTAGTTAATGTATTGTGGGTGTACCATTTCTATCCCAAGTAGAATTCCTTCACTGTTACAAATAGGCATGGATGGATTCAAGGGACAGGTGGAAACCGTTTCCAAATTCTGTGAAATCCCGTTTATTTTTGTATATTATTAAACTTGTAAATTTAGCACCCCCTTATTATGAAACCAAATTCCACTCTCTACATCTTTTAGCAGAAATTTCATTTAGCAAATTCCACACTTGTAATCTTGATTCATAATATACAAATAAAAAAATAAATGGGGTAAAAAGTAAAATTGAACGGATGAATTTGTTCTTATTAAAATTTAATTCCTAATTTTAAATCTTAAAAT
Source organism: Lavandula angustifolia (assembly GCA_028984105.1). NCBI lineage: Eukaryota > Viridiplantae > Streptophyta > Magnoliopsida > Lamiales > Lamiaceae > Lavandula > Lavandula angustifolia. The sequence continues at coordinate 31,723,175 of CM054802.1, read as the reverse complement.
TGAACTGTATTTTAGTCGTTTTATATGTACATTAACTTAAGAACATAGTATATTTTTTTGATGAAATTATTTTTCGAGTTTTTGGCATTGTCTTAATTATTGAAATTGAAATAATAAATAAACAAAGAAATAATTTCTGATTTCAGGTTTTCACTAAAGAAACCTTACACTGAAAACCCCCAATTAGGGTTCAAGTCTCTCGCGCTCTCTCTGGACAAGGTACGCGAACTCGATTTTTCGTCTCTCCTTTCGATCTCTGCTATTGCGCATTCGCGCGCAGTAACATATCAGTATTCGTAAGATTTTCTATTATCATTTAGTGATTGATGAAAGTATTAGTTTTAATCGGAGCGAGACTCAATGCTAGAGTTTTCTAGAATTCTCAATTTTATGGTTTCTAGGAAGTGGTTGTTTGGAAGGTGATGAATTCATAGATTCATAAGCATCTTAGGTTGAGATTTTTGTTTCTTAAATGTCTGGGCGATCTCCTTTGTTCGCATTCGGTAAAAGAAATTGCATCTGCAGTTCCGATTTGTATTTTAGGTCTTGATAGACGTATCTTGATTTTTGATAGAGTTTTTCGCATCTTGTTAAGATATTTTGTTTGTTGTGATTTGTTTTATCTTTGGGATATTTGGTAATCTAATTACAGAGGATTTGTAATTTTTTTATTTTTCAGGCTCTAAATGATATATATGTGAGCTCAAAATCAAACAACTCTTGAAATTTGGAAATGAATTTGATTGCAAGAACCAGACACCATTTATCCAATGGATCATTCAGTAAACATATATACTCCCCTCTCGTTGCTTCTTCTCGTAAGTCGATCAGTCGACACTTTGCTCAACCTGCTATGGCAGAGAATGAAGAGCCAGAAGTAGAAATAGACCAAAGACGCCTCCCAGCAGATTACGATCCTTCAAATTTCGATCCAACAGAGCATCGCAGCCCTCCATCCGAGCGGGTATGGAGGCTCGTTGATGAAATATCTGGACTCACCCTTGCTGAAGTTGCAGAGCTCTCTATCATAATGAGGAAGAAGATGGGCATGGATGAGAGGCCGGTTGTAGGGGTGATGAAGCGCGGTGCTGGTGGGGTAGGAGGAGGAGGGGTGAAGGCTGCAGTGGTGAAGGAGGAGAAGAAGCCCGAAAAGACTGCTTTCGAGCTGAAGATGGAGTCTTTCGATGCAGCTTCAAAGCTCAAGGTGATTAAGGAGATTAGGAGTTTTACAGACTTGGGATTGAAGGAAGCTAAGGAGTTGGTTGAGAAGGCACCAGCTGTTCTCAAGAAGGGTGTTTCCAAGGCCGAAGCAGAGCAGATAATCGAGAAGATGAAAGCGGTTGGGGCGAAAGTCGTTATGGAGTGATGGTATGCAGTTGTTTTTCTTTCTTGAGATCTTCTCCATCTGGTTAGTGGAGTTTTGGGATGACTATCCAGTTCCATAGATTGATTTTGATTCAGTAGTAATAACGATGGCAATTTCGTATACATTTCTTGGATAGGAATTTGCTTGTGGTTCTTGTAGCACAGAGTTTTCTCTCTACTAATATTGCATCACTTCTTGTGAGTTGTGGATGTGTTGCACTTTCTGGACTAGAGATGTAAAAGGAGAGAGATTAAGTGTTTTGACCTTTGTATGTTAAAGACCATCATCTTGAGCTATTCTTCAAGCATCAACTCTAATAATTGCTTTATTCTTCAAATTTATTTTGTTTTCTTATGCTCTTCTAAGTTTAAATAGGGTGGATTTAGATACTGAGATCCTCTCTCTCACTTTTGGTGTTCCAATACATGTTTTATCAAGTGGTGATATATTTATCAAGTGGTGATATATGTATTTATATCATAATTGTATATGCATTAAAATTGAATTAATTATTTTCATTAATAATTTATTTGAATTGAAAATATACATGAGATATGTATTTGGACACTAAAAGTACAATAGAGCATCCTCACCCGATCTAAATATACGCTTTGAATATTTATCGGATTTTTTTTTTTGGATGACGAGGTGATAGGTCTATTTTGTACTATCCATATTCCGTGTAATTTGGCATATGTTGTGGCGTTTGGGATTGCTTTGGTGTTTGTTTTGCAGTGTTTATTGATGATGTGGCATTTGATGAGGCGTTGAGGTGACATTGCATAATTAAGGAATATTTACTCAATTTGGAGGAATCAAGAAGGGATTAAGTATAGAAGGAAAATAAATTAATTTATTTACTTCTATATTTAATTATCCTAATTGAGGAGGATTAGGAAGGGAATTAATTAATTCCATATGATATCACACGGCCAAGGGGGATAAGGAAAGAATAATATCTTGATCCACCTTCCATATCTGACGGCAGTTATACGCACGAGAGGGTGGAGGATATAGGGGATTATTTTTGGAGACCTTGCACATTGAATTCCCTCACATCCGAGAGCCAAAACCTCTACCGCCACTCTGCCGATACATCATCATCCTTACACATCAATTCCATTCGAAGCCACACACCGAGAGAGAGAGAGACCGAAGCATCCGCCGAAGCAAAGATATTCCGATCAAGCAATTCGCCGACGCCGAGGGATCCGATCAAAGGGGCAGTTCGATTTTAAGTTTGTATTTCTGCACTTTGATTCGAGAATTGTGTTTAGATTTGGAAGGAACAACATGCTATTGTTTTCGTTTTGCATTCCCGGATTTAAATTGTCTCCGTTTAATTAGCTTGTGGATGGATTCGTAGTCTTTAATTAATCAAGTTTTAATTTTTAGGATATTGTTTCGTGTTTCTTGATATTTTGATTTTTAGTAATTATTTAGAAATTTCGTGCAAATTGATTTATTGAATTTCATCATGTTTTGTGTTCTGTCCAGTAAACCGGTCTGTCTGGCTAGTCCGGCCGATATGCGTAGCTAAGTTCTTTTAGGGGCCGGCGAGATGTGAAACACACACCACTATAATTTCGTGAGACTAGGGCTTAAAATTAATCACTTAGGTTCTGAATTAATCTAGGATTAATTAATTGGATTAATTGAATTAGGATTGATCACCCTAGTTAATTTAATTCATAGCTAATTTAGTACTTCCATCGTTTCTCGTGGTAGGCTAAAGAAGTAGCAAATTGTCTTAGAGCAATTGGATTAATTTGGTAGGAGACTATTAGATGCCCACCATACGAGTAGGCTCCTAAATTGGGTTCCCTTAGTTCTTAAGGCTGATTAGGTGTTAAATCTATTGATTGCCCACCAACGTAGGTTGCATTTAATTTAGAGAAGTAGTCGTTTCAATGCCCACCATGGCGATTACCGAATAATTAAGGGGGAATAGGGGATATGTCAGTTTAATTACGGTGTCCTACAACTAATTGATTTAAGTGGATTAATTAATTAATAGTGTCAGTGATCGATTGTGTGTGTGTGTGAATCATCTTGCTGGACCCGTTTTTATTTGCACAAGTCTATTTCGTGTTTAATTCCTGCTTTTATTTTCGTTTGTTTTAGGTTAGAAAATTTCTAAAACTTGCGTGGTCGCTAACCAAACTCTGATTGATAGGATTTTTAGGCTTAAATTACTCCGTTCCCTGTGTTCGATACCTGTGCTATACTAATATTTGGTCTAGCAATTTTGCAGGATTATTTGGTGTAAACAACGATCACCAAATTGGCGCCGTTGTCGGGGAACGGTGTTTTATTTAAGCTTATTTTTTTCTACTGATCTTTTGTGCTTTTTAAGTGTTGCATGAGCAGGTCTTCCCGCCCTTTTCTACATTTTGATCCAGAAATAGAAAAGACTGCGAAAAGGAATAGGAAAGCAACAAAGCTGCAAAAGCAACCAAGGCTTGGCGGAAGCGTAAACAGTCCGACCGACCGCACGAAAGATAGAACCGGTGAGTCGAAATCGAAATCGGTCCGACAGTCGATGCAGATCCGTATTCTCAAGACAAACAATTCGAATACGAAAAAGAAAGTATGGCTGAAGAAGAAGGAGCCAATTTGAAGATGAACTCAGGTTCGAGGAACTTGGGAGAGGACTTGCCCGGACCAATCCAGATAACTACCACTGAGCAGATAGATGTGAAGCTGAATTTGGTCGCGACATGTCCAAAGTTTTACTGGGAAGGCGAATGAGAATCCCTTTTGGGGGGGGGTAATTTTTTTTCCTTTCCTTCTCCTCCCCAAAAAAATTTTTTTTTTTTTTTTTCAAAAATTTTTTTTTTTTTCCCCCCAAAATTTTCTCCTTTTTTTTTTTTCGTTTTTTTTTTTTTTTTTTTTTTTTTTTTTTTTTTTTTTTTTTTTTTTTTTTTTTTTTTTTTTTTTTTTTTTTTTTTTAAAATTTTTTTTTTTTTTTTTTTTTTTTTGAACCTAGGTCAATCACTACCTGGTCTCAAATGCGCCAAACATTCTTGGACAAATACTTTCCTCAGTCCAAGACAAATGTACTCAAGAAGGAGATTTCCGGGATTACTCAAGAGCTGGACGAATCTTTTGGAGCTTACTGGGAGCGATTTGGGAAGCTATGTGATAGCTGCCCAAACCATGGTTTGATCTGCTTCAAATTTTCTACCAAGGAATGACAGATGAATCCAAAACCATGGTTAATGTTGGATTGAAAGGTAGCTTTGCTAACAGCTACTTTACTGATGCAAAGGCAATCATCGAGGGACTTGCCGAATCCACATCTCAATACAAAGGACCAAGAATGCAAATGATGTCTGTTAATCTTTCAAGCGGAGACTTTCTAGATGATCTAGATATGAAGGTTGGCATGAAGATGGAGGAGAAGTTCAGTCAACTTGAAGATAAATTGGATAGGCTATTCAAGGAGAGGAATCCTCCCTCTTCCTCCTCCTCATCTGCCCGCTCAATGGCGGATCACATATGTGGAGCATGCGGACAAAAAAGACATACTTCTCTACAGTGTCAAGGCGAAGATGTTAATGCAGCAGGTAATTGGAATAATCAAAACAAGGTGCATCTGAATTTGAGGTGGAGGCAAGACGAACAAGTACCACAAGCACCCAGGAACCCTCCACAACAAGCATTCCAACAACCTACTTATCAACATCAACAATACCAGCCACCGCAGCCACAAGGGTTTCAGCAACCCTATAGACCTCCACATCAAAGGCGGCTCACGGCAATTTCAAGAAGCAGATCGGCCCTTCCGGTCGATGCACCAGAGCAGTCCTCTTGAGAAGATGATGGCTGAGATAATAAATTCACAGAAGAATGCCATAGCATACCAGCAGCAGATGCAAGAGGAGTTTACCCAATCTAAAAGGGATACTCAAAGCACCTTTGAGGATTTGGCCAAGCAGATTTCAAGGCTTAATTCTTATGTTCAGGAAATCAAAGGAAATCAAGGTAAACTCCCATCCCAGACTGAACCGAATCCAAATTCTCATAACTGCAGCAAGATTTTATTGAGAAGTGGAAGAGAGTTGTTTGAGCCCACTCCAAGGGCGAATTTCAACAAGTCTGAACTGACAAACGGAGAGGGTCCTTCTACCCAGAACGATCTAACAGAAGGTCTGACAGAAAAAGAGCTGGATGACAGCGAAGGTCCGACCGCCCAGAACGACCTGACAGACTTGCAGAATGTTACTAAGGAAGTTCTGCCAACCAGAGAAGGCCGATCTGTCCTGACAGACCCTGAAGCTGCTGTACCTCCCCCTTTTCCTGAAGCATTGGAGAGAAAAAGGACCCCGAACAAAGATTATATGGACTATGTGAAGTTGTTCGGGAAACTAGAAATCAACATACCTTTCTTGGAGGCTGTGAAAATTCCCCAATTTGGGAAATTTGTCAAAGATTTCATAGCAGACAAGATCCAACAAACTGGAAAAGTGTTGATGGACACTTCTGTGTCAGCAATTATCCAAAAGATGCTTCCTGCAAAATGCGTGGATCCAGGTATGTTTACTCTTCCTTGTCTTATGGGGAATGTGATGGTCAAGCAAGCTATGTGTGATTTAGGTGCATCCATTAATGTCATGCCACTTTCTGTGTATAATCAGTTATCTGGAGTTAAATTGGTGTCTACTAATGTGATTATACAGTTAGCTGATAGATCATGCATTTCACCTGTTGGTTTACTTGAAAACATCCTTGTTTGAATCAATGATTTTGTCTATCCGGCTGATTTCTATGTAATAGATACTAATGATAGGCAAGTTGAAGGTACTGCAGGAGTTCTATTGGGTAGACCGTTTCTAAAAACTGTAAAGGTTGTAATCGATGTAGATGAAGGTTCAATAAGTGTGCAATATCACAATGAAATATATGTTCATCATATTGCTAGTGCACTTAAGAAACCTTTTGATCATGAAAATGAAATGGCTTTTTCTGCTGACGCGATTGAAAGCTTTGTCCAAGATTATCTTGAGACGCATTTATTGCAGGACAAAATGGAGCTAACCTTGATAAAGGGACTAACTGATCTCAATCTTAAAGATATTAGAGATGAAGAAATTCGAGATAGCATCAAGGCACTCTATGCAGCACCAGAGTATGCTGCTGCCAGCAGTTTGGCCGATCTGCCTAAACAGGCCGAATCTGACAGGATCCTGCCTTCGTTGGTGAAACCCCCAATTCTCGAACTCAAGCGACTTCCCAAGCATCTAAAGTATGCTTATCTTGGAGATGATGACACGCTGCCAGTAATCATTAGCAAAGAGCTAAATCAAGGTCAAGAGGATGCTTTATTGTCGATTCTAAGGAAGCACAAGAAGGCGATTGGTTGGACTCTAGCCGACATCACTGGCATTAGTCCTGACATCTGCACTCATTCTATCCATATGGAACCCGATAGGAAGCTATTTCGAGATCATCAAAGGAAGCTCAACCCAAATATGAGAGAGGTAGTGCTTAAAGAGGTATTAAAACTTCTTTCCATGGGTATCATTTACTCTATTTCTGACAGCAAATGGGTGAGCCATGTTCACGTGGTACCAAAGAAGTCTGGATTTCAAGTGGTAGAGAACGAGAAGAATGAGCTTGTGCCAATGCGATTGGTGACAGGGTGGCACATGTGCATCGACTACTGGAAGTTAAATGAAGCTACCCGGAAAGACCATTTTCCACTGCCGTTTATTGATCAGATGCTAGAAAGGCTTGCAGGGCAAGCCTACTTCAGTTTTTTGGATGGGTATAGCGGCTATTTTCAGATCCACGTGAAGGAGGAGGATCAGGACAAGACCACATTTACTTGTCCCTTTGGCACTTTTGCATACAGGCGTATGCCATTCGGGTTGTGTAATGCACCGGGCACATTTCAAAGATGCATGATGAGCATCTTTTCGGATTTGATCGAAGATTGTATTGAGGTGTTCATGGATGACTTTACTGTCTACGGGAATTCATTCATAAAATGCTTGAAGAATCTAGACAAAGTCCTTACTCGATGTGTGGAGAAGAACTTGGTGCTCAACTATGAGAAGTGCCATTTTATGGTGACCGAAGGAATTGTACTCGGTCATGTGGTTTCTAGCAGAGGCATTGAAGTGGACAAGGCCAAGGTTGACCTAATTGCTAAGCTGCCGCCCCCTACATCTGCGAAGGAGATTCGCGGTTTCTTAGGCCATGCGGGTTTTTATCGGCGTTTCATCAAGGACTTTGCAAAGGTAGCTCAACCACTCACAAGACTCCTACAACAAGATGTTGAGTTCGTGTTCGATGATCAGTGTAAGGAGGCCTTCAACCTCCTTAAGACAAAGCTCACTACTGCCCCAATAATGCAACCACCTGATTGGAACAAGCCATTTGAGATCATGTGTGATGCATCCGACAGGGCCGTAGGAGCAGTTTTGGGACAGAAAAATGGAAGAGAGAGCCATGTGATCTACTATGCTTCAAAGACACTTAACTCAGCTCAATGCAATTACTCTACCACGGAGAAGGAGTTATTGGCTATTGTCTTCGCCTTTGACAAGTACAGATCTTATCTACTTGGCTCCAAAATCGTGGTCTACACCGATCATGCCGTGAGCCAAGCACCTTCTGTCTAAGAAGGAGTCCAAACCTCGCTTGATTAGATGGATACTTCTACTTCAAGAATTTGATTGGGAGGTTAAAGACAAAAGAGGAGCAGAGAATCAAGTAGCAGACCATCTAAGTCGATTGATCCAAGAAGAAGATGGAGAATCTATTAAAGAGACTTTTCCCGAGGAGCATTTATATGATGTTCCCGAATCTGTCACCGATGCCCGTGCCGTGCCCGGACGCACGCACCCATGTTCGTGTTTTTCGGCTAATGCACGCCACGGCCGCATCCGACTGCATGCACCGATTCTGATCCAGAATGGCTTAAGGCTATTGGTAAGTTATCTAAACTTCCTTGGTTTGCTAACATTGTAAATTACTTGACTTCCAAGCAGATTCCATCTGATTTCACACATGCCCAAAGAAAAAAGATTGGAGAGCGAATGCCGACAATACTTTTGGGATTCTCCAATACTATGGAAGATGGGAGTAGATCAAGTAATTCGCCGTTGCATTCCTGAGGCTGAGCAAGGTGAGATTCTTCTTCATTGTCATTCGTCCCCTTATGGTGGACACTTTGGTCCAAAACGTACTGCCAGAAAGGTTTTGGATGCATGTTTTTTCTGGCCGACCTTAAACCTCGACTCATACAATTTGTACATTTTGCTTGCTGTGGACTACGTGTCTAAATGGGTAGAGGCTAAGGCCGTAAGGACTAATGATTCTAAAGTGGTTGCAGGTTTTCTTAGAACTAATATTTTCAGCAGATTTGGAGTACCGACGGCCATCATTAGTGATCAAGGAAGCCATTTCTGCAACCGTACTATAGAAGCACTCATGAAGAAATACGGTGTCAAGCATCGTATCTCTACACCCTACCATCCACAAACAAATGGGCAAGCTGAGGTCTCCAATAGGGAAGTAAAAGTTATACTTGAGAAGACCGTGAATCCTTCTAGGAAGGATTGGAGTTTAAGGTTAGACGATGCTTTATGGGCTTATCGTACTGCTTATAAAACTCCTATAGGTATGTCTCCGTATCGGCTTATCTTTGGGAAGCTTTGCCATCTACCTGTGGAATTGGAGCACAAGGCATGGTGGGCTGTAAAGAAGATTAATATGGATCTGCAAGGTTGTGCAAAAGAGAGGAAGTATCAGTTGCAAGAACTTGAAGAGATCCGTCGTGAGGCCTATGACACGGCAATGAGTTACAAGGATCGGACGAAGGCATGGCATGATAAGCACATCCGTACTAAGACCTTTGAGGAGGGTCAATTGGTATTGTTATATCAATCTCGCCTCCGTCTCATGCCGGGCAAGCTCCGTTCGCGGTGGATTGGTCCATTCAGAATTAAATATGTCTTGGAAAATGGAGCCGTGACGATCTCTAAGTTAGATTCTAATGAGAATTTACTGTCAATGGCCACCGATTGAAACTCTTCCATGCTGCTGAACGAATGGAGGTAGTGGATGAGCTTAGCTTATCCATTCCCTCTTATTCTTGATCCAGAAGACGTATAGCCAAAGACAATAAAGAAAGGCGCTACCGGGAGGCAGCCCGGTTTGTTTTCTTGTTCTTATCTCTTTCCTTTTGATTATTTCTGTTTCGTCTTGTTTTTCTTGTTGTTTTTCCAGATCTAAGATATGAAGTTGTCTAAGAGCCTAAGTGTAAGGAGGAAATTTAGAGAGGAGCATCAAATTTAGAAGAATTGGAGTGGAATTGAATGTCTATATCTCTTGGGGGGCCATTGTGCAAATTTCTGGAAGGAGTGAGTAAATATATATATATATATATATATATATATATATATATATATAACAAACAGCAGCCCAAATAATGTCTATATCTATGTGTAAGAAGAATGTCTATATCTCTTGGGGGGGATTTTTTTTTTTTTTTTTTTTTTGCAGCATAAATATTATTAAGACATCAGCAAAATACAGAACAGCAGCCCAAATACAGCCTATTTATCGGATGCTAAAATAAATTGACTTTTCCATTGTCAAAACTTTCAAAACTTGTCAACAATTATTTGCACCATAGTATAATAACAAACATACTTAGTAGGTGATAAAGGAAGACCAATCTCAATTAAGCTTGTAAAACATACAATGACATGGGAAAAAGAGAAGCTAAAAAAAAAGGCATTGGTTTGTATATTTCTGACTAAATCAAAGAATAGGGCAAGGCACAAATTAGCTCACTAGGGGATAATGCAAGGTAGGAAATATTGTCGCGGTTAAATGGCTCAATCCCTAATGCCTCCTATCACTTATCACAAATGACTCACTTTTATTGTAACTTCATGAACAAGCACTCTCAATGAAATTAGTAGGAAGTGTCCTACTTTAATGGCTCAAATCTAATACAAGGAGTGTGTAAAATTCGATCCACAATTTACTTATTGTTCCTCATCCCAAATCACATACAAATGTGCACCATCTCCTACTCTTCACAACAACTACAAGTTCGCATATTGAGACATAAAGCACAATCAAAAATGCTTAAATCAAGAACACAAGTGCATCAATAACTTCAATTTTTGGCATGCTTCGACGACACAAAAGAAAATGACGAGACAAAGAGAAACGAAGTAGAGACATCCCCCTCCTTACACTTAACCCCTTGTGTGCCCTCACACAAGAAAAGACAAAGGTAAAAGACGGAGAACATGACAACACATAACAAAATACCTCCTTACACTTGATCGTTACAAACGAGCAAGCAAAAGAGAACTAAACAAGACACAACCACAAAAAACACATAAACACATGAAAAGAAAAACAAGAACAGAAAATAAAATGGGGAGAATGGCATCACCGATCGCCCGGAGGCGGAAAACGAGAGAGAACCGTGCGCTCCAACTCATCAAAGCGCCGCCGTAGGTAACAAACCTCAGCCCTCAACACCCGGATCGAATCGTCGGGTACCTGCAAAGCTACATAGGGGGCAACACTCGGGACGCGAGGTCCCGGTGGATAAAATCTAACAGTACCATCAGGATCCCTATAGCAAATGCGTGCATAACCCATCAACTCAAGATCAAACAAAGGCGGAGCAGACAACTGAGTAAGCAGAGAATCATCAATTATCACAAAGTTCCTAGCAAGGAACGTAGCAAACAAATGGCATAAAGTCAAATGCCTAGCCGGATGGGTAGCAAGATCACTCATACATCGGGCTACCCAGTACCCAAGATCAACCCGTCTCCCCGTATGCATACACCACAGAAAATATAAATCATTGTCCGTGACTGTGGTAAATCCAGTCCAACGGCCACCAAGTTATGACATAAAAACGGTGACACATACGCAAAGCAGGGTCCGTAACATATGATATATCAGAAACAGAGGGTCGAAAAATCTCAGGATCAGAAGGGGCAATCAAAGTCCAAGCATTCATAGGACCAATGTAATCACCAATCGAAGACGGAATACCACGAGGGGTAAAATCATAAGTACCATCATCTAAATCCTCTAACACCACAGTACCCAATCTAGTAGACCACTCAGACAAAGACATCTCATAAAATACACAACCAATGCGAAAGGAAATACTCGGCAAATACACATCAGTAGTGAAAGTAAATGATAAGGAATTAAAGAACTCAGCAATCAAGGCATGATAACATGGATAGTGGTGTGATTCCGTTAACCATAACCAACCGATACGCCTAAAGTAGTCGAAAAACTGACCTTGTACGCCGGTGGAGCGAAGGAATGCGTGGCTGAGGGCTCGGCCATTCCTAAAATTCTTGCCTCTTCGAGTGAATGCACGGTGCCGATAAAGATCCTCCTCGAATGTCATAGCAGCCCTCATGGCCCCACGGTCGGGAAATCGGAGAACAATCATGTTCCCGTACACAGCAGACGACGGTAAGGAGTCGGAGTTCGCTGAATCGGCCAGTGATAGCTGCTCCAGTGAAAGATCATCTTCCTCGCTCGACGGTTGATAGTCGGATTCATCCGACTGTAAGGTAGAAGCCCGCACTTCGAGTAGCCGCTTGATGCCGTCGTATGATGGCGGCGGCACGAAGGGGCTTTGCTCTCGGAGAAACTGAAATCTGGAATACAAGTTTCCGGACGGAGCATCGGCAGTAGGATCATCCCAATTAACATCTTCTTCATCAACACCCGCCTCGTCGACGTCAGAGGCGGCAGCTCCCGCCCCGGCGAAATCATCTTCGGTTTCGGGAGCAGGGGAGACGGGGGCTGCAGGCTCATCAACGAGGACTTCTACCTCCGGCTCCTCCTCGTCAATGAGGAAGGGGCCGGTGGCCGTCGGATTCATAGACCGCCTGATGCGACCGGTGCGACGCGGAGGGCGACGGCTAGACGTAGCAGGGGGAGGCGGTGCGGAGGAAGAAGCACCATCGGAAGTTTTCGTGCGCTTTTTCGGAGCCATTGCGGTGGCTTGGTTAAGGTGAAATGGCGGGTAAGGAAAAGGGTAAAAGTTCGAATGGAGGGGATGAAAATGGTGGAGTAAGTTTTGGAGTGGAGGTGGTAATTTAGGGTAAATGATTTGGGGATATTGTGCAAGTAGTAAAGAAAGAGTAAGGAGTGTGGGTAGTTGGGAAGAAACGTGGTCACGTTTCTGTTTTCGGTTTTTTTTTTTTTTTTTTCACTCACTTCTTCCAGAAATTTGCACAATGGCCCCCCAAGAGATATAGACATTCAATTCCACTCCAATTCTTCTAAATTTGATGCTCCTCTCTAAATTTCCTCCTTACACTTAGGCTCTTAGACAGCTTCATATCAAGGATAAAAAAAAAAATCCGAAACAGAATGCAGTTTAAGGATTGCAAAAGCAGCAACTGGTGTGCTTATTCTTATAGTAGGTGTTGGATATTAATTCTTAGTTATCTCAATTTTAGCAAGTAAAACATACATGATATTTTGATACAAGTTGTGGAGCTTAGAACCCCTAGGACCCTTACCAATGCAAATTTGTCTATGTCATAAGCCCCATTACAACCAAAGAAAAAGACCTCCTTGATATTACAGTTGTGATACTCTTTTATCGTGATGGATGAACTATATTTACTTGAGTGGCTTGACCGGACCTAGATTAGAGAGTGGCGAGTGAATCGTGAGGATGATCCATGTTTGCTTAGGTTTTTGACTAAATTGATATTTGTGTGCCTAATCTTAAATTTGCAATTCTACTTGCTTGTTGAGATGCATATTTGTGTGATTGGACATGTTTTGTTGGATCATTGAGTGCGGAGATTATGGATATGATTGGTATTGCTTCTTTCGTTTGTTGTGTCGTTCTTTCCCGTGTTCGTGGTTTCGTTTTCTTTTTCCTTTTGTTTGAGTCTTGTTCTGTTGTCCGTGTCTTGAGTCTTAGGGGAGGATCGGGATTTGGATAGTACTTATGCTTTTGTTTTCCTTATACTTGAGGGCAAGTATACTCTAAGTGTAAGGAGGTTTGATAGGTCTATTTTGTACTATCCATATTCCATGTAATTTGGCATATGTTGTGGCGTTTGGGATTGTTTTGGTGTTTGTTTTGCAGTGTTTATTGATGATGTGACATTTGATGAGGCGTTGAGGTTGCATTGCATAATCAAGGAATATTTACTCAATTTGGAGGAATCAAGAAGGGATTAAGTATAGAAGGAAAATAAATTAATTTATTTACTTCTATATTTAATTATCCTAATTGAGGAGGATTAGGAAGGGAATTAATTAATTCCATATGATATCACACGGCCAAGGGGGATAAGGAAAGAATAATATCTTGATCCACCGTCCATATCTGACGGCAGTTATACGCACGAGAGGGTGGAGGATATAGGGGATTATTTTTGGAGACCTTGGCACATTGAATTCCCTCACATCCGAGAGCCAAAACCTCTACCGCCACTCTGCCGATACATCATCATCCTTACACATCAATTCCATTCGAAGCCACACACCGAGAGAGAGAGACCGAAGCATCTGCCGAAGCAAAGATATTCCGATCAAGCAATTCGCCGACGCCGAGGGATCCGATCAAAGGGGCAGTTCGATTTTAAGTTTGTATTTCTGCACTTTGATTCGAGAATTGTGTTCAGATTTGGAAGGAACAACATGCTATTGTTTTCGTTTTGCATTCCCGGATTTAAATTGTCTCCGTTTAATTAGCTTGTGGATGGATTCGTAGTCTTTAATTAATCAAATTTTAATTTTTAGGATATTGTTTCGTGTTTCTTGATATTCTGATTTTTAGTAATTATTTAGAAATTTCGTGCAAATTGATTTATTGAATTTCATCATGTTTTGTGTTCGTCCAAGAACCGGTCCGTCCCGGCTAGTCCGTACCGATATGCGTAGCTAAGTTCTTTTAGGAGCCGGCGAGATGTGAAACACACACCACTATAATTTCGTGAGACTAGGGCTTAAAATTAATCACTTAGGTTCTGAATTAATCTAGGATTAATTAATTGGATTAATTGAATTAGGATTGATCACCCTAGTTAATTTAATTCATAGCTAATTTAGTACTTCCATCGTTTCTCGTGGTAGGCTAAAGAAGTAGCAAATTGTCTTAGGGCAATTGGATTAATTTGGTAGGAGACTATTAGATGCCCACCATACGAGTAGGCTCCTAAATTGGGTTCCCTTAGTTCTTAAGGCTGATTAGGTGTTAAATCTATTGATTGCCCACCAACGTAGGTTGCATTTAATTTAGAGAAGTAGTCGTTTCAATGCCCACCATGGCGATTACCGAATAATTAAGGGGGAATAGGGGATATGTCAGTTTAATTACGGTGTCCTACAACTAATTGATTTAAGTGGATTAATTAATTAATAGTGTCAGTGATCGATTGTGTGTGTGTGTGTGAATCATCTTGCTGGACCCGTTTTTATTTGCATAAGTCTATTTCGTGTTTAATTCCTGCTTTTATTTTCGTTTGTTTTAGGTTAGAAAATTTCTAAAACTTGCGTGGTCGCAAACCAAACTCTGATTGATAGGATTTTTAGGCTTAAATTACTCCGTTTCATGTGTTCGATACCTGTGCTATACTAATATTTGGTCTAGCAATTTTGCAGGATTATTTGGTATAAACAACGATCACCATGAGGGTAACCCGCAGCCGCTACCGAAGTGCGCACTGGGTAAATCCCGCTGCTGTGCAATAGCCTGCAAACCACACAAGTTTAACCACCCTAAGCTAACCATAAGAAGAAAATAAAAATTCTACTATTACTCGAGAATCCAACCGAAGTGTGCACTGAGCAACCACCCTTGCATTTCAAACTAACACAAGTGTAAAACCCTTTCAGCGTGAATCCAACCGAAGTGTGCACTGAGTAAACCCCGTTGATGTGCAATAGCCTGTATACCACACAAGTTCAACTACCTAAGCTAATCATAAAAAAAAAAAAAAAAATCTACAATCAAACTAACACAAATGTAAAACCCTTTCAGCGTGAACCCATTCCAACTGAAAAAGTTCTCCCCCCCTCTCTCTCTCTCTCTCTGAGGTACGCGCTCTATCCCCACTGATTGCGAATACTTCATATCTTGATTATCTTTTGCCTCGTGAGTGGTGAAACAATCCTTATAGCTTCAGGAGCTCTATAATTCTTCCCATGTAGTTGTCGAAAGGGATATATGTGGCTATGTTATTTTCACTTTTCGCAATTTTGAAAGACATTTGTCGTCGGAAATGGTTGAATCGAATGTGGATCTTCCGATTCATGAACATAAATCTGAGATTTAGGTGCTAATTTTGACATTTCAATGCTCGATCGAACTTTGAAGATGTTTAATACTGAATGATTGAAGAATATGATAACAATTTTCGCGGAAAAAGACATAAAGCACATTTCTATAATCATTTCCCCCTTGCTACATTTCTACCCTAGAGAATTTGATAATATGATGTTTCTGGTATTCTACAGGGATTCTGCATCATAGGTGTTGGTAGAGGTGAATTTAGTACCAATTTGGGAAATGAGTTTGATTTCAAAATTCAGAAACCATTTACCTTATGGATCCTTCAAACATCTATGCTCTCCTGTCATTGCATCTCCTTCTATCAAGCCGATTGGGGCAGATAAACGTTCCACTCAAACTGCAACGTTCGGATATGAAGATGAAGTAGTAGAAATAGACCAAAGAATGCTCCCTGCTGATTACAATCCCGCGACTTTTGATCCCACAGACAACCGTGGCCCTCCAACCAAACGTGTTTGGAGGCTCGTTGATGAAGTGTGTGGACTGACACTCGCTGAAGCTAACGAACTCTCCACTATAATGATGGAGAAGTTTTGTTTTATGATGATGAAGCGGTTGACTATGAAGGAGAGGTTTGAGATTATGGCACGTAGCCATGCTGGAGCGGTTGATGGTGCTGCAGTGGTGGCGGAGAAGAAGGGTGAGAATGCGACTTTTGAGTTGAAGATTGAGTCTTATGAAGCAGTCTCGAAGCTCAAGATTATTAAGGAGCTTCGGAGTTTTATGGATTTGGGACTGAAGGAAGCTAAGGAGCTGGTGGAGAAGAGTCCTGCTGTTCTTAAGAAGGGAGTGTTGAAGGAGGAGGCGGAGAAGATTATTGAGAAGATGAAAGCGGTTGGGGCGAAAGTCGTTATGGTATGAACTTTGTCTCTTTTGTTTGCATCTTCTGAACTTATTTGTGTAGGTGTTGGATAAACTGAGTATTTGTTTCCAGTCACATAAAGAATTTTGCTTCTGAATAAGACGATTTTCTTTGGCTTTTTTATGGGATTTTGCTTCTGAATAAGATGGCAATAGATTATGATATTATGAGTTCTATTTTAATCTTGTTGGATTTGATGAAGTTGCTGAGCTTGAACTGTTTTTCAACAAATGCTAATTGAAAAGTAAACTGAAGGACAAGATCTTGCAGTTTAACTTTGTATTAGAAGTTGAAGACGATCATGTTTGACAACTGTACATCAGAGTAGCTGAAAATGGCCATACAAACTACATTAGGTTGAGAGTAAACTGCTTGTGGATGATAATAAATACGAACCAAGTTGCGTTTAGGAAAGAAGAACTAAATAAATTGACAGCCTTCTGTGATGCTGGATAGAAAATGCATTCCAGCAAACGTGTCCATTTGGGCTAGCTCTTTTATCCGACCGAGATGCATAGTAGGATTCATTGGTGGAAATGTAGGAATTTGGAGCAATCATGCATCTAAACCTAATCTGAATGTGAAATCTTTGTTGCTGACGAATAACCTTATGACTTGAAACTCTGTTTGGCTTCCAGTTTTGAGTCTCCATCTGTTACCTGTAGCAAACTAGTGTTGATTCAGTATAAAAACCAATGAGAGAGAGAGAGAGAGAGAGAGAGAGAGAGAGAGAGAGAGAGAGAACTTAGTTCAATGTTTTTGCAAATAGGGACCTGCATGCATGTTAAGTGGATAAACATAGATCTCTAGATATGCTCTTCAAGAATAGCACTTCTGTGTCATGCTATACCATCCCTCTTTCAGTTTGTTGTGATTCATAAGAGCAGTTAAGTGCTGATGCTCTAAAATTCAAACACCCCTGCAACATGTTTTATAGCAAGAACACTTTTAGTTTCCATATTATTGCAACTAAACCAAACTAAACTAAGACAAGCATTCCCATTGCAGTCCAGTGGTTGTTGCTTCCTGCTCCAAATGTACCTAGAATAAGCAAAATTTAACCACTAATGAGAACTGAGAGAGAGATTTCACCCTGTCTTTTGCTGAGGTGATTTCCTCTATTTTAGTCTTACTCTGAGCTATTTTTTTCAGATTCATGAAGAGCATAGTTTGAACCGAATTATTAACACTCTCACACTTTCTAAAAGCCTCTTCTACTGCAGCAAGAGCAATTCTATAACTCTCTTGGCATAGTGAACCTTCATTCCCTAGCTTACAAGCAAGCCGGTATTAATCATTACAAAGCTCGTTCCTCGACTCAATCCGATCACCTCGTTCCACTCCCTCTTTACTCCTAACATCCTTTGTCCATCTTCTCAAGATATACTTGGCTGGGATGCTATTCACACCACAGATTTGAAGAACAATCATTACATGCCTGCAAAGAAAACCATTATACTCAAACATGAAGCATGAACATGATGCATCCGATTTCTTTTCGTTCCCCACAACTCGTTAAACTTGGTTCTCTTCAAAATCATGGACCTTGAAAATAGTTGTGAAATCATCTTTCCTTTCCATTTTCGGGTGACAAGCAACCACTCCCAAAACCTCAACTTGGAACTTCTTGAATACAGAATGAGTGTATATTTCTGCCATTTGCTTCCCATAAGGAGAGGGATACTTCAATACTGGCTTTCTCTGCCAACTATCTAAATCTGCCTTTGCTTCATCTTCATACCTCTCCTGCAATATTGTATTAAACTGATGCAAGAACTCTTTTGAACTAGTCTTACGCAGCAAGCCTCTATCTAGAAGAGAGATGACGCCTTCAAGACGAAGTGGAGAAGATAGACAAACCAAAACTGCATCTTTTATATAAACAGGAACCCATTTTAGTCTATCCTCATGAAGAGAAACAAACCATTTATCAGTCCTCAACTCAAACCTATCCACCAATTTCCCCCATCTCTTCTCAAACTGTTCTTCACTTTGAAACTTCAAATGCACTTATAAAACTTGCTTATAAATCTTTCGTGCTGCGAATTACACAACCTAACTTCTCTGAAACCTTACTCAACACATGCCATAAACAAAAACAATGGCGGGAGCTAGGAAGAACATCGGCTATAGCTTCTTCTAACTCACGGTCGTCATCAGTCAAGATCACTTTAGGAGCTTGCCCATGCATGGCTCTAAGCCACGCGCGGAGCAGCCAAGCGTAGGAAGACTTGCTCTCATCAGCAAGAAAGCCATAACCAAGCAAGATGAACTCGAAATGATTATTCATGCCAATGAAAGGAACAAATGGGAACTGGGGCTCATTCCTTCTATACATAGTGTCTAACAACACTACATCTCCAAAGCTAACATAATCAATCCTCACTTTTGCATCGATCCAAAACACATTTCTTAGAAACTGTTCTTTGTTCAAATCAATTGCATAGAAGAAATAAGGATTTTCATCTTGCATATAAGAGAAATACTCGAGCAATACCTCTGCATCTCCCTCTTTGAATCCTAAACTCGAACCACTCAAGCTCGAAGCAGTGCTCACATGGCGATTCAAGCCTAGACTCATCTTCTTCCTCTTAAGCTGATTAGCGTTCGATTTAGTCGCACTCTTGTCTATAACAAGATCATGATTATGCTCTCCAACAAAACTGCTCAAGATCCATCTCCCATCCTGCCTTCTCTTCACGTGCATACGAGCTTTGCAATCGGTTTTCAACCACGATCGGTTAATACGACCTCGTTTCTTCTTCACTGCGGCGTTTACTGTGAGTTCTGAATTCGCAGCGTCTGGCTTGGTTCCATATCTAATGCACACAAACTTAGCATCGATGAATTTACAGGAAATTCTCGATCGACGGTTATGATGGCGGAGAATCCAACGGACTGTGCGTGCAGCGTGTTGTTGGTAGAAGTTGAACGCCTCCTCTTTGGAATCATACTCCATGCTCTCGTGCGGCTCCGATGATTCTCGATTACTCGTCGCAACTCAATCGCCATCGCCAGTTGCTTCATCTCTTGCAATCGCATTACAGTTTCCGCTTGATGGAAGCTCGGGATCAAGTCTCATTGAGGTATCGATCTATCTCTTTTACGATGAATTACATCCAACAAGCCTGCACATCAGATATTGAAGCTTTCACCATGAGAGAGAGAGAGTATAACTACCACTATCAGTCTATCACAAAGCAGCAACTGTACTCAAGAAGCTCACGCAAAATTGAACGCGCCCAGGGCACAATAACAGAGATTTTACAAGCATAATCAGAATTTCGCCATTAAAAATGCATAAGGCAGAAGAAATTAATGAAATTTTGAATATTTTTGGAAGAATTTGCAGCTGAGAAATGCATTACTGTTGGCAGAGCAACTGAGATTTGGGGAGAAAAGTTCTAATTTAGTCGTCTATTGTGGCATTTGTCCTATTTTTGTCATTTATTGTGGCTTTGTGCTAATTTGGTCCTTTAACTTATAAAATTATTCAATTTTGATTCTTTGCTGGAGAGTGTTCACCGGAAAAAGGCGTGTGAACTACACTCTCCGCCGGATGATCAAAATCGGACAATTTTGTAAATTAGAGGACCAAAATAGAACAAGTTTACTAGTTAAAGGACCAAAATCGGCACATTTAAATTTCTAGGATCAAAATTGGACATAGTCACATTAAAGGACCAAAACCGAATGGATACCACATTGTAGGACCAAAATCAAGCGAAAGCCAAATTGTAGGACCAAAATTGGATGATAATATATACTCCCTCTGTCCCATTATTAATGTCCCATTTAACTTTTTTGGTTGTCCCATTATTTATGTCCCATACCAAATAAAGAAATAAATGAGTGGACCACAATCAATCTAAGCAAGTGGACCCCACTCCTTTATATTTTTTCACCACAACTTTACACCTTTACCTCCACTATCTTAATTACCGTGCTCAGTTCTAATGGGACATAAATAATGGGACGGAAGGAGTATATTTTTACCTTTTCTATTACACCAACGGAAATTATATATATATATATATATATATTTATTATATTTATAGCTCATTTCATGATAAGAGTATGATTAATTATCATTCAATTCCCTTACAATTACATCATTACTTAATATCAATTGGAGATTAGAAGTTAGAGATAGAAAATTACACATTAAAGCAAACCCACATTAGCCACACGTTAATATCATCCTAGTAGATAAACCTAATGTGCAAACAATTCATATTCCTACTTGAATAACTTCAATTAGTAAAAAATGAAGTCAATCTTTTGCCTAAAATCAAAGTAATAAAATGTAAGTTTATATATATAAAAATGATCCTATTGTGCATCTTTCTTCCTATCCTTGATATTCTTTCTTTTATCATCCCTCATTTTCTCCAATTGCAACATAGACATCACTCCAATTCCATCAAACTTGTTGGATATGAGTCAGTAGATGATACTCAGTTGTTCGTGGTTAAAAGAAAATTGGGAGAAATCATAGTAGTACTTATGGAATTGAAGATCCCAAAAGGCTGATATCGTAGTTACGTGTTGTCGTTAGGATTAGCGATGTATAGGTTAGACTTGTTGTAATCGTTTTTATATTCTTGTCTAAGTTAGTACGGGGTAATTGTTGAACCGATATTCTGCGAAGATACTTTTAACCCACGTCATCGTTGTAATCGCTATGCGTTCTTCACTCATCACCGAATAAACCTCGATAGAAGCTCAATCCAAAAGAAGTGATAAGTCATCAGCATAAGAACCCATGCAAGTCACCTTCGGCCAGCATGACATACTCGGAGGTTACATTCCTTGTCGGACCGACTCATAAGAAGAGAGACTTAGCGCGGGTGTTATCGAAAAAAGCGACCCGCTACTTAAGTCTTTTCGAAAGTTCGGCAGAAGATCATACGAGGTTGTTTGAACGGTCAACTCGACATTCTCACCAACCACAAACCTCGACCAATGAGAAGCCGACAACGCCTTACTCGCTCCAAACAAGAAAGTTTGCTCTCATGTACGTAATTAACGCCCGCCGCAACAAGTTCGAATTAATGGTCGTTTTCTTTGGAAGCTTGTGACACGTGGCATCGTCGTCTCCAACGGACATATCCATACTCACGCTATAAATAGAGAAGATTTCGAAGCTCCAAGAGAGCGCGAAGCATGAAATTAAAAAAGGGAAATTGCTCAAGCTCTTAAACACTCTAGCAACTCAATCGTAATATCCAATATAAGAATTGCATTTACTAGAATATTTTTGTGGTTCTTCTCTCAGAGTCTTTAGATCCCTTTTCTTCTTTACCTAAGCTTATTGTGATTTATAGCTTAGATTCGAAGGAGTTCATTTTTTAGTGAACTGTTTTATTGTAAGAACTCCTTCATTAGTTGGAGAACTGTCTTCACCCCCTTTCGAACTTAGGTTTGAATTGTAAAGTCGCTAAGGACTATAACTTAGAAGGATCTCCCCGCACAGTTTCCTTCTGGGTCGAGACTGCTGACTAATCAACAAGTTATCTGCTCTCGTTCGGGACCGTGGACGTAGAATCTTGCGTATCCGAACCACGTTAAACGCTTGTGTTCTTTACTTGTTTTATTGCATACAAACCTTTGAAAAATCATAAGTACCGCATAAAACGTATTTCCGAGATCGCACGCCAAAATAATTTAATCAGCGAAAACACGTTTTCAAAAAAGAGACAAACTCCGGGCCCCACACTTATCCGCACACTTATAGTCTCCGACCGAGTTTGAAAATCTGACAAAAGTCGGTAGGAGAGCTCGCAGGCCGACTCACTCTGTCCCGTGATCGAAGATTTATTTGGCACTGTTCATCAGTTGCAACCAACAGCTTCAGCTGACCTTCACCGAGAAGAAGAAACGGTATTCAGGTGTATTCACCCCCCCCCTCTACACCTGATATTTGTCTCCGGACCAACAAAACTGCCTATGAATTCTTGCATTACCAATTCGAATATTTTCTGTCAAATCTCTGTCACTATGTCCACTAATTAGCTGTTGGTAAATAGAAGGACCTTGAGACAATGGTTGCTTCAACATTGGGGTAGCAATATCTATTGCAGTTGTTATAGGTGTTCTTGATGCACCAACAGAAAATGTGTTGTGCCCTCTGGCCTACAACAATTCAAACACATAAATCATACAGTAAACTTCATAAAATTTTGCTAACCTAACAAAAGGAAATGTACCTGTATTTCTCTTGACGTATTAGCTACTTTACTCACATTAACTTTGCTTCCTTTTCTATATACCTATGAATTCATGAAAAATTAATAAATACGAGAATTATTTGAGGTCATTTACAAGTACATCATTAACATACCTGCAATTTCCTTGCACTTGATGTTAATACATCCACTTATTCAACAAATATACAATTAATAAAATTGTGCAAGAATATATTGCAAATAATTTGATATACTACAAGAATATATTACAATTTCCCAAGTACAAGTGCATAAGTAGTAGCATGTCAATTATTAATACAGTTAGAAACAAGTAAAACATATTCATGCCTTTCTTGTCTTTTTACCAAACTGATACAGTTACATCCTCATAATGCCCCTATTCATGCTACAAATCTTTTACCAAACTGATGCTATAAAAGCGAATCAAGCAAACATAAATTAAAATATCACGTAACCACACATCCAAAGTCGTGTGTTATTATAGTTGTCCACATTTTTCATTAAAAAAAGTAATGATAACAACAATAAAAAAAAAGACATTGTAATATATAATTAGAATAAAAATAACACACTAAAGTACCTCATTACTTGTCATTGTTGTTGGAAAATTCACATTACAAGCAGTTTCCACTTCACCAATAATATTTGAGGTTTGTGATGTAGATAAATTCACCTAATCCACAAATATGCAATTAATCTTATATTACACGTGTGAGACTATAACACCAAAAATATAGTAATGCAGACAACAAGAAATAGACACAATAAAATGGAATTAGGCTAATATGTTACAACAAAATACCTCATTACTTGACCTTGTTGTAGGAGAATTCGTATCACAAGCAATTCCTAACTCACCAACAATATTTGAGGTTGGTAAATGCATCAAATTCACCTAGAAAACAAAATATGAAATTAAAACCTTCTACTTTCAATTAATAATTAGAAATATGATCTATATATATATACATATATATATATATATATATATATATATATATATATATATATATGTGTGTATTACCTGAATGTTTATCATATCTTCATTTGTAATTTCACTCCTCAATATTTCTTGTTTCTTAAGTTGGCAACCATTAATGTTGTGTCATTGTACCCCACAATAATTACATTTGCAAGTATCTTGTTGCCTCTTCAATTTCTTTGGATTGGATTTTGATATCTGAGCTTGCTTCCCTCGTGGTTTTCTTTTTCGACTTTGTCTTGGTTCATCAACTTCTCTTCTCCTCTGTGTTTCAGGCCTCTCAGTTGTTCTACCCTCATTAGGAGGCAAAGGTGCTATAAATCCAGATTTTTTCCACTCACACTTACCATTGATCGGCATTATAACTTCACCATATACCTTCTTGTAAGTGGCCACATGGTAATACTTATTCACAAATTCCACTGGATCTCATCCTTGCTCAGCAATAGCAGCCACAACATGGGTACAAGGAATTACACTTAAGTCCCATGCCCTACACCCCATTTCATTTCACAAAGATCAACAGTGTAAACTCTTGTGGAGTTACTTCAACCATGTAGTGATAATCATCACTCTTGATTGAAATCAAACCCCTCGTATTATCTATGTTCTTCTCAAGTATCTTCATGATCTTCGGACACACTAAACCCTTCTATTTCTCATTACACGTGTCTCTATTCTTTTGTAGTCTTTTCATTGAAATCCCAATCAAGCTTATCCACATGGAAAGAATGGGGAGAGATCTTGCATCCAATATCATTTTATTATATGACTCACAAATGTTGTTTAGTAGGATATCACACTGGGGATATGTCCTAAAATGGGATCTACTCCAATGCTTTGCAGGTTTGTTAGAAAGCCATTCAACGGCCTTTGGGTCAAGCTTACCCATTTCTTCCATTCTTTTTTCAAATTGAGGTACAGTAAGTGCTTTACCACAATTCCACAAAGCATGTTTGAAGGCATCTCCTCGAAAACTAGCAGATTTAAAGTTTGCATGCATATGCCTCAAGCAATGTCTTATTTCTGAGCCTTCAAACATTGTCTGAAATGCATTCAATAGACATTTTTGCTTGTCAGACATAAAAGTCCACTTACTTTGTTCTTCCAAACCTAAATCAACTGATAGAATATGCAAGAACTGTTATTGTGGGGTGTGTCAAAATGACGATTACAACGATAGCCGAGGCAAGAGTTGGACTCTTTCTCCGCAAGACAATAATGCACCGCTACTCGGTGCAAGCGGTCTATA
The DNA here is from genome assembly GCA_028984105.1 of Lavandula angustifolia. Taxonomy (NCBI): domain Eukaryota; kingdom Viridiplantae; phylum Streptophyta; class Magnoliopsida; order Lamiales; family Lamiaceae; genus Lavandula; species Lavandula angustifolia. The sequence continues at coordinate 31,698,172 of CM054802.1, read as the reverse complement.
GCACTCGTCTCTAAGATACAACGACTTTTCAATTACGAGTAGTTGCACTACTTCTCGTAATTCCGGCGAACTACTTGATATTTTGGGACTAAGGAAATATGAGCTAATTTATATGTATGTAATGGAAGGGACATAAAAGAAAGTTGGAAGAGGAATATTATTTTGGTGTTGGTGTGTTTCTCGGTTGGGATTTGTTGTTCAATTTATAGACTTGACAAATCTCTTCATAAAAGGACACAACTATTGGAATTTCCCATGGAACGTGCATGAGCCAACCAATCGTGCCTATTCATTTGTATGCAAATCGTCATCTTAATAACCAAGTGAAGCCATGCATCTTGTAAGCCAACCAACGTGTCCATTCCTTCAATTGCCAACCGACATGCATGAATGAGACAACTTATCCATTCAACATTTTGCCACGTTTAGTATTGATTAATTTTAATAATCTAATCTCAATTATTAAAATCTAACAATCCCCCACATTAGATTATTAAATGCAAATGCAAAATGTTATGCAAACCAAAGTCCCAATGACCTATTATTGCATCAGGATAGATAGTTTTAGCTTTGAACCTTCCTTAGTATAATGTTATCGGATTTACTCGCTGCTCGGTGAACGCGATGTCTTGAACTGGTCAGCTTTTGTGTAAACCAAGACAATAACATACACACAATAATAGATACAATATCTTTCGTTCTCACGTTGTGTTCATTTTGGCTTGGACCATATCTTGGATTCATAAGTGTTTTTCTATTTGAAGCGGCCACACCTCTCACTTATATAGGTGATCTCCTATAAAGAGTATCCTGTCATACTCCACCAATAAGGCTATAGGAATCATTAAAAGCTTATACGCTTACCCTTTTACCACAAGCTACAGGTTTGCACTTGGGGCAGCTTCGAGAATGGATTTTTAGTTGTGTTTCCAAGTGCACGACTTGAACATTCTTAACTTAGTTGTCTCTTTGAAACCATGTTCATGTGATCTCCAATCATCATGGTAGAGTTATCATTAAGAGCGTTCTTTTAGTGTGGATTTTAATCTCATTCCCCTTATTGCATTGTACAATTGATCACGATTAATACCTTTAGTAAACGGATCCGCAATATTGTCTTTTGACTTCACATAGTCAAAATACATATTATTCCACTAGTGATCAATTGTCTAACGGTATTGTGCCTTCGACGAATATGTCGAGACTTACCATTATACATACTACTTTGTGCTCTCTCTATTGCAGATATAATATCGCAATGTATCAAGACGGGAGGCACGAGTTTTTCCCAACAAGGAATATCCTCAAAAAAGTTTGGCACGGGTTTTTCCCTACAAGGAATATCCTCAAAGAAGTTTTGAAGCCATTCAGCTCCTTCTTTTCCTAGAACTTGCGTTTCTTCGGGTTAGTGCTAGTACTGCACTCGGTTAGATTAGCCCTTGCTTCTATAGACGGCTTGTTAGTCTTTCGATCAGCTTTGTGGTTGTCCTCTTCAATTCTAAGAGGGACTATTAGATCTTCGAGACTCATTTCTTTACGTTTGTGCTTTAGATAGTTCTTGAAATCTTTCCACATTGGCGGTAGTTTTTCGATCACAATTGCAACGTGAAAGGATTCAGAAAGGACCATACCCTTGGCAAGGATATCATGTATGATCAATTAAATCTCTTGCACTTGTTTGACTACAGTTTTGGTATCCACCATCTTGTAGTCTAAGAATCGTCCAACAACGAACTTCTTTAGACCGACATCTTCGGTCTTGTATTTGATCTCCAAAGAATCCCGCAATTCTTTTGACGTCTTTGCAGTCGAGTAGACACTATAGAGAGTGTCGTCAAGTCCATTTAGGACATAGTTGCGACATATGTAATCGCTATGATACCATGCATCAGACGCTATGCATTTTTGCTCATCAGTTTCATTTTCCCCCACGATTGGAGGTCACTCTTTCAAGAATCGAGATAAATTTAAAGTAGTTAAATAAAACAGCATTTTAGATTGCCAACGCTTAAATTCAGAACCTGAGAACTTTTCCGGTCTTTCCGCATGAACAAGGGCGCTTGGAATTTGGTTGTTCGTTGATGTTGTAAAGTTCGACATCATGTTACTACTGCTTGTCATTACTTGGACAAGGGGATCGGGTACATCACTGCTACTTGTTGTCATTTCTTCAACACTATTATCGTCTTGCGATTGTTATTGCGGGGTGTGTCAAAATGACGATTACAATGATAGCCGAGGCAAGAGTTGGACTCATCTCCGCAAGACAATAATGTTCCGCTACTCGGTGCAAGCGATCTATAGCACTCATCTCCAAGATACAATGACTTTTCAATTACGAGTAGTTGCACTACTTCTCGTAATTCCAGCGAACTACTTGATATTTTGGGACTAAGGAAATATGAGCTAATTTATATGTATGTAATGGAAGGGACATAAAAGAAAGTTGGAAGAGGAATATTATTTTGGTGTTGGTGTGTTTCTCGGTTGGGATTTGTTGTTCAATTTATAAACTTGACAAATCCCTTCATAAAAGGACACAACTATTGGAATTTCCCATGCAACGTGCATGAGCTAACCAATCGTGCCTATTCATTTGTACGCAAATCGTCATCTTAATAACCAAGTGAAGCCATGCATCTTGTGAGCCAACCAACGTGTCCATTCCTTCAATTGCCAACCAACATGCATGAATGAGACAACTTATCCATTCAACATTTTGCCACGTTTAGTATTAATTAATTTTAATAATCTAATCTCAATTATTAAAATCTAACAAGAACCACTCCCAGGTTTTATTACACTCCTTAAGAACCACTGCCCAAGCTATAGGAAACAAATTATTATTGGGGTCAACACCAACTGCATTTAGTAAAACACCCCCATAAGGACCTTTTAGATGGAAACCATCTACCCCAATTATTGGCCTACAACCTTCATTAAACCCCTTCTTAATAGCATCTAAATAAATATACATCCTATCAAATTTGCCCTCCCCATTTGGATCTAAACCCAATAAGCAAGTTGAACCAGGATTGACCATTTTCACCTCATCAACAAAATCCCACAAATTGTTATAATGTTCAGCTGGATCCCCGTTCAATATTTTGAAAGTTGTATGTCTGGCTCTAATTGATTGTTGTCTACTCATGCTAAATCCATTTGTCTTCTAACCATCATTCTAAAACCCTTCAAATCCATGTTGGGTTGATCAACAAAATAGTCCAGATATCTGTTAGCTATAAAGGTAGAATCAACCATCCAGACTTTTGAAGTTGGGAAACATGTATGATTACTGTTGTATTGGGAAATTCTTAATGTCTCTTCCTCGGGCACCTTTAGAGCATGAATCAACCACGTACACTGATTCACATTCTTTCTTTTTTCATTCCCACAACATTTTATATGCATTCTGATTTTGTCATGTTTTTAATTTTTAAATTTCTCTTCGTCTCTACAGCATGTGACTTGATTGTTTCACGTAGTAGTTTCTTATTAGAAAACCTCTGGCCCACCTCAAATCTCGGGTGAAATGTATCAATCTCTAAATTCTTTAGGTTTGAGTTTTGATTTTTTCACATCTCCTTCTGAATCTGAGTTTTAACTAGTGAAATACTCCTCACTATCCCAGACGATTGATTCAAAAATATCCGCATCAAAAGGGTAAAAATCATCCCTACCCCTGTCACTACCTTCTGAGTGGTTCTCATCATCATTTCCCTTCTCGATCTCTTTACCACTATCAACCTCATAATCGCTATCATAAAAGACAAAGTCATCCCAATCAAAGTCAGCGTCATTCTCTTCTTGGTTCGACATGGCTTCACTGGATTTTTAATTTTTCCTACTGCTACCTATTTAGATTGTCATATGATTATGTATAAGATCATGCAATAGATTTAAATACAATAATGAAACATATTAATGAAGACACGTAAGAGAAGGGATAATTACTCAATTTGGGAGAAGTGGAAATTTTACGAAGCACTGACCTATTATCAAATTTAGCATAGGAACAAACAATTGTACATTCTGTGTAGCAAATAAATAATTAAATATTCCAAGCTTAATAGTTCCAAATATTATTACGATTATGACGACAAACAATGGCCACCGTCTCACATTCCCACTGTCCTTTAACTTTTAATTGTAGTTTTTGGCGTTTAATATCAATTAACGACATCAATAGTTTTGTTTAAAGTTTACACCGTAGGTACACAAGCGTGTTATAGCGTAGGTAAACAAGCGTGGGTTTTTAGTTATAGCCAAAATCTAGAACAACTTCAATAAATAATTCTATCTCAAACACTACAATATGTATATTTCATTCCGTAACAAGAAAAAAATAAACGATTAAAAAAACTAACCCAATTGTCTCTTTGTCGCTTTTCCTACAGCTGTTGTTGATTCTCGTTGACTAGGGCTGGAGGAACTCGTTTATCGTACTCGCAGTTCCACTCACGACTCCAGATTGGGCTCCATAATGTGGGCCACTCCAATTACCGGCTTACTAACGTCGGAATCAATGTTAGTGTCACAAATAAAGGCACACATTGCAATAAATTTAAAGACACTATGAAATTTTTTTTTTTTTAATAAATATTTAATGGATAATACTAATTATTAGTTAATGTGTACTGTCTATATATATTTGATTTCGTTCAGTCGGGGGTGGTGTGCTTAATTCTTACAAATTAAAATTTTATATTCTCATGTGAAAAATTCATATTAATGTCCTTAAAACAGAACTAAAGAACTCAAAATTCGTTTTCACGTAATGACATAGCTTATGTGATTTGTAGACTATTATATAACAATATACTTTGAATATTGAATGCAGACAGAGGTGGTCTAATGTTTCGCGAGAAGGGCAGCATATCTACAAATTTAGGGTGTAAATCTATATTTTAATAAATATGAAGAAAAACCAGGTGAAATTCTCAGTTCATGGATGTTAGTTGGTTCTTGATTCATGAATCCATACTTTGTAGCAAAACTAATTCCAAGATTAATGAGATATAGATTAATTAATCACAAAACAAGCAAACAATTATATTAGTTCCTATAAAAGAGGCAGGGCCAGCGAACTCGGACGACCGCTTAGGACCCATAAATTTCAGGGTCCAAAATTATTAAATTTGTCTAAAATGTAGTTAGTATAATTTTAACTTTAATTCTCTTAAAAGAACTCATGAATTATTTTCAATAGACTAAAGCATTTTTAGTTGGTTTCTTATACAAATCAATAGAAATGTAAAATTTTAGGGTCCCCATTTTTATCATTTTCATTTTCGCCCAAAGGCCTTAATTTATTTAGGAACGATCCTGAAAAAAGGGTAGCTAGAGTTCTGTTCCTTTGTGGACTCGTATGCCATCAAATTAGTTTTGTACTCGATTCATGCATGAATCCATAGTTTGTTTGTTTATTTGTGATATGGATATACATGCATCTCTTTCCAAACCCAAAACCCAAAATCTCACACGCTTTATTACGTATTACACATTCAGTATACGTAAATCAAGATTCAAGATCCGATGATGAGATATTTTATTCCACTAGAATATATTAATACTCGATGAGAATGAGATCTAAGCTGAAACTGGATGCTGATTTAACTTAGATTCAAACTTTTTTTTATACAATTTATTTCTATTTCTTCGTTAGTCAGAGCTCACGTTGAAACACATGATTAAACTGCTGATGCAAAATAGTACAAGAATGTGAAAGTAGAGAGATAATCTATCCTTAATTTTAATATTTTCACCCATAATTAAATATGATTTGATTTAACTTTGATAATTTAATTATGATGAGATCTGATAAAGTACAGCTTTAAGCATATATTAAAATATACATTTGCAACTTTATAATTAAGGTGCCTATGATTGACCTCCCTCATAATGACTATTGATTGACTAATCTTTTCAAAGAGAGAAATTAATTATGACATTAGTTAATCAATCTTTAGGGGATACTAATTAATTAATAGATTCTTGAAATTGGAGAACAATAATTTTAATATTTCTAGCTAAGACTGGCAAATTCCTCGTCACACCATAGTCAAATTGATGTGTGATTATATTGTATTAATCTGACAATCCACAATAATTAATACAGTAATACTAGCTTTGCCACACTTGCTCTAATCATTTTCTTTAATGTTATTTATTTTCTGACCACTCTTTTAGATCTTGTAATAAATATATTTTATTTCGAGATTCAAGGGTTGTGATTTATGGGAAACTTGATTTATTAATCTGGGTTGCTTTTTATATAAATCTGCAGTATTTTTGTATAATGAGAGAAATGTGCGGACACATATCTGCAAATTTTGCGCGGGAGAAAGTAATGAGTTTTTTTTGAAAAAATATAAAAAATTATGGGTTAAATATCCAATTTAATTTGGGGGACTGTGGTTCCTATGCACCTTTAGATCCACTACTGTTTAATGTTCCTATGCAATTAAATGTACGGAAATTTGTAGTTGCTACTAAATAATGTATCGGACAAATTTAATGTTTTGATTTTATGATGACTTGATAAAGTATATTTTAAATTGGAAGTGAAATGTCTTCAAGGTCAATATATAGTATTTGCCTCGGTTTTATCAAGTTTAGTTGGTAGTTGTTCTAAAAATAGTTTAAAACTGTATTATATCAAACCAATCCTCTGTAATCTATGAGTAGCCGTTGCATATTCTACTGTCTGCGAATAAGAATATTTGACCAGTCGTTTAAATAATGAAAAAAGGATAAAATGTAAATAATTTCCAAATTAATACAGGAGATTATTTTGGTTTTCTATATATTTTACATACTATTTGACGTAGAACTAAGTGAGTGTTTGAAGTAGCTAAAGCTTATTGATAAGTGTTAAAAGCAGCTTTCTGATTTGAAAATTTGTAGATATTTGTAAATAAGTGTTGAAATCTGCTGAAATTGGGGAAAATAGTAGTTGAAAAATTGCTGATATCAATAGCTTATTTTAAGTTTTTAAATAAAATATTCGTTTTACCCTCAATGTTATTAAATAATTATAATTTATAATAAATAAATAAATATTAAGTTGAATTTATTTATATATTATATAAATTTATAGTATATCATATTAACATAAACATATCATACTATTATATTTTAAATATTATTTATTTGCTTAAATTAATAATAATAATAAATTTTATATAATTTTAATAATCACGTAGCTATGAAATAATTATCATTAAAATAAAATAAAAATATTAATTTAAAATTTAAAATTTTTATAACCCACTATTTTAATTAATTCATATTTAATTTTAATAATTATTATTTTATTAAACTTGAACAATTTATAAATAATAAATATAAAATATATTTTTTATCAAATTACTAATTAATATATTAAAATATAATTATAATTAAATTTGTAATTTAAAAAATATTGATTTTTTAAACTTATAATTTTTTGAGAATTATAAAAATATTTTAAAGATAAAATAGTCCAATAAATTAGATAAGCTGTAAGTTACAGCTGAAAGCTGGGTCATAGCAGCTTAAGTGACTTCTCTATCTTGGCTATTTGGTAGGTAATTTCTGCTAAAATCTGGGTATTCCAAACACTCCAACTGCAGCTGAAAGCAGTTCCAAACACCACCTAAGTAACTAACAATAGAGAATACAAACGTGTTTTCAAAGAAAGTAATACTGAAATCCATCAGTACTAGAATACATTTTGATTATTAATAAATCATGTAAAAAATGATAAACAAATAAAACTAATGAGTTTTATATAACATACAAAAATATGGGTATCGCCGGATTCGGTAAGAAGACGGAGTTATATCGGAAAATAGGAAGTATGCACCCTTATTATATGTTTTATGCACATTCCTCATTTTCATGCATAAATTTTACTATGACTTTAACCATTTTATCCTTATACATAAAATATATAATGAATATTTGAGAGCATATTCAGTCCAAACCAACAAATGATAAAATGAATGATGCAGATTCCGTGTTATTCTTATTTTAAGGAGTCTTTCATATAATCTTCTCACACATATTATTAAAATCCTAAGCTGAAAAGAACTCATAATTAAATCCAATATTAATATTTCTTAAAATATAAATGAAAATATTACTCAAATTAGAAAACTTAATTAAAAGATCCTAATATTACTGGACTAAGGCCTCATTTAGAAAAACTTATAAATAATTTATTTTAACTTATTCTATACAATAAGTTATTTTTACGTGTGTTTGGAAGAGCTTATTACATTAACTTGCTCTTTAAAATAAATTACTTTTACCTTATTTTCGTAAAGAACTTTTAATGAGGTTCTCATATCAAATCCTGACAACTAAACTTTTTAATTAACATAATGAACTTATTAAATTTAAGTGTTTACACCATAAATTTTTGTATGATAAATTCTTTTAATATAACTCCTTAATTAAATTATTTTCTCAACCAGAACCTTAACCTAATTGAAAACTAACACAAAAATTGTTTTGCTCCATGCAAGTAGATATGTTTCAACAAAATTCACTTGGCAAATTGGATTTTTTAGTCCCCAAACTATGCATGTTTGGCCAATTTGGTTCCTTATTTATTTTTTTTAGTTAATTGGTCCCCAAACTATAGAATTTTGGATGAATTGGTCCTTTTGTTAATTTTTTGGAAGTCAACTGTTAGTCAACGATTTTAAAGGGTATTTTCGGTATAATATTATTGAGAACCAAAACGTCCAAATACTAAAAAATTGAGGACCAATTTGGCCAAAAATTTTTTAATGAAAATTTTTTAATTTTACAAAAACCGAAAAGTATTTTAGTCGTTTTGATTTTTTTAAGGACCAACTACACCAATTTTAAATAAGTTGAAGACCAATCCCTATATTTTGGGATCATAATCGTCAAATTTTATAGCTCTGTCATCAAAATTTTCGAATATATTATTATGATAAAGAGAGATAAAAACGTAGAATATTTGATATTTAATGAATAAAACTATAGTAGATTTCCATTCAAAACATGTTTTCATTCTAATATGATTTATTCATTATTTTTTTGTATATTTTATGTTTTAATCTCCTGTTTTCATAGTAATATTCGGAAAAAAATTGGTTACGGAGTAATATATTTTATGTTTTAATCCATCGTTTTCATAATAATATGATCCCCAAATATATTATAATTAACGAGAATGGTCATCAACCTATTTAAAATTGGCATAATTGCTCCATAAAAAAAAGTAAAATTATTAAAATATTTTTCGATTTTTGAAAAACTTAAAAAATTAAAGAAAAAAAATTAGTCAAATTGGTCCTCAATCTTTCAATATTTGGACGTTTTGGTCCTCAATAATATTATACCGAAAATACCTTTTAAAAATCGTTGACTAACAGTTGAATAACAAAAAAAATTAACAGAAGGACCAATTCGTCCAAAATTCTATAGTTTGGGGACCAATTAACTAAAATAAATAAATAAAGGACCAAATTGGCCAAATACGCATAGTTTGAGGACTAAAAAATTCAATTTGCCAAATCCACCTCTATAAACTCTAAATTTAAAAAAAAAAAAACCTATTATCTACATCAATATTAGAAACTGCAGATTTCTCTCAAACAATCGAAAGAACTTATCTAGTTATCCTCGTCCCTAATCCCTAAGTTATAACTTATAAATCTAACTTAAGCATGCGCAATGCATTTACAAGTTCATATGCAGCTATAATATAAAAAATATTAATGTACCACACAAATCAAACTTTCACACACAATAAAATATAAATATATTTATCTACACATTATTTAAATAAAATACTTTTATAGAATATTAATTAATCCTCGCCGCCCTATATATATAACTCATCTCCACCACTACAAAAAATCAAATCTCATCTTTCTTCAAATATGACTAATTTAGCCCTCCCATGGCGGCCAAGAACCACCTCCGCCACCACTGACGGCGGCAGAACCACCACCTCCGCCGGCAGCTCATCATCGAGCAACTGCTGCGGCCTATCGAGGTTGATGAGAAGGTTGAAGAAGCGCAGCAAAGTGCTGCAGCCAGCCAGCCGGCAGCCGTCGTTGCAATGCCGGTACGATCCGCTGAGCTATTCGCTCAACTTCGATACTGGCGGCGCCGGAGATTATGTAGATGAGGACTCTTATAAATTTTATGCTTTCTCGTCAAGGTTCGCCGCCGCCGCCCCAAGAACTAACTGTCAAAGACTCTTGGCGGCTTCGCATTGATAATGAGGGAAACTCAAAGTTGCTATACGCATCAGTCGATTCTTGTGTAAGATTAGGTTTTTTTTAGGTCGACTTAGATTCAGTGAGATAGTTCGGTAGATTTTCTTGATTCACTTATTTCTCGTGCTTCTTCCGATACCAAAATACTCTTAGATGGGAAAATATAAAAAGCAGGCCTGAGATTCCAGAGGCTTAGGCGAAAAGCAAAAAACGAGGCTCCTTATTGAAGCTTCGTGAACAATTTGTCAACGAACTAAAGTACATACTTTCATATTTGTGTGTCTACACAACTTTAAAAGTAGAAACAGTAATTAAATAAAAAAAATAAGGATCAAATACTTATTAAAATAACTTAGATCTTCTAGCATTTTGAGAAGTGGGCAAAGCCCATTGGAGTCCGATTCCGGGCTGTAAAAACCCCGTTTGAGGCCCAATATAGGCCATTTTCCGGCCCACGGTTGCGAGACGGCGATGTGCGGGCCCCACGATCAAAGGCGATTGCGAGGAGCTCTGAATTCTATACAATCCTTGATGCACACAAAAAAAGGAGCACGAGAGAAAGGCCAATCGAATAGAAATGAAGGGGATCGAACGAGAGAAAGGACAATAGAAAAGAAGCGGACCGAATCGAATCATCAAAAAAATTGATTGTCCATTCAACCGTTCTTGTAACATAGTAGAACCCAGATATGATTTTTTTATCATTTTTAGTTTCTGCATCATCAAGATGGACCGACTGCAACTATAAAAAGATAAAAGAGTCATTGCAACATTGTGGGCAATTTGAGTATTGATTAAGTTATAAGTGGAGTGGGCTTGATATATTTTTTTTAACAATGGACTATGTCTATTTATTTGAATTCTATTAATAGTATTCAGCTTCATAAATATATTTTATATAATATGGGATTATGTATCTCAAATTTGGGGGCTAGACCATTGCCCCATTGGTCATATGAAAGTTATTCAAGTTTAAGGTGAAAATAAGTAAAAAAAAATAAGTAAAATAAGTAAAAGGTGAAAATAAGTTATTCAAGTTTGGAGGCTCTAGAACATAAATAACTTTTCTGATAAAAAAATAAGTAAAATAAGGTGAAAGTAAAATTTGGGGGCTCTAGACCATAAATAACTTTTCTGATAAAAAGTTATTCAAGTTTAAGGTGAAAATAAGTAAAAAAGATAAATTGTCAAAATAAATTTGTATTTTAAAAGAATATTGAAAGAAAATTGTCCTGTCACATTTAACTATGCACTCTTAATTCTTTCACGACGTTAATTTACACAAATTAATATGACTAATTTTGCTTAATAAAAATATGTTTTTACCCTTTATTTACATTAGTAAGTATAACTTTGCATGTATTAAAGGCTTCAGAGACATTACACATAAGCAAAAAAATAAATCTTAGTACCATTTTGGAAAACAACTTACATAAATACTTATAACATAAGTGTTTATGACTAATTATTTATTGTATAAATTGAATAAATTATTTGTATTTAAATAAATAAATTACTTACCCTTATATAAAAGGGGATATAACCCTCAATTCTTCTATATGAACAGTAGCAGTGGTATTCTCGTAAATACAACTTACTTGCAAAAAAAAAAAAAAAATCTTCTGGATCATAATCCCATTCACTCTCCACCGTCATATCTCTCTCTTTCTCTCTCTGCCTTGCATCTTCTGCAATGGCGGTAGACGACCACTCTATCTCCACTCCCCTCCTTTCTGCCGAACAACAGCCACAAGTCATCGTCACCGCCACGATGAATCCGATCAGCCGCAGTCTGAATCTCTACCCGAAAGCAATAATCGGGAACTATTTCAGTCCGGCGATGAGAGTCGTCACAATCCGTATGCGTTTATTGGGGCGCACGACGGATTCGAGGTTCCTGAGACCAGTATGATCGATCCGTTCCGCAACCACACGCCGAGAATCTAGGGTTTCTACGAGTGTCTGAAGATTGTGATATGCTTGCCTATCGCGGTGGTCCGGATTTTTCTATTCAGGAGGTTGTGTTTGACAATTGGTTACGCGGTGACTCGTTTGGTGTTGGCGGGGTGGAAGGATAGGCAGAATTCTGTGCCGAAGTGGCGCTGCCGCCTCATGTGGGTGACTCGACTTTGTGGTCGGGCTATACTTTTCAGCTTCGGGTAAGGTCTTCAACTTAGTTAGATTGTTTATGTGGCAGATTTGAAATTGATGTTATTTCTTTGGGTACGATGTTGGATTTATCATGGATGACCGACGGATTTACAGTTTACACGTATGCGTTTTGTAGTTTGGAAGAAGATAATTGTACTTCTTTTGTAAGTGTCTGATTTGTTCTTGAAGTTTTTTGATGCAGACATGACATGCTTTCGTTCCTCATAGGATTTATAACACCTAGATTCGTTTGAACTTTTTTTGTTGTTCTTTAATAGTTAAGTCGTATGCTTAGGTATAAGTTTAAATTTCTGACTGGGGAAGCTTGACATCTAAATGAAGTCAGTGATTTTTAGGGTTGCTTCTGAGCAACCTGTAGAATCCCCGCTACGTCGATCTCAAATTAGATCGAAGTTGTACACTCGTGCTTTCAAAAAACAAGCCTAAAATGACATATATTAGTACATTTAATTTAGAGAAATATTTATGGGCATAGATATTATGCAAAAGAAAATTTGAAACAACGTCGTATTACGGTAGTAGTAGATAGAGATTCAAATCGTGAAATTGTACTATTCATTGTTGAAAAATAATTTAAGAGAAGGGATAGAACAACTGTTCAGAGTATTCCCCATTGGTTTTCATTTGATTTGCCAACTGACTTATGTAATCAAAAACTTTTTTTGACTTTTCCTTTTGCAATAGTTCATATTGAAGTCTTAAAGTTGGAGTTTTACCTTAGCAACTTTGTCCCCGCATCACCAATGCATCCCAGGCTCCCTTTGATGTTGTTGCATCTGCACACTTGTCAATGACCTCATAAACTTGAATTCCTGCACATGGGGAATTATTTGGAACTAATGAGCTTAATATTTAAAATTATTTTGTAATTGTTTGTATATGTGAGTATTTATGGTCTTGTTAGAGTAAAGGAATTCGAAGAACAAATAAGAATAATAATCAAAACGAAATTAAATAAACGAAAGCAAAATCCAACTCAAAGATGAGTCCCACGATAGACAAGCTATCGGCCAAGCGTAAACGCCGTTCCTAGATCAAAGAGAATAAAACCCTCGATACCTTACTCTCCTCCAAGACGGAGATTAAATAGAAAAGATATAAAAATAGGCCTCATGTGGCCGGCCCGTTTTATGGGCAACAATACTAAAGATAATAAATAACCTAATATAAATCAATAACTAGGCGTAGCATGAATAGGTATACGTCGCCATGCAAACTCAACCACGCCATGCACGCACGCCTCACGTAACCATCCCCACGTCGCACACCGCCCGGCATTATCTTCGGCTTACGGCTCACTATTCTCTTCATCCGTCTTCCGGCCGCGTCGACGATATACTTTATCTCTAACAACTCCTTCCCCCTTCCAAACAACCTTGTCCTCAAGGCTGAAATCTGGAAATTGACTCAATAACTCGGATACACCTACCCATGTCGCATCATCTTCCGATTGTTTTTGAACTCTAACAGTATCATTCACAGCAGACCGGGAATATGTTGATATCGAGATGCCTAACATGCAGCATGCAACACCCATCAACTGAGTTCTGATCCGTGTTGACACATTCCTCATTCGGCCATTGGTCAAAGATGACTTTCCCTCGCTCTTTGACGCCAGTGCAACTTTGTCTGAAGCCTCTGCTAAAGCAGCCATAACAACATTATAGGAATCTAGAGAGACTGCTCCTTCATCTACAAATTTGAAGGCTTCGTGTCGGAGGGTATTATACCGGACCGTATGGGATTCCAAATAACTGTGGTATGGATCACTGACCCGTTCTTCCAATGTGCCACTAATTTTGACATTTCTTGTCCATCGCTTTAAGATGTAATGAGATGGAAGCGTGAGAATGTTAGTTACTCGAAAAACAGCCAATACATGTCTGCAAAGAAGACCCGAAAACTCAAACATTTGGCAGCTGCAAGTAGCTCTCATTTCAAGAACATTGAACCTCACATGATAAGATTTATGCTCTTCCCCAAATTTTGATACTTGGTAACTTATTACTTCTTCATCATCATCCACTGTAGATGCCATGAAAGTGAGAGTGCTAACCAGCTCGTCTTGAAATCTCATGAATATTTTCCTTGTGTAAAATTCGGATGCTTGTTTCTCCATTGGAGACGGAGTCTTCAAAGAAGGTGATGTGTTCATTGTGTCAAAATCTGCCTTAACTTCTTTCTCATGGCGACTCTCCAACGCTTTTTCATACAACTTAAAGAACTGCTGTAAGTTGGTAGATGCATTTACATACCCATCAAAGTATGAATTCATACTGTCGCTTCTCTGAGTGATAGACATTTCAGCAAAAAAGGTATCACGAAGATACAGAGGAACCCATTGTCGTCTATCAGCATAAATAGCTTGCACCCACTTATGCTCTCTGAGATTATACTTATCAACAAGGGAATGCCAGCAAGATTCAAACTGCTTAGTGTTCTCAGACAAGTTTACACACTTGTGGAAAGCAGCCTCAAACTGAGGATGATCAAGCAACACATGAGATAACTTCTCTTGGCATTGTTTAAATATGTGCCATTTGCAGAATCGGTGGCGAGTATCTGGAAAGACAGACATGATAGCAGAGCGAATCACGCTATCATGCTCCGTGGTGATTGACACCGGAGAGCGGCCCGACATAGCTTCCAGCCAAGTCTTGAACAACCACACAAACGATGCTTCTGATTCATTAATCATGAAAGCACAACCAAACAAGACCGGCTGTCCGTGATGATTCAACCCTGTGAAGGGGGCAAAAGGCAATCTATACCTATTTGATCTATATGTAGTATCAAAAGTAACGGTATCCCCGAAATGGTTGTAATCAGACCGAGCTTTCGGATCAGCCCAGAACACATTACCTGCAAACTGATCCTCATCCCCCTGCACTGCATAGAAGAAATCTAGATTTTCACCTTGCTTTTGCTTCAAATAATCTAAAAGCAGCTGAATATCACCCTCCATACTCCTCTGCCTATTGTTCCTCATATAATTTCTACAATCCACTTCAGTAAATCCAACTTTGTTAATCCCACCGTACTCCTTAACTAACACAGACATAATCCTACGAGGTCCCATCCCGACAACCATTTCCAGTTTGAAACCCGACCAACCCATGGTCGGGCTCGTCGCCCGTACCCATTGAAACCATGGTAGGGCGTCGCCTTCCGTTGCCACTAATGCTACATCCAAACGGTTGGCCTCCAGGATATTATGCAACTGGAAGTATTGTTCAATTCTAGTTAGCCATCCTTCAGCGCCGATCCCATCGAACATCGGCAAGGAGACATGCGGTGCTCCGGGAGTAAAATTGGGCGAACTCGCCGTCGTATCGGTCCCTGACAGCCGTGGACCAACCTCCGAATGAGCCTCCAAATTAAGGTTAGACGACGTGCCGCCGCCGGACCCGTCGCTAGATTTGTTCTTCTCCGCCAACAAACCTGCCAACAAATCTCGAATAGAAGCCATCGAGTCCTTCAAGGTCGATAGTTCTCCTGACAATCTATCATCCATAGCTTTCAATCCCCTCTCCAACGCATCAATTCGCGATTCCATAGTCTGTTGTCGCGTATTTGACATCCGGCAGGTCGGACCAATTTGTTAGAGTAAAGGAATTCGAAGAACAAATAAGAATAATAATCAAAACGAAATTAAATAAACGAAAGCAAAATCCAACTCAAAGATGAGTCCCACGATAGACAAGCTATCGGCCAAGCGTAAACGCCGTTCCTAGATCAAAGAGAATAAAACCCTCGATACCTTACTCTCCTCCAAGACGGAGATTAAATAGAAAAGATATAAAAATAGGCCTCATGTGGCCGGCCCGTTTTATGGGCAACAATACTAAAGATAATAAATAACCTAATATAAATCAATAACTAGGCGTACATGAATAGGTATACGTCGCCATGCAAACTCAACCACGCCATGCACGCACGCCTCATGTAACCATCCCCACGTCGTACACCGCCCGGCATTATCTTCGGCTCTACGGCTCACTATTCTCTTCATCCGTCTTCCGGCCGCGTCGACGATATACTTTATCTCTAACAGGTCTCTAACCTCTATGAATGCTCATTTTGGGAATGCTAAGTCCTTTTTATTTGATTTGATGTAATGAGCAATTACCGACCTTTACAACCTCATTGGAAGGCTGCAAGAAACCATTTACTTCAAAACTTCTGAACCAAGTTTAGCCAATGTTGCTCGCATTTCGGCTAATATCAAGATCAGGCTGTGTTCAATAACTCTTTTCAGGAAAATTTTAACAAACTGAAAGGGGCTCTTGACGGTGCAGACCACTCTTAGACTCAAGGTATATCACTTTCCTGTTTGATTATTTACGTTGTTTGCAGTTAAATGTTGTAAGAAAGTATATTAATATTATAATACTAACCAGGGTGTTTGGTTTTCCTTTTCCCTTTCTTTTTTACTTGTATATATTGAGATGCAGAACACTTTTTAACTGAATTTTGGGAGCTCACGCGTGCAGAAGAAGTTCATGATTTTGGCGTTCTCTGAATGTTTATGAATGATTTAACTTGTTGCTGCCAGCAATTTTCAGTTGGGCAATTCTGCTTGCTTGTTTTTTTTACTTGAAAGTTGAAATTTGGGATCTTGTTTCAGCTTATAGATCTTGGAGAAGAAGGGTGTTTTCATGTGGTGATTCAAGAGGAATTGGCCCACAATTCTTGTAAGTAATGTTGTGCTGATGATTCAATTTCAAGAATTCAAAATTCTTATGTTGATTTTTTTGCTTTCCAGTTCTTGTTCTGTGATGATTGTCTGTTAATCTTGAACTAGAGAGGTTTTCATGATAACCCTTTTCATTTTGCATACAATTTCATTGTGTAAGTAAGATATTAGGCTAACTTTCTTGATTCTAATACAGTAATACTTATGTGATACTGCTCAGAGTTGGTCTGTTCTTATAATTCTGGTGATGGTCTGATGGATGAGAAGGGAATGTCTGGTTGCACCACTGTTGTATCCGAGGCACGTATCGATACGTTTTTGTCCCATGTTGTTTGGTGTATCTTGTGCATATTTTGCTCTCAAACTGCTGCCAAATCCTGAATTAAGTGAGGATAAGTGGTCAGAAGTGAGGAGCACAATGCTTAGAGGAAGTGCTCATCTTTTAGGACTACTCGTATGGAGGATTCAAACCGAGGAGGCAAACACCAGAAAACCGGAGCTTCTCCATAGGCTGGAGGAAGCAGAGAAACAGATTCAGGAGTTGAAGAAAAGAAGAAGTGAAGATGCAAGAGCCAATGAGAAAGTAGTCAGAATCGTCGCCACCCGCAAGCAGAGCTGGTCTGATGAGAGGAAGAAGCTTAGGGAACAAATAGGCGGTCTCATGAATGATTTAAGTGTCGAAGATGAAGAATGAAAGATCAGTTGCTGAGTTGAACGAGAAGTTGAAGGAGAATGAAACGATAATGCATTTAAAGGATAAGTCAATTGAAGAAGTGGAGCTCAAGAGAGTTGAGATTGAAGAGAAGGTCAAGAAGGCTGAAGCTCTTGTGGAGGAGATGAGGGAGAATTTGCAGCGCGAAGCTCAACGCCATGCAAGTGAAATCTTGAAGAACAAGACAGCGTTTATCGAGCTTGTGTCCAGCCAACGACAGCTGGAAGCAGAGATGTGTCGGGCCGTGAGGCAAGTTGAGGTGGCAAAGCAGGAGCTTGATTCAGTTCTTGATCAGAAAGAGCATGTTGTGTTAATGACACAGAAGCTATCGATTGAGCTTGTTAAAACGCGGAAAGATTTGGAGCAGAAAGATCAGATTTTGTCAGCTATGGTGAGGAAGTCAAGAGTAGATGTAGCTGAGAAGAAAATGCTGTTGAAGGCCAAACAAGATAGGCATTCACTGAGAAATATGTTGTCTAAGCATGTGAATGTGAAGGCTATGGTTTCTCTGGATGATGAAAACCGGAGGAAGACGGATTATAGCGAGTTTGAGAAACCCGAAGCGTATTTTAGTGTGGGAACTGATGAACAGAGTAAGATCCCAACTCTTACTATGAAACAGAGTTTGATAAAATGGTCCTTCGTACAGTTCGTCAAAAGGGCGCGGAGATTGGGTTTGTCGGAGACTTCTTGGCGGTCGAAATGCCCGTACCAGTTGCCGCCGCCGCTGGTGTTGGCCAAGGGGGTGGCGGAAGCCGAGTGGGGCGTGGAGGAGAGGAGAAGGTATGTGCGGTCCAGATTGAATAGGAAAAGGCTGGGGAGCGACGTGAATCCGTTGATTCCGATCCTTGTTCCTAATCTCTTCTTGTTGTCGATCCTCTTCTGGGATCCCATTTCTATCCAAGATAGCTGATCGAAATATTAATTTAGTTGGAAGAATTATGTTTTACATTATTGGTGTAATGCAACTTTTTCGAACTCTTCATTCAACTATTTCAATAACTAAGAAACTATGATAAGCAACTTTTCATTAATTCATGCATATTTCAATATAATATTTTGCCTTCGGCTGAGGCCTGCCCAGTGCCAAAAGGTTAAGGAAGTTGGTGACCTGATGACAGGAGAATCGGCTACCGAAGTCCCGGTGAACTATAACCGTAACTATAACGGTGATTCCCTTTCTCCACAATGCATCCATTTCTGAACACAGCAATTACATCTGCTCCCTTGATGGTGGATAGACTGTGTGCTACCACAATTGTGCTTCTATTCACCATTACTTTGTCCAGTGCCTCATGAACTATCTTCTCCGACTCCGCATCCAACATGGTTGTTGCTTCGTCTAGAAGTAGTATCATCTCAGCCTTTATCACCGCTCGTGCAATCGCCACACGCTGCTTCTGCCCACCCGAAAGCTGAATACCTCTCTCTCCCACAATAGTATCATATCCCTGCCATGCTCAAGAATGTTAACATTCTGGAGTAAGCAAAAGAGTGGAAGAATTCAAGAATGTTAACCTGGCTCAATCCACTGATGAATTCGTGGGCATTTGCTGATTTTGCTGCTGCTATGATCTCTGCCTCAGTTGCAGTTCCCCCTCCCTTGCCATAGGCTATGTTTGCTCGAATCGTGTCATTGAACAAGATTGGTTCTTGGTTCACTAACCCCATCTGCATCCTCAGCCATTTCAGCTGGAGTTTATGTATCTCAATTCCATCAAGTGAGATATGACCTTAACAGGATCATAAAATCGCTGGAGCAAAGAGATCACCGTTGATTTCCCACTACCACTCTCTCCAAAATCTTGTAAATATATGACATAGCGTCATTACCAGTTTTCGTTGCCTCTTGTCTTTTGTCAAATAGATTTAAAACAAAGTTGGAGAATGGAGTGCAATCCGTTTTCTTAAACAAGTAGCCTTTTAAAGTAATAATTTGATAACCTAGATTCCTTGCATACTCCTATGAATTTACCAGTAGGAAAGATCAGTCTTATTATGGGAATCCCTATCTGGCAAGAAAGGTCTTTTCATATTCGAAGGACACTCGACATAAGCTTCAATAAAACCACATAATTCGTCTAAGTCATGATCTTCTAATTGACCATGCCATACAGGTTTTACCACCAGGCATTGGAAAGGATTTCATTATAAATGGATTTTTCACCAACTGGAATATAAGCATCGGCATGACCACATTGTTTACATAATATTTTAAAAAATCACAATTCAATTACCATTTATCTATCCAGGCTAGCGCGGTGCATAATTTCTAGTATATATATATATATAAACACTTAATTAGAGAAAAAATAAATATAATTTAAACCATTCTTGTCGGGGAATTTGATATTATAAGATCTATTTTTATAATAAGTTGTCTTTAACTTATTTTTGTGTTACTTTTTTTTATTAAAACCAAAAATAATTTTGGAACATTTTCCCTACTTTTATGTAGTCCCCATGAGATGACGTAGTTGTGAAGGTGGGTCGGACGAAAGCATGAGTCATTCCATAAAATACTTATGTGCTATTACCTCCTGTGGTTTGCAGGTTCGTTATTAAAAAAAAAAATAATGTAGCAAAACGAGATGAATCATTTATCCTCGATCGACTTAAAAACAGTGGTAAAATAAATTTGCTGACATCTCACTCATGACAGATAGTAGCAGGTGCCATGTGCTGACATCTCCCAAAGATAAATTTGGTCGGGAATGTTTCTTTATGCCTATTTTACCTCGACACTTTCGACCACATATGTCAACTCATAAAATTAAGCTTCTTGGGAAATAAATTAAATTGGTTTGTCTTGGTAAAAAAACAAAAAACATGTGATCAGACACACACAAACAGATTCACCTAATTAAGCTCTCGAATTTATGTCTTATTGCTCCCATACTCAAGAATTGACAATACTTATGTAAACAGCGGCAGATCCAATATATCAATAAGCATGGAAAAAATCTTCAATTTCAGAATTATGGAGTAGGAATCTAAAATTTAAGAAGACGAAATAATAATTTTCATAAAACATACATGTAAAACTAAAATTTTCTGCACGATTTAAGATGTCCTCACGGAATTAGCCCATTTCTATATATAATAATCCTAATATCTCTCATAGTCAAGATATCTTGGATTTAGCTAGACGTTAATCCTAACTTAAAGATTCCTAATCCCACATCACATAGGTATAAAGTTGAAAAAATATTTCGGAGAGTAAAAGTTAGATTAGTTATGGCTTTCAATCACCCCAAAATACCAAAGATGAGATTTTTGTTCTAGAAGGTAATAAACCACCTTGCAAGTTTGCATTGATATGTAATTTCATCTTGTTATCTTTTATAATAGTACATAGTCATATTTTATTATATTTTTGTAGATATGTATTAAACACATTCTTTTTATAATGAGAGAAGTTTAAAACACGAATTTAGTAAAAAGATTTTATATGTAAATTAGTGATAGATATATATGATGGCCTATGGATGCTCTCCAATCATATCCAAATTGGATTTTTTAGTGTAGTTTTCGAAACAAATAATTGTTTCCTTCTCTCTCGACATTATAGATTTCGTTTAGTACAAGGAGAATGGGAAAATGTAAGATTTCGAAGGTAACAAACAAGCTTTGGGAAGAAAAGGAGGAAAATCGAAGGCCCATCACAAAAAATAAATAGAAAATACCGACACAAAAAGAAGGTTAATAAAAGGCAAAAAAACTGTCAACGGTAGAAGGGACCTGAACACGCCTCTTTCTGGCGCGTACACTACACCGACGAATAGAAGAGCGGCGTGGTTTACACGCAATACAAATACGCGCTTTTTTTGGGTCCCCAATTGCACTTCGCATTCCCAGTTCGAAGATTTTAAAAATCTGTGTTGAGGGAAGAAAGAAAATTGATTACCGGCATCAGTACTGAATGCCCTTATAGTACTGTGATTTTCATTCTATTAATACTAAAAGCGCTTATCAATTAAAGCTTTAGGAATCAAGAAAGGGAAAGGATTTGGAATCATTCCCCTGAAGCCATTTTGTTTGGTTCGGTTTTGGTCCAAGGAGGGAGGAGGGTATTCAAGAAACAAAGAAATTCATCACGTCTTCAACTTAACCAATTCATCAAAAATACAAAAGAATCCAAAGATATCTTGTTTTTTTTGTTCAAATCACCAAATATCACGTTTTCATCTTCGTCTTCCTCAATTCATCAATTCGAATTTGCATTTGAATTACCCAATTTCGAATAGTCTTCGTCTTCCCCAACCTTCGAATTTGCCTTCGTCTTTGTCTTCTTGATTTTCATTCTATTAATACTAAAAACGCTTATCAAATTAAAGCAATTATTCATGAGATGAATAGCGACTTTAGTGTTAACTTGAGGTTACTGTAGAGGAAGTGCCGAAGAGAAGCGCCCGTATCAAAGGAGAATTTATACGCGTGTGTGTATATATGTAGAGAGAGAGAGTAGGGGAGAGAGAAAGAGACTTTTCTGGGAACGATCTACGACTTTACAGCTTTAAATTTACAACCAGACTTGAAGGAAAATCATCACTCCACTCCGCCGCAGGTATATTTTCTTAATCAGCAAACTTTTCCAAAGTTGTGGAATTAGAATTTCAGTTAATCTGTTGCGATTCGATTCGATTTGATTTTGCTCAGTAAGATTCATGAATCATGATCTAGTGTTGTGAACTGGTGAACTGTGTGTGATCTGTGATTTCGCTTTACTCTTTCCCCCAAGTTTTCTGGATCAATTATTTCCTAATTATCAACTATTGACTGAAGATCGCGTTTACTTCGTACCGAAAAAAATTAGTTGTCTAATTTGTTTAAGATCCCTTCTTGTATAGTTTAAATCTGGAAAAGTAATCTTGGAGGTTTTTATGGCGCGATCTAGAAATTTGTTGATGGGGATGGAGAACAGATGAGAGATTTTTGTATTTTGAACCGAAGGGATTATGATTTCTACTTGTATGAAAATAACATTTTCCCTTTTTGTTATGTTTTGAGATGACAGAGATCAGAAGTTAAAAGAAAGCAGTTTCCTAGTATTAGAAGTCTACTTCTAATCCTACTACAAGTCTTTATTCTTAGTTTAATAGTATTATGAATCTTTATTTTGTTTTGGTTTTGGTATCATGTTTTGTAGTCCATAAATATAGACTACTCGTTGAGATCTTTTACTGTATAATATACATTAATTCATATTTATTTATAAAAATCGAGTTGTGCTCACGTTTTGTGTTTAATTCTCTTGTGTCTTATTCCCATCTTGTATTGCATTCGCTATACTTACTTGATCTTGGTCTTATGAATACATCTATGAATTTTGCAGGCTCGCATCTTCGAAGCTATTGTTCTTGTTCAGTAAGAAAACTGGATTAAAAAATGAACAATAGCTTGTACCTAATGGAGCCTGATTGATTGGGGAAGTTGGAAGTATTTAGAAGGATTCTCAAGAGTTTGTTTGTCGTTGATTCACATTAAACAATGGAACAAGCGAGAGGAAATCTCCCCAAGGGCCAGCCACTAACCCCTGAACAGATTAGCTACAATTCTGTGGATCCTTCCAACTATATGAATATGAATTTAAGACCAGCTGATGTTAACATAGCAGTTGGGGCAAGACCTGTTCATAACTACTCCATCCAGACCGGTGAGGAGTTTGCTCTCGAGTTTATGTGGGAGAGGGTGAATCCCAGGCAGCAGTATGTTCTGAATCCATCACTTGAGGCTAGTAGCGAAGCTAGGCCTTTGGATCTACACGGCATGCTTGGAGCATCTCGTGTTGGCAGCGAGAGGCGGTCCGATCCTTCTTTGTTGCCGTCTGTTGAGAAGGGCAGAGTCCAAGTTCCTACAACTACAAACAATCCTCCCACAAGAGAAGAGAGTCCCATTAGCCAGCTGCCTCAATCAGTTTCAAGAACCTCATTGACGAATCATTCTTCTTTGGGATTGTCTAGTGGCTCGTTTAGATCATTGAAGTTCCTCTGCAGTTTTGGGGGTACGGTTTTGCCTCGTCCAAGTGATAGGAAGCTCAGATATGTTGGAGGTGAGACACGGATTCTCCGGATTAGCAAGGATATTTCGTGGGAGGAGCTTAAGCAGAAGGCAACTGCTATGTATAATGAACCTCATTCGATTAAATATCAGCTTCCTGGGGAGGATCTTGATGCGTTAGTATCGGTATCCTCTGATGAGGACCTGCAGAACATGATGGAAGAATGTAAGGCTCTTGATGATGGTGGGTCCCAGAAATTGAGGCTTTTTCTCATTTCAAACAATGACTTGGATGAGTCTCAGCTTGCTCTTGAAAGCACGGAAGGTGATTCTGAGATTCAGTACTTTGTTGCAGTAAACGGCTTGAGTTTCGGGTCAAGAAGAAACTCGATTAATGTGGAGTTGGGAAACAATTTGGATGAGTTGCTGAATTCAAGCAACATAAGAGAGACTAGCCAAACAGCGGTGGGCTCAGCTGCACCAAATTCTTCCCATGGTGCTTTTGAGGCGAACTCAGTAGGTTACCAAGTGCATAGTGTCGTGCCTGAGCAGCCCGAATGGAATTTTTCGCGTGGTTTCCACCAGACGAATGTCCTTCCTACTGCGGATGAAAGAGTAACAGGTTCATCATCTGCCACAATGCAATATGGTTATGGTTTTTCTGCATCAAATCATGCTCCAGCTGTGGAAAAGATGGTGCAAAAAGTACCGAATATGGGGGAGCTCTATGGGAGTTTAAGTACTAATGCGCCGGTCGACAATAAAACCGTTGGCCAGAAAAATACTGAATCTCACAAGGATCATTCTCCAGGAAGAGATGTTGTTATGATGGATAGACAGATGAACAGAGAGAGCTCAATCAGCAGAAGTAGTGACTTGACTAAAGTTCAGTCTCGTGATGATGGGAAGATGGTGTCTTCAGATCCACATGATCTTTCCTCTCTAAGTAACAAAAGACCAGACGATACATCTTCTCCTTATGTCACAGTTGGTGAAGAGAAGTATTCAAAGGTGAAAAGGTCCGATGACTATGACCGGGCTTACACATCTGAGGAATATAGCAAAGACATCAGCCATGAAGCAGACGTTCTTCCTCAACGCCACTTCCTTTCCGAAAGAATACCCAGGGAACAGTCTGAGCTTAACCGTTTGTCCAAATCGGGTGATTCTTTTGGTCCACAACTTTTTGTGACTCGATCAGATGTGTCACAGAATTTTGTCGAACCAATTGATAAATTGGCCAATTGGAATGCGACAGCCAATCTGGAAAAAGTTCCTGAAGAGAAACTAAAGGAATCTACGAAGTTGGCAGAGAATGGCAGTGGCATCAGTGCGACCGAAGCTTCGTCTGTTTATGATAGGAATGAATCGGATAACAAGGCTGAACTGAATCCTGCAGTAACTACTACTGCTGGTACTTCTACATCAAGTCCGATAACGAATCAAGAAACTTCTGAATCTGCTCCAACGTCAATGGTTCCTCATCGGAACATTATGAAGAAGGATCCGATTGAAGGAAAAGTACATGATATGGGTATGGGGAATGCTCCCTCTGCAGCTACTTCGAAGCATGAAAGCATCCTTATCGACATTAATGATCGGTTTCCACATGATTTCTTATCCGATATATTTTCAAAGGCTAGAATAGCAGAGGATTCTGCTGAGGCTGCAGCACTTCATGACTATGCTGCTGGTTTGAGTGTCAACATGACTAATCTTGAACAGAAGCACTGGTCGTTCTTCCAGAATTTGGCCCGAGAAAATCCCAGAAAAGATGCTTCTCTTATGGATCAGGATCACCCACCTTTCTCATCATCTCAAGCAAAAATCGGAGAAGAAACATCCGGGAGTTATCATTATCCACAATTTGAAACCGGCCAAGTTACAGCACAAACTGTAGAGTCCAGTAGTAATCTTGGTGCTGTTGATAATCAGAGGCAATCATCTGTCACTCTAAAATCTGAAGCCGTGAATTTGCCTTTGCCTTCAGATTATGATACTTCTAAGGCTACTGCTACTCAAATTGATCACCCGACGAATTCAATAATAGCTGCGTCTAATCATGAGGTATCATTTGACTCTAAATATCCTCAAGAAATTATTACCTTCAACCCTATCATCTAACCATTTTAATCTTTCAAGGATGGGAAGAAAGTAACTCAGCCTTCTGGATTCTCTAATGTTGATTTCTCCTATGGAGACTTTGATTCCGGTAGCCTGCAGGTACAGTGAATATTTTTGAGTATATTGTTCCTTATATAGCACGTCATTCTGTGAACAACATAAAATCTTTCTCAGACAATCTTAACCATCAGAAGTACTCCATCCGTCCCAATAATGCCGTCTTGTTTCTTTTCGATACGGAGATTAAGAAACTTGACTTTTGTGTGTAAAATGATGTTTGGACCACTTAAGTTTTAGGGATTTTAAGTGTTATTTTATTTCCTTTTCGGGAAACAAGATAGAATTATTGGGACGGTCCAATCGAGAATACAAGACGGTATTATTGGGACGGGGGGAGTATCTGGAAGCACCATATGTTTAGTGGATGCTTTATAGCCTTGGTGACAGTATATGTTCCTTTGTTCTGTTTCAGATCATTCAGAATAGAGATCTTGAAGAGTTGAGGGAATTGGGTTCTGGAACCTATGGTACTGTTTATCATGGTAAATGGAGGGGGACTGATGTTGCTATCAAGAGGATAAAGAAATCGTGCTTCGTAGGCCGATCATCTGAGCAGGAGAGATTGGTAAGTCTCTTCAACTTATGTGCCTAGGATTTTCATATCTAACAATTAGGTGATGAATATATATCTCCTTTCAATTTTCTCTAGTCATCTGAGTTCTGGCATGAAGCTAACATCCTCTCGAACCTTCACCACCCGAACGTGGTGGCTTTCTACGGCGTGGTGCAAGACGGCCCAGGAGGGACACTTGCAACTGTCACAGAGTTCATGGTCAATGGCTCCCTCAGACATGCTTTAATTTCCAAGGAGAGGCATCTTGATCGTCGCAAGCGCCTCATCATTGCAATGGATGCAGCTTTCGGAATGGAGTATTTGCACTCGAGAAACATCGTACACTTTGATTTGAAAGGCGACAACCTGCTCGTCAACTTGAAGGATTCGTCCCGGCCCATTTGCAAGGTTGTTCATAAATCATAAGCATAAGCATTCCTTTTCTTACCAACTGCTAAGAATATGATATTTTGGTTTGGGTGAATGATGGGTTATCTTGTTTGTATGAAAATGTTCAGGTGGGAGATTTCGGTTTGTCGAAAATCAAAAGAAATACACTGGTTACTGGAGGTGTGAGGGGGACCCTTCCATGGATGGCTCCTGAGCTATTGAATGGAAGCAGCAGCAAGGTCTCTGAAAAGGTAAGACTTCACCAACAGTGTGTATACCTTCAATAGAAGTTGTTATAAAACTTCATCTCCATAATTGATGCTTGTCAAAACAATTCACAAACAAGAAATCTGCACGAAAATGGGTAAAAGACAAGAAAGAAATTAATCCGTGTTCACTTGAAATTGTGTCAAACTAGCATGTGATCGCCGTAAGCAGATTAGGTGGGCGTATGTGAGCAAACGCCTTCCTAGTTGTGTTTTTATCGTATTTTCCTGTGTATTTTTGGATATTTTCTAATTCCTCCCTAAAATGTGGACATTCCATATCATTTCTAATTAGTTTGATGCAGTCCCAAGTGAACATGTTGAACTCTTTATCTCCTTTTCCAGGCATGAAATAATGAATCCCCATGTCCATTCTTGCAGGTTGATGTCTTCTCCTTCGGAATTGTACTGTGGGAAATCCTTACCGGAGAGGAGCCTTATGCCAACATGCATTATGGAGCTATCATTGGTTTGTTTAATCTTTTCCCTTACATTATCATACACAAAATCAAACTAATGTAATAACACGCTCATCTGTTGTTGCAAGCAGGTGGTATAGTGAATAACACTCTCCGGCCACTGGTGCCGAGCTTCTGCGACCCAGAGTGGCGGCTGCTGATGGAGCAGTGCTGGGCGCCCGAGCCCTTGGGCCGGCCGTCGTTCACGGAGATCGCGAGACGGCTCCGTGTGATGCTGGCGGCGTGCGCCACCAAGACTCAAGGTTTTGCTGCGCACAAGTGATGAGTTTGCATTGATGGTGATACAGATTTATTATACCTCAATTTTTTCCTGCAGATTATGTAAAGCAAGAGTGTTTGTTTGTAATATTATGTGTGTATTTATAAGAATAAATGAACTTGATTTTACTCGATATATTTCTTCAAATAAATAGACCTTTTCTTTCCGAGTTTAGTGTTTTTGTTATGGAGAAGTATGTAGTTCGGACAAGAAAGTTTACATATGTACACATAAGTTGTTTTTTGACCGCAAAAAGCAGATTTTTTAATTATAGAATAAGTGCTTCTGTTTTTTTTCAGCTTAGGATAAGTCAGAATAAGCAGAAATCTATAAGCTGGTCAGTGTGCTTTTTAAGGGGGTGTTTGCAAATACTTATTTTAAGCACTTACCTGCTTATTGGCAGCATAAGCAGTTTTTTGTGTTTGGTAAATTTGCTTACTGCAACAGCTTCTCTAAAATTAAGCAACTAAATTGCTTAATTAAGCAGTTTTTTTAAGCATCTATTGAGATGTTTTTGGGTGCTTAAGGCACCATAATTTCTGAATATATCTGTTTTTTATTATTGATACCCAAAACTACATGTTTTTGCTTAAAAGCAATTATTTTCAACTTTAAGTAAAAACAAATAAAAAGTGTTTATGATAAGAAGTTGCAAACACCCACTAAGAGCAAAAGTCAAAAGAAACTAAAAAACAGCTTATAACAGTGTTTGCAAAAATATTTTTTCTAAAATTAAGGTGTTTTTTTATAACTATTCCAAACATTAACAACTTTTGCTTAACAACAACTTTAAACATAAGTAACTAAAAGCTATTTATAAAACTCTTCCAAACACTGCCTAAAATAGTCACAGGGTTAAAAATTTAAAGCATATAAGATTCACGTAATTTGATGTAATATTACTCAGAAATACGAAGAAATTTTTTTTATCGTAAAGAAAACATAATGTAACTTCACATAATTTCTAATGAACAATGGATAGTTTTTATCTGTTTCCAGTAAGAATTACTTGTGATAACAAACTCCTTAGTTTTATTTTCATAAAATTCATATTTCATAATCGGTCGAACATGGAATTAAAGAACACAACGTATGGAGAAACAAGAATTCTTATATTTAGTACTATAAACAAGAATTTTCAGACAAAGAAAACCTGCCCAACATTCAAAAGGCTTTCATGAGGCACATTAAAAATGACACTATTCTCCCTGCAAATCTTCCTAAGAAAAGCATATATATAATCAATGGCTATCTTCTTGTAAATCCTTGATTCCCTCCTAGCTATTACTACTGTGTTTCCCAGTATGTGAACAACTCCAGCATCCCTACAGTTCTTCATGAACTCAAACTCATCGCCATCCGTCTGCCCGCTCTCCCGCCCAGACGACGTGTGCGTCCCATGCATCGGGGACCGAGCCGGGACGATCGAGTCGACCGACGAGATCGTGAAGTCAAGATTCGACGTTGATGTCTCGCCGTTGTTATTATTCAAGAGGAAGTCCTTCGATTGTTGCGTTTGTTGTCCGTAGAGACTGTACTCGTCCGAATCGGAACAACCCTCCATCATGGACTCGAGCCTGACAAACATGAATAGGTTGTTGAAGAGCTTGTTCTCGAAGTCGTCGTCTTTCTTGTGGAGGTCCTTGTAACCATACCGGGCAACGCACCGGAACATGTGGAAGCTTTTCGGGCCAATGCGTTTCACGAGGAAGCGCTCATCTTCTGGGACGGTGTACACAGGTAGGTACTTCACGCAGACAAAGACGACGACGGAGTGGATCGCGGGGAGGTTCGTGATGAAGTGGGAGAAGATGTGCGGTACTCCACTCGCAAGCTCGGTGTAGACAAGCCCAATCCCGGGGACTCGGACGAGCCCTAAGCTCGGACCAAGACCGAGAATCCAACCGAGCGAAACCTTGCTATGCATCTCGAACTCGTAGCGTTTCAACGTCCCGTAATGCCAGACGTACATGATGATGAGAAACGCAGCCGCAATCACGAGCGGGACCCAACCGCCTTGGTCGACCTTGAAAAGTACGGCCGAGAAATACGTGCATTCAACAATTAACGAGAAGAACGTAAACAACAGGACGAGGATCCAATGACAGTGCCAAACTAGTAGCATTATTAGAGTCATAAGAAGCGTTGTCACGAGCATGACTACTACGACAGCGGTACCTAATTACGTAGTTCATAAAACCGGGTTTAAGGTCAAAAAACTATAATAAAACAATACACACGAGAAAGCACGAAAACATACCGTAAGCATTGCCAATTTGGCTTTGGTTTCGGAATCCAGCAGTGACAGCGATACAAAGAACCATGAGAATCCAATTCATGTCCGGAATATATATCTGTCCGAGGAACATCTTCGACGTATGAACAACTTTGACTCTCGGAAAGCAGCCAAGGGCATGCGCCTGCTTGATTATCGAGAATGTAGCAGATATAGTGGCTTGACTAGCTACGATTGCAGCTAACGTTGCGATAATGAAAACAGGCCAGTATATTCTTTCTACATGAGAAACTCTAATCAATCAAGTTACGGACTAAAATGGTTTAACACGACGCATTTAAGTCTCGAAAAATTTAAACCAAGTCCCACCGAGGCTTGATGGGAATTTAAGGTAGAAACGTACCCGGGATTGATCGATAAAACGCATCAAACACATGCTCTTTATTTTGCATGAGGTACGCTGCTTGCCCGGAGTATCCGAGGAGAAGACAAGGAAACACTATGACGGTAAAAGCAAGCTGTACAGCAGAGACCGGAAAATGAGCAAGATCGGCAAAAAGTGCTTCAGTTCCTGCAACAACGAGCAATTCAAATTACTACTCACTCATCATGCATACCTTGTTCGTGCTGTATTATATATACCTGTGATACTGAGCATGACACCACCGAGGGACGTCCAACCTTTCTTCTTGCCTCTTTTAAGATATCGATATATGTATAAAGGCGAAAAGGCTTTCAAAACCGAGCTGTCGTAGTTATATATGTTGTAGATGCCAATGCCTCCAATAAGGAGAAACCAAAGCAGCACAATTGGTGCAAAAAGCCAACCAACTTTATCTGTGCCGTAGTGCTGCATGCTGAACAATCCGACCAAAATGAACACGGCTACAAGTACCACAATATCTGCATCAAAGAATCGACGTTCAATCTCATAAAAAAAACGATAAGCAGAATCCGCCTATAAAGAGCAATTCAACCATCTGAGAGTGTAGATCATACCATTGCTCATCTTCGGGTGGTCGACTTTAATCCCCCCCGAAGCAGAAAGAACTGGTCAATTTGGTCAACAATGAGTTTAGTACATCTCAAAACATAGAAATAGAAAATTATACTAAATTTAATTAAGACACATCAGTCTGATTATCGAATAATTTCCAGTTGAAGGTCTTCTCTAAACGTCCTAGTATAATTATCTAATATAAGCTTAAAGCATTCATTCAGTTACTTTTACTTCAGTCTGCCTTTACATCATTCATTTTTTCTTTTTCTTTTTATATATTTTTTATAATTATTTTCGCTTACTTATATCTTCAGTGTCCTTAAAATAGCCTTCATCCATAACCAAATCAATTGCATTTGATTACTAATTAACAAGAAACACCTCCAGTCCCTGACCACGACACACACACAAGGAAAATACTTATATGCATATCAAGGGTGCTTGTTTTCATGTGTTTAGAGGTGGAAGAACTAGACGAAGTGAGATTATGCACAACACCATGGAATCTTTATTGAACCGGTAGTTTGGTTTCACCATTTTAGGGGAATAAAGATAGCAAAACAAATTACCGGAAATAGCTGGAGTGAGGATCCCATCGCCAATTACCATGCACGTTCCGACAAGTACTAGTATGAGAAGGGAAGTTTTTCTAAACGTATTTGCCTCCAGCCATGACTTTGTTTTAGCAGCAAACGAACGCTCATGGACAGTGTTACGGCTATAAGTTGTCAGCTCCTCATCAGTCCGGTGTTGATTGGGAATTGTTCTCACTTTAGCATGCCGGCAGAGCAACGAGTAAAGAGCAAAAGTACCCCCTGCACAAAGAGAAGAATGACCTATTAGTTTGTCTAAACACATGCTCAGAGCAAACACAATGAATACACTTCCAAAATGCAATACAGTTAGGAGCCAATAAAGAGTCGTAAATCTTGATCGAACGAGGCGTACCTTGGCCATTGTCGTTTGCTCTACACACGATGAAAACATACTTGAGGAGAGGTATGAACGTGAGAGAGTATATAATCAACGAGAGGGCACCGATAATGTCCTCCGTATCATCTATTCCGTGAGGAAAAGTATTGTAGAACACGTAAAGCGGAGATGTTCCTAAGTCCCCATATACCACTCCCAAACTTTGGAATGCAAGCCTCAATAGTAAAAGTGATGAGAATTTCTGCTCAAGCACAAGTGAAATAGGCAAGTCTTAACACCATCGTTATCGAACAAAAAAAGCAAACTTATTCCACCTCAGTCCCAATCTAAATCAGCAGCAACCATGAATGCAACTAAATAAAGCTTCATAACTTGATCAAAATCCAAACAGAACTCTATGATTGCACATATCAATCATCCCTTTTTAAAGATCAAATCCGCACTACAAAACTAATTCAAATGAACATAGCAATTCAATAATCCATCTGTTATAGATGATTAGCTATGATGAACCAATAGAACTCCAAAGCATAAAGCTTCATAAACTTAATGAAAAAAACAAACTCTCTATAAATGCATATCAACACGGCAAAACTAATTCAGATGAAAGTAGCAAATCTAAGTCCAACTAATTTAGATAGAAAGAGAAAATCAAAAGGCATACAATATAAACCATCAAGACAAGAAAAAAGGGGTCAAAGTTGAACAAAATACAGATATATTGCAGTCACGTGCTTTGCATCCTTCTACTTCTATGACAAAGCTACATCAAAAGCAAAAGAACTTTAAGCTTTTACCTTTTCTCTATACATATTCTTAAGCCTCCCAGCCTCTTCATCCATGGGCTGATCAAGCTTCTGCTCCAAAACCCACATATCCCCTTTTGCTTCTGACCCATCACCAGAATCCACTCCAGACGCCATCTTTATTGATTACAAAATCAGCATAAACTACTCAACCCCAAATTAAAAAAAAAAATCTTGATTCCAAAACCCAACTTCCCAAGATTCAAAGTTCAGTCTTGCAAAAAGAAACTCAATTCTTGATGAAGTCCATTTTATTGATTGCAAAATCAGCATAAACTATTCAACCCCCAAATAAAAAATAAAAATAAAAACTTGATTCCAAAATCCAACTTTCCAATATTCAGAATTCACTCTTGCAAAGAGAAACTCAATTCTTGATGAAGAAATGAAGATCCCACTAAACTAATATGGATTCATGGAAGAAAAGAAGAAGAAAAGAGTGGACACCACAAACAAATAAGGAGTAGCAAGATAATTGTTCTAAGCTGGCAAACGAATTCTACTGTGGGGTCAACAAAATATCAGCCACATAGCAGAGTAGAGCTAAATCATTGAGAAAGCAACTTCATCAATAACCCCGAACAAAATCCCATCATGTTCGAAGAAATTAAACTCTACCCTCGAAATCCCAATTCCGAAATTGATGTGGGCTAATCTCAAAATTTCAACTTTCAGTCAGCAAGCAAAAGCCAAATTGTTCATCCCATCTGCTGACAACGAAAGCCTTTGATTTTATCCAGTAACGAACACACTTGCTTCCCAGTTGCAAAGCCCAGCAGAATCTTTTCTTGAACCAACACCCACTCTCTCTCTCTCTCTGAATTGTGATTTCACTTATGTCGAAAAACAGAGGCTCTGTTTCTCTCTCCTCCAGTCTTGCTCTCTATCATTACATCGACACAAGTGAATGTGTTATGTCCGTGCGTCGCTTCTTTTTTCTTATTGCCAATGTCATATATTACCACCGTCCCACTATTTTTGATACGCTTCATTTAGGTATAAAAATTAAGAAAGTAGATAATTAAGAATGAGAGTGAGAGAAGATAGTAAAATAAAAGAGAGAAGATGATAAAGTAAGAAAAGTTAAAAGAGATAAGATTGTAAAATATAAGAGAGGTGATAGTTATTTCCAAATTAGGAAGTGTACCAGAAATAGCAGAATGTTCATTTCAAAAAATGTGTCAGAAATAGCGGGACGAATGTAGTAGCTCTCAAAATCGCAATGCGCGGATTTTTATTTTTATTTTTGTTTTTGATTTTTTAATCTTTTTTTTTATATAAGTCAATAAAACAAATCCCAAATATTCAGTTGGATGTAAAGAATCAAATGGAAAAAAACACAAGATCTTGACTTGCGTGTTAATTTTGATTACTGCGTCTTCTAATTCAAATTGAAGTTTCGAGACTATTACATAGGAACTGTGTTTATCGAGTATTCAGATCGATCGACGATTATTCGCCAACGCCACTATTAATTTATTAGTGTTATAATTATTACTACTACTATATGCAATTTGTAAAAAAAAATTAGGCAAATTGGCGAAAATGGTCCCCAATGTTTGACGGTTTGGACGAATTGGTCCCTAATGTTTAATTTTTAGTTTATTGGTCCCCAATGTTTGCAACTTTGGATAAATTAGTCCTTCCGTTAAATTTTTCGTCAATTGATCGTTAGTCAACGATATTTTCAAAATAATAATAAAATAATACTAGGGCAAAATAGGAATACAAAATATTGAGGATCAATTTATCCAATATTTTCGAAAATCCTAATTTTACCATCTATGTAAAAAACAAATTTTACAGCATAGGGCCAATATTACCAAAAAAATTATTACACTAAATAAAAAAAATTAACTGCTGTAATGACTATTTTTACGAATTCAACTATATTTTTACCAATGAACAACGCACTTTCATTCAACATTAAAAATATTCAACTATATATATACGATAATATCTCAGAAAATGATACAACCTGGCCAAAACTATATATATACTGATAATTTACAATCTGCCCAAAACTATATATACTGATAATAGTTCTTCCCAAAACTACAATCTGTCCGTTAACAAAATTCTAAGCAACCTACGGCAATAGGTCCTCCAGCAGTCATGACCTACTTAGTTATGTCCATGTACAAAATCTTTATGCCCCTGCATAATAACAATATGTAAATACAACATAAAATGGAGTTGCAATCTAAAATGACCTAATTTAGTTATAATCCAACCATTCAATGATTTACATCAATGCTGCTGTTTAATCGAGTACTAATGCAGTCAACAATTTACATGAATGCCGCCAACAATTTACATGAATGCAGTCAACAATTTACATGAAAATGCAGGTACCTGACACAAAGAAGAACTGAAACAAATATGTACCTGACATTAATCCTCTTTCCTGAAAATGGCTTCCTTGGTAATGTGTCTATTTAATTCCGCCCCCTTTGCAGTACACCGAGCCCTATTATGGCCTTCTTGTCGACACCAACCACACCTAACTGCTCGCCTAGTCTTCTTAGGTTTCTCAGTGATCTCCTTCTACAACAGATTTTAAGTACACATGTTAGTATCATTAACTAAAAAACCAAAATTGAGGATTTGGGACTATGCACCTGAGGTGATGGTTGATTTAAGTTAGTCTCTTTATGTGCCTCTGTTGCTTGCTCACAAATCTGTCAAAAATAAAATAGATTGTTGCATATAAGACAGCATCATCAACAACAAAGTCAGCATCATCAACAATAAAGTCAGCATCACCAGCAACTCCAATTCCCTCAATTTCAGACTTCCCAGGCTGCTCTCCATGTCCCTCATCAGCAACTACAATTCCCTCAATTTCAGACTTCCCAGGCTGCTCTTCTGTTTGACTTGCTTGTACAACAGTTGAACATATTAAATCCTCATCATCTAAATCCTGATTTTCTGTATGCCTTGTCTGCTCTCCATGTCCCTCAATTTCAGACTTCCCAGGCTGTCCACCTACACTCAAGCAATTCAACCAGAGTCTAAATGCTTGAAGACAGTCGTATGTAAACCAATTTTTGGTCATCTACATATCACAGAAAAAATTAATGGATGTCAGCTTATATCATTCATATCTATGTACAGGAGAATGAATAATTTACAAGACTAAATACTCACAAAGTATGGATATCCATCAGAGTGATTGAAAATTTTAGGTGCATCAAGCATAAATTTGTAAGCATAGAAAAGGATAAATGGACCACAGTCTTCCCCATTATTCTGTTGGGGAACCTATGAAGAAACAAAAAATATCAATCATTATTAACATGAACAGCTTCATTACGGAAAAAAAAAAAAAAAAAGTACTGACAATTAAATAAAAACTTGCCTTTGGCATTAGCAAGGGAATTTTAGAAATTGTAGTACGGTCAACCAACTTCCCCTCAGATAGTAAGACATCATGCACGAAGCTAAAGGAATTAACAAGCAGAACAATGTTTATAAAGTGTCTTCTGTAACAGGAACATAACAAACATAGTTTATAAAGTGTCTGCTGTAACAGGAACTTAACTTACTTCCTTATAATTGGTTGGACTGAATTGGAAGCCTTCTGGAGGGAATCTAGTAGTAAAAGGCATTGTGATCCATTTCCCAGCTCTTGATTGAAATTGCATAGTATTAATACGTTCCAGTGAACCCTGAGTCCGAGAAATAAAAAAAATTTAGTTAAATCAAAGTTCCTAATAGACACTATACATAACAAAGTTGAAATTAAGAGTACACTTACCACTTCACAATAGGCACAATTACATATTGCTTGCCTAGAATTTTTTCCCTTTTTATCCATTGCAGCACATCACTCTTCATATCTTTGCGCTCCGAATCAATATTGAACCACAAGCTGTTTAATTTAACAAATAACCTTCTCTTATCTTCCCCGATCTCCTTCCAAAGTATGCTACAACAAAGTCTTATTTAACTTCAATTGTACACAATACAATTGTACATAACTAAGTAATGTAGCTTACCCAAAATATTTATCTATGGCTTCGTCATTCAACATACCACTCAGGATTGAATCATTATTGTCAACTAGTCCACTACGGTTACGAGTGCTTCGCACCATCTTCAATATTGTCAACAAAGGTCAACAACTGTAACAGAGAATACCTATCAATGTTATAATCTTTGAATGTTTTGGAAATTTGCATATATGAATGAACATGAATAAACAAGTTTATGGTAAAATGCCAAAATAAAATAATTTCGAACTGCAAAAACGGATTTAATAACACTGATTTTTGAATAAAATAATTTTTACGAAATTTGCATATATGAATGAGTCAAATAATTTAGAACTGCAAAAACGGATTTAAAAAAAATAAAGCTAACACTGATTTTTGCAACCGCAATGAGAATCGAAATCGAAAACCGGTGTAGGTGTCGACGGAAGGACGGCGGCCGGTCTAGGTGGCGAGGGAAGGACGGTGGTCGGAGGTGGTGGCTCAGACGTGGTGGCTCGGACACGGTGGCTCGGACGCTGTGGAGGCGGTGGCTCAGACGCGGTGGCTTCGGACGCGATGGAGGCGGTGGCTCAGACGTGGTGGAGGCGGTGGCTCAGACGCGGTGGCTCGGACGCGGTGGCTCGACGCGGTGGCTCGGACGCGGTGGGTCGGACGCTGTGGAGGCGGTGGCTCAGACGCGGTGGCTTCGGACGCGGTGGAGGCGGTGGCTCAGACGCGGTGGAGGCGGTGGCTCAGACGCGATGGAGGCGGTGGCTCAAACGCGGTGGAGGCGGTGGCTTCGGACAAGGGAGGGATCGAATTTACGGAGTAATTTCTTCAGATCTTTGGGGTAATTTTTTTTTTAACCTAGGTGGGTAGGTATAAGATTTTCGGAAAATATTGGATAAATTGGTCCTCAATATTTTGTATTCCTATTATGCCCTCGTATTATTTTATTATTATTTTGAAAATATCGTTGACTAACGGTCAACTGACGAAAAATTTAACGGAAGGACCAATTTATCCAAAGTTGCAAACATTGGGGACCAATAAACTAAAAATTAAACATTAGGGACCAATTCGTCCAAACCGTCAAACATTGGGGACCATTTTCGCCAATTTGCCAAAAAATTAATTCAATCACCCATTATATTGTCATCACCACTTTCGAAAATTTTCAAATCATAATTAGAAATTAGCTTACCATTTTCAAGCTTAAGGAATGATTGAATATGGAAACTCATTCAATAACATACTATTATTATGTTACCATAGTATGTAAGTATTTGGTCATTAGTTCATCACATGTTTGACTATGAATCTTTAAATATATATAGTAACAAAATTATTACCATGTGATTTTCATTCTAAATGGTGGGGTTGCCAAATTGAAATCTCTTACTATTATTTAATTTCATGCACTTATAATTTCAAAAGTAACTACAAAGATGTTAATACTTTTCATCGCTTTATAGTAAATAACTGATGTTGCTCGGCTCCTATTTTGTTTTACCATTCATATTAAATATATAATATATATAAAGTAATGTTAGTTACATATATGGTGAATTTGGGTGATAGTATTATTTAGATTTGGAATGATGGTGCTTCGTATTGTATGAATGTGATTAGAGAAAATCTTATGTAGTGAACAATCTATGATACATATATTTTATTCAAAATTATATATACTCGATGGTTGGTATTAGATGAGAAGGAGAGTAATCAATTTTGTAAAATGAGAGTAATCAATTTTGTAAAATGAGAGTAATCAATTATATAAACTCTAGTAATCAAGTTATATTTAAAAAAAAATATAGCTACATAGTATAACATGATTTTTATATTTTATTTTTGACTAGCAACAAAAAATTATTATTTCTCCCCTCGAAATTATAGATTTTACTACTCTCTTTCATGAAACTTCAGTGCATCATGTAAAATAGTTTCATAAATTACTAACTATGAAAACCTTGGGCAATTACGAGAAAAAGAACAAAAAATTGAGATCCTTTGATCCGCCATTATAGATAATAATTGCGAGGAATGCTCAAGTAGAACTAATTCAAAAGGAAATATAAAGTTTTTAATTATTAATTTTTTATCAGTCGAGCAATATGATAGCAACCGTAGATTAGTTTGAATTATCAGATCGTGACGAGACACCCATAAATATTTATTTAAATAGACGTCTTAAAAAGACAAAACTAATGACGATTTTAATCTCTCATTGTTTATTGCTCGTGGGACGTCAATTTATTTTATTCAATTAATTGACTATTCGAATAATTAAGTTTATTGTTTTGTAGAGGTATCAATTAATTAATAATAAATTAATAATTATAATTTAAATAGTGCTTTTGAAATTCAATGATCTTGAGTTTTGATTGGATTTCGGTTTTATCTTTTATTCTCGTACTTGATTGGAGCTTTTACTGTTAGTAATTTGCTTTTCATTAATTATGAGTAGTAAAAACTCCTTGTGTTGAGGGTTGGTTGAATTGGTACATTATTAATTTTGTTTTCTTGTTTATTGTGTCTATATCATTAATCTATGACATGTTTATGATTGACTAACCATCGTCGTAGACAATTGTGGATGATAGACCATAGAGGATTCATGATTAGAAATTAAAGAACAAAAGATATAATTACGGAAGAAAAGGAGCGAAATATGTAATTTTTGTATTTTTTTAAAAAAATTAAATATACAAAAAGTCCGAATAAAAATATGGAATTGGGTGCAATTCACCCACCCGCCCCTTCTATTCGGTTACAGTTAATTAAACTTCGTTCCTAAATGTTTTAATCATGCGTAACAATCTCAATTTAAAAAAAAAAATCTATCATTTATTATTTTCAAAATGCATCTTTTAATTAAAAAAGACTAACTCAACCTCCAAATCATGTCGAACGTACAATATTTATAGGCCGCCTCTCGATAGATACTGCATAGTTTATGAACGAACCTTAATAGTCGTCGAGACTCACAGAAACGAGTACGGGAGCCATTTAACAAATTTGTTGTATGGTAGCATTAATTATTAGTTTCAATAAAATATTAATTAAGAAATAGTTTAGTAATTGAACAGTTGAGATTCTCTTCTGAATTATTTTCAATATATTATATTATTATGCACACCCATACTGTTGACTACAATTAAACCCACAAAACCCATTAAAATTTTAAAACACAAGAAAAATCCTTCCAAATTTTTTTCCCTTTTCCAGTATGACCTTAAATGTTTTATTAATATTTTTCCATAATATGTGTGAATAATCCAACATACATGAAAATTAGTTTTGTAATAAAACGAGTTGTGTAAGACCGTTTTACGAGTTAAAATGACATTCATAAATAATATTATATACCAAAAAAAATATGAATGTGCTACTAAATATTCCCTTCGTCTCAATAAACAAAATTTATTTCTTTTAGTTACGTAGATTAAGAAAATTATTAGTTTTATCATGTAAAGTTTGTGGGATCCATTAAATTATATTATATTATTATTTTAAATTGAAAAGAAAACAAACCAATTTTAAAGGAAAAAAAAGAAATAAGTCAATTTTAATGGGAAGAAGGAGTATAATCTTCTGGTCGATGCATGAGTAAATTTACACCACCCCCGCGCTTTCCCCTCCAACTTTTACAATATTTAATTTTAAATCCGTGTATAATGGAATGTGAAATCCTGTTAAGTGTCTTGACTACTAAAAAAGCAAAATGAATGTAATATAATTAATAATAATAATACCATTGTTTCAAAATTCTTCAACACGGTATTTTAATATAATTATTAATTGTGTATAAGATTATGAGACTTTTAAATAAAATATTTGTAATAATATTATTTTAAAAAATGAAACAAGAATGACAAGACAAAGACTGAGGAAATATGTAGTATTCTGTTAGTCAAAATCTTTAAATAAGTAGCCGTACCATTTTTCTCATTAATGGAGAAGAGCAATTACAGCTAGTACGACGTCGTGCGCACGTGTTTCAGGTTTCTGCCGTAGTGTTTTAAAATCAATTCACACGTACACTTTTTTCGTTGCAATAATGACAATTACTATCATTGACAAAGACAGTATTTCAGAATTCTTAGCGAGTAATTAATAAGTTTTTAAAATAATTAATTTTTCCTAATATCCGCTCAAGAAATAAATGAGACAAGATCTATGAGATGTAAGAGTATTATTTTATTTAGTCTTTATTAAAAATAAAAAGTTATTAAGTTCATACCATTTATTCAGAAATAAGTACGGTTTTATCCAACTATTAATGTTGTCTACTTCCAGAGGTGAAGCTAGTAGGACGAGCGCACAAAAGTTTGTGTGTACCATTTTCATATATACTTATGTGTACCACTCTACAAGGGTATTGACATGTATTAAATATGACTCACTTGTTTTAATAAAAAATGCTACATGTCAATACTCTTGTGGTATGGTACACACATGAGTATACACCACAAAGGTATACAAAAATTGTACATACAAGACGCTCCGGAACGAGCGGGTCCCCATCAATTCTACAAATTTTAAATTTTCTGTAGTTTTTTCTAAAATTATAATTTATCACTTTTCAATTCTTAATTTTGAATCCGTCCTCACTTGTGTTTTTCATTTGTGAATAAATGGAGTATCGGCCCTAATTTTGAACAGCAACACATTTTCTCGAAAATGGAATATCCCAAAACAATTCCTCTTAGATTCGACTTGATTTTTGAATGGTTATTACACCTTTGCACCTTTTCCTTTCTAAAGTTTGTCCAATTAGCCTCAATACTTGACTTGATAGAGACGTTCTATGCTACCTAACTGTTATCACTGATTCACAATATCATGACTCTCAGCCACATTCAAACTTCCTTATAAGGTTTGAGTTTTAGATATTTAACTTTTAGATGTAAATGATGTAGATTTATATGACTTTTTGTATTTTATAGTAGTATTATTTTTTATTATCTTTTATGAAAAGAAAACAATATTAGTGAAACAACTCGATAAAACATACGAGACAATAGGAATAAGATAATAGGAGTATAAAGTATTATTCATGCAAATGAATAAGATATTGCACCTACTAATGTATCCCACTCTACGTGTGACTAGCGGTGAAGGTGGGTGGCTCGGGACCGAAAGTTCATGATTTCAAATTCCACTGAAACCGCTATGTGTGCCTGTCACATATGGTTAGCCTTGGGTGGTTGAACTCTGTTGTGTGGTTTGCAGGCTATCGCACATGAACATGATTTATCCAGTGCGCACTTCGGTAGCGGTTGTGGGTTACCCTCTTCATCCAAAAAAAAACATATGAATCCTAATTGTTTTTTACTACTCCCTCCGTCCCAAAATTCTTGTCCAATTTGCTTTTTGCACGGTTTTTAAAGAGAGTTGTTAGTTGTGTGTAGATTGGTATAAAGTTGTGGGTCCCACAAAAAAGTTGTGTGTAATAATTTGCTAAAAAAAGAAAATGGACAAGAATTTTGGACAACCCAAAATGGAATAGCGGACAAGAATTTTGGGACAGAGGGAGTATAATTTAATTTAGGGTGTGTTTGCAAATTCTTATTATAAGAACTTATTTATTTTTGTTTAAAATTGAAAATAATTATTTTTAAGCAAAAGTATGATAAATTTGGAATTAATATAAAAAATAAATATTTTGTTGTTTTAGAGATCACGGTGGTTTTAGGACTAGAAGTTTCTTACTTGTTGTTTAAAAGAAACTGTTTAATTAAGTAGTTTAATTACTTAATTTTAGAGAATCTAATGCAGAAAGCAGGTTATGCAAACACTAAAAAATTGCGGTAAAAAAACACAAATATTTGAAATAAGCTCTTGCAAACGCACCTTAGTATGAGAACTATGTATAATTTAGACCCATTAAAATTACAGATTCCACCATTTTTAACGAAATAATAGATTTCAATGGTAGATGAAGGATATATTTGTTGCGACATGGTCGGACCCAAGGTCCGATGTAAAGATGCGTGATTACACGCTAAATCCTACTCTAATAGTAGTAACTAATAAGGATTTTATTTAAATTTCTAATAAATTTGCCAATTTTCCTTTAAGATAATAGATTTATACCTTTTCAACTGTAATATTAAAATATTAAAATTCTGAATCCGTCCTCGGTGGACCGAAGAACATGGTTAGTTTAGTGACCAAACTTGGCCTAAATGGTGTCACATCGGAAAATTTCAATCAGATTTACTACAATCAAATTATTAGCACCTTTACCCCTACACTTTGGTATTAAATTCCATTGGTCAATAATGATGCCTGGTTGTGCAACCTACAGAGATTATACGAGAAAGTTGCGATATTGGTGCCTATACTTCCACTTTTTTTGATTTTTGGTGCCCATTATTTAAAAATTATAATTTTGGTGCT
Organism: Lavandula angustifolia; assembly: GCA_028984105.1. Lineage (NCBI taxonomy): Eukaryota > Viridiplantae > Streptophyta > Magnoliopsida > Lamiales > Lamiaceae > Lavandula > Lavandula angustifolia. Next base: position 31,654,857 of record CM054802.1, on the reverse strand, counting down.
CATACTTCATAAATTATTTATGTTTTGGTGTCTCACAATTTAACATTTATTTTTAACAAATTAAACACACATTCTTATAATAATATTATTATCAAAATAGTTTAATAATTATATATATAGCTATAACTTTTAGACCTCATTTTAACATTGTAATATTTGTGCAACATTAAAAAAAATTATTTACAAAAATTAAAAAAATTAAAATAAATTATTACTACGTTTTTTTAAACATTGAAAATAAAACATAAATAATTAACTATTAAATAAAATTAACATAAAGTATTAAATTATCATAACCTATTATTTTAATAGTTTAAAATCATTATTATTATAAAAAAATATTTTTTAAAATTTTTTACATAATTTTACAATTTTACCTTTCTTTAAATCAATATAATATTATTTAATTATTAAAATAATAAAAGACATCAAAATTGCTAGTGTTTTTTAAGTTTAGGCACCAAATATACAACTTTTGAAGTAATGACACCAAAACTCAAAAATTTTGAAAGTTTAGACACCAAAATGGTTAATTACTCAAGATTATACTAAGTTAGGTGCTTTATTTCAAATATGACCTGTAAAATACTCCATCCTCCCATTGATAATGACCATTTTTCCTTTTCAATTTGTCATATTTGAAATGACTCCTTTTTAAAAAAAGAAAAAAAAAATATTACATTCTCTTATATTTTATTATTTCTCTCACCTACTTCATTATTCACTCTCTCATCATCTCACTCATATTTTCTCTCTTACTTTATTACTTACTATACTTTCTTAATTCCCTTGCTGGAAAACCAAGGGACCATTATCAATGGGACGGATGGAGTACTGTTTTAAAAATATTTTATATTATAGAGATTTCAATGGTAGTCGAATTAAATTCCACAATTTCTAAAAGAAATAAAAATATACCTTTTTATTTAATTATAATATTTGGAAAACGAGACCGATTAAAATCTTCTATTCCATTTTTGGAATCTCAGTTTATGAATCGCCAGTAAAATAATGTTATGTGTCTTTTTAATTCAAGAAAACCATTAACAAAAATAACTTATTCGATCTTAATGTACAACAACCTATGCAAAAATACACATGACATGACGTCATGGGTGGATCATATAGTGGGATTGAAGATCCTCTATGATTTTCAAATGATCGGCATACACTTTTGTGTGCTCTTGTATATTGCACCCCACAAATCAACATGTTTATATGTGACACAAATAATTAAAAATATCACCCACGTATATACCACGTGTTAACACCTCTATGAAGTTTATGTAACGTATTCGAACAAAAATTTAAAAATAGTAATGATAAGAAAGAGGCTAAAAAGTTATTCAAGAACAATATGATGGTTTAATTGCTCAATTATTATGACTGTCGAAAAAATTAACTTAGTATCAAGGAGTGATGTTTCATTTCGGATTTTATCGTATTTATTTATTTATTATTATTATAATGAGATATCACTATAGTTGTATCATAAAATAATACTCCCTCCGTCCCAATAAACATGTCCTCTTTGATTTGGGCACGGTTATTAAGAAAGTAGATATAAAGTGTTTTATTGTGTAGCCTACCTTTTTAATCCTTTTCTAATCTTTCTCTCTCCTAGTTAATCATTTCCTTATTTTATCTTTATCACTTTGTTACTTTTTATTTTGCAGATGTTCGATTTTTTCGGAATGCGACCTCGTGTTTGATTTTTTTTTTGTTCGAAACTGACAAGCATAATAAATTGGGTTAAATGAAGCATAAAACCATGCTGATCAGAGGCAGTTTTCACCCTAACTCACCATTTCCATCAATATAAAATATGGATATAAATACAAGCTAGAATACAAGCTTAGAAGCATGCTACAAAATAGCCAACCATGCTGGATCAGCAGATTTCTCATCCAAACATCATTTCCAGCGAAATTGAAGTCACATCCAAGCTCTCAATCACAATTTCACCAAAAAATGGTGGGAAGATTTGGAGCCAAAATAGAAATTACAAGAGGATCAGTTCAACATAATCTATAAAAAGAAGAGTATCAGTTCACATCATTTCCACAACATCCTCTACACTTCTCTTCATCCTTCCCCACCATGACCAAAAAAAGACCTCTCCACCAAGGAGTTGAATGCAATAGTGCAGTTCTTATTGCAAAACCTGACAGAAAAGGGCAGGCCGAAGCAGGGGAAGATGAAAGAAATTGCAGTTCAGTACAACAGGAGTCCACGTACAATTAGGCGACTTTGGGCTGCAGCAAGATAGCAAAAAGAGGAGCAACAAGTTATTCATTTAACTTCAACAAAGCCAAACGCAGCAAGAGGTAAAAGAGTCTTTCTAGACATCAACTTAATGCAGAGTCTATAGCTAAATAAGCGAGCCACCATACGGAAGCTAGCAGATGGAATCAAATGCAGCCCGTCAACTGTCGGGAGATGGGTGAAAGGGGGACAGATCAGGGCTCACACCAATGCAATCAAACCAAATCTCACAGCACCTAACAAGCTGCTAAGGCTGAGGTTTTCTCTAGAACAACTTGAGTTTGATCGTATTCTAAACATAATGAAGTTTAAGGGGATGCATAACACCATCCATATTGATGAAAAGTGGTTCTACATCACAAGGTCCTCACACAAATTCTACTTAACCCCTGGGGAGGCAGAGCCACACAGAACATGCCAGAATAAGGGTTTTATTGCAAAAGTAATGTTCATGTGTGCAGTCAGCAGACCAGTGTTTGGTTCAGATGGAGAAGTACTATTTGATGGCAAAATTGGGATTTTCTCATTCACAGAAAAGGTTGCAGCATTAAGAACAAGCAAGAATAGGGCTAAAGGTACTTTGGAGACAAGAGCAATTCAAAGTATAACAAGGCCAGTAATTAAAGACTGCCTAATAAATAAGGTAACAAGTCCAGAACATATCTCATTTATATAATTTAATAGGGCTAGAAGATCTCATGGCTTGTTTTAATATCTCATTTACATATTCTACCAGCTGTTAGGGCCAAATGGCCTCCTTTTGCAAGCAAACATATTTTTATTCAACAAGATAATGACAAGCCTCATATCAAAGACACTGACCCAGATTTCAGACAAGCTGCATCTATTAATGGTTTTGATATTAGGCTAGTACATCAACCCCCCAACTCACCTGACACCAATGTTAATGATTTGGGGTGGTTTAGAGCAATTCAAAGTATTCAAATAGAGAGTGCATGCTACAATGTGGATGAACTAGTGAAGGCAGTGGTATGTTCTTTTGAAGACCTCTCACCTCAGACTTTAAACAAAGTTTTTCTAAGTTTGCAAGGGTGTATGCTGGAAATTATGAGAGTGAAAGGGCAAAATTGCTATAAAATACCGCATATGAAAAAAGATCAACTTATTAGACAAGAGGCACTCCCCAATAGTTTGGCAGTCCCACAAAATTTGGTTGAAGAATGCATTGCTTACATCATTGATAATGGAATTATAGAAGACATCAGTGAATTGAAGATGAGGTTGGGAATGAACTAGTGAAGGCAGTGGTATGTTCTAGGGGGTTTATGCAGATTGTCTAGGGTTTATGCAACAAGTAGATAGAACAAGTAGATAGAACTGATTATCTTTTTGTTATCTTTTTGTTATCTATGGGGTTTATGCAGCATGTAACGACAGATTTTGCAGCATCTCACATGGTAAGATGACTAACTTATAAGCTTAAGAGCTTATAAGCAGCAATTCCGTGATTACAAACCCACAACCAGAACAAGAATCACAACAAGAATCAGAATAAGAATCAGAACAAGAATCAGAACAACCATCAGAACAAGAATCAGTTAAACCCTAACTCAGAACATGAATCACAACAAGAATCAGAACAAGAATCATTTAAACCCTAAATCAGAACAAGAATCAGAACAACCTTAACCAAATCATCTCATATCCCAACCATAACCGAAGATCTAACCCACAATCATAATCGAGAACCGAAGATGAAATAACTGTGAGCACAAATCATCATCTCATATCCCAACCTCTCACCCAGACAGTATATAATCATGCAAAAAAAGGGAAAGATCTCACCCGTTTGAATCTCGGCAACAGGATGCGAAGCATCGCATCAACTGTTTCCTGAATCTCGCTATCCCTCTCATGTTGCCGGATCGTTCTCATCACATCCTCGGTGTCCGCCCTAAACTCCGACAGGATGGAGAAGGGGAGCGGCTTCCAGGAGTCGTCCAGATCAGACGACGGAGGCTCGCTATACACCCCCCTGGAGAGCGACTCGCCATCGCTCAGGTCGGCGGCCTCAGTAATATCTGAATCGGAGGCTTGTTTGACAGCAATTTCAGAGGCGATTAATTCGCTCATCATCATCGCGATTTCGAAGTCGTCTAGATTCCAGATCTAGGGTTTGTAGGAGGGGAGCGGCGGACAACGAGAGAGAAAAGTTAGGGTTTCTCAAATAAAGATAGAGAGAGGGCAGCGAGTAATGAGAGAGAGGAGTAATGAGAGAGAGGAGTATTTAAATATAAAATTAATTAATTAGTTTAATTGTATAATTAGTATCCCTAATCTTTTCTTAATTATTTCCTTTTTCGGAAAGAGGACATGTTTAACGGGACAACCCGAAAAGGAATAGAGGACATGTTTATTGGGACGGAGGGAGTATATGGAAACTCCATTGTCAGGGGAAGGTTGTGTAGGTCTATGTCAAATAGGGGCCATATTTATTAATAATTGAGGGAATTGCAGCAGTAGCCACACAGTAGAAATCGAAATACATTTATAGCCCACCACTAAAACAAAACACAAATATAGTCATTTTGTCTTTATACGGCGCATGGCCGATGGGGGGCCGATGGGGGGAGTCCATCGAGTCCATCGGCCCCCCATCGGCCCTGAGGAAAAAGGCCGAACCCTCCCCATCGGCCGAGCCACTTAACTTGATTTGATGAAATTATCGGCTTTGAGGGCCGAAGGGAAGCCGAATGGGTGGTGTCCGTCGGCCCTAACCGCCATCGACCGAGAGGAAAAAGGGCGAAGGCCGAACATCCCATAGGCCGACCCACAGTTGTGATGGCCGAAGTAGGGCCGAATGTGGGTATCCATCGGCCCTCCATCGGCCCTCTATCCCTTCCTTCGAGACGGGATTCGACACAGAATTCGACACGACACATGCAAGACTTTTCATGCAAACGTGCAGTAGGGCCGATGGAGGGCCGATCGAAGGCATGTGGGAGGTGTAGTTTCAATTCAGCTTTATCTGCTAAAATGACTAGTCGGATATGACAGTCACATGCACGTTAATGAGTGTCGATGGGGGGGCCGATGGTGAAATGACTACTCGACTTTGATTATCACGTGAAAATTTACTGAAAATTTTCTTATAAGACGTAGAATGGCCGATTTGGTTGAATCAACGAAAAATTTCATCATTTCACTTCCACTCTTCTCAATTCTTCACATAAACTTGACAGAAATGGCCGATTTTCGATCAATTATTGTGAAATTGAACGGCCAATTCGATGCAGAGTTGAATTATGTCGGTGGCAATGAGTTCATGGTTTACATTCCTTCAAAAAATATTTCTCTCAAATATCTTCGACAAAGCATTGATCGGTGGCTCAGTGCTTATTCCCTTCCGTTCAACTACTTCATTTACTATACTGCTGCTTCCCGACGAACCGACAGGATGATGAAGGTCATTCTGGGTCATGATACTGATCTTATGCGGCTGTGCTCTATCGACGTAGAGCCGGTTGTGTTTGTTGTGTATCCTGAAGTGCAAAATCCTTAATTTGGTGTCCCGAACCAGAATCAATTTCCCGAAGATAATTCTAATTTCGGGGGTCCTAATTGGTTTACGGGGCAAGGAAGTAGAAGTAATGATGGCGGACGGGCTCCTCAAAGGAATGTTCTTGTGGAGACAGATTCAGATGATGAGGCGGATTTGGACTCATCATCTGATGATGATGAGGATGAAGATATTCCTTCTGCCTTGATTAATTGTTCGTTACAAGATTTTGCTACATGGATTCGGAGGGAGGGTGGCGTAAGTCAACTTATGTCTTTGCTAGTTCCAGTCAATCGTTCTCGAACAAATGACGAGACTGTATACAACAACACAGAAGCAGCAAGCAACTGGCTACTTCCTATTGTTCCCCTTGATGTATCCAATTCAGTAGCGGCGCGGAACTTGAATATTGTTGTAGACAAAAGTTTGCGGGCAGGATTGATGTTCAGCTCGAAAGACAAACTTTATGCTACTGTCGCTCTATTTCATTTGGAAAACGGTGCGGATTTCAAAGTGCAACGTTCGAGTGCTTCCCGCTTGGAATATTTGTGCAAAAGAAGTGTTGATTGTCCATTCGAGCTACGGGCATACTGTAGAGGTCAGATGTGTTGGGAGGTTAGTAAATGGGTTGCAGACCACAATTGTACAACTGATTTATCCGGGCTTGGCGAACGAAATGTGAGGTCGAAGGCTGTAGCTGCTTATATAGCCCGTAAAATGCGCCGTCAAAGCAAGTTAATGAAACCGGCTGATATTCAGGCCGATCTGTTGGATAAATTTGGAATACAAGCAAGGTACGGGGTGGCCCTCCGAGCACGCAACGCAGCTATTTCGATGATTTACGGTGGACATGCTGATTCGTTCAGCAAACTGCCTAAATATCTGCATTTGTTGGAACTAACAAATTCGAGAACTTATACGGATCTTGATATTGGTAAGGATGGTTGTTTCCGACATTTATTTATGGCGCTTGGTGTATCGCGAGCCCCTTGGTTAACCAACCTCCGGAAGGTTATTGTGGTGGACGGTACCCATTTGAAAGGGAGAAACAAGGGAATATTATTCGTCTCAGCTACTTTTGATGCGAACGAGCAAATATTCCCACTCGCTTTTGGTGTAGGTCCCATTGAAAATGATGTTTCATGGACGTGGTTTATGATGCGACTGAGAGCCGCATTTCCAACGGATGACAGTTTAGTGATTGTTTCAGACCAACATAAAAGCATAGCGAATGCGGTAAGAGTGGTTTTCCCAGACGCACAACACGGACTTTGTTACTACCATCTATCGAATAAGCTTGCGAGGCACGGTGAGTGGGTAATCGGTCGTTCTATCGAGCAGCTTATGCTTATCGGTCGACAGAGTTCCATGACGCCATGAACGCCATCCGTCGGGGGAAACCGGGTATTTACGAAAAGTTGATGGAAATCGGATCGGAGAAGTGGTCCAGACTTTTCAGTAAAGGACGTCATTACAGTCTACTAACATCGAATGCTGCCGAATAAATAAATTCTCGATTGTTGGAGGCTAGACGACTTCCAATTCTTGCTATGCTCGAGGCAATCCGTCATATGATAGAGTCATGGTTCGATCAACGACGAGTAAAAGCAATTTCCAGAAACAATCCGTTAACTGAGGCTTCTGAGTTGAGGATGGGGAACGAAGTTGAGTTGGCACGGAGGTTTACGGTTAAGCAGGTGACTTCTAATAAATACAAGGTCGACGAAGGTGACCGACAGTGGAGGGTAAATCTTGAAGACAAAATGTGTGAATGTGGCGTATGGCAAATCGACCTATTGCCGTGTAGTCATGTTGTTGCCGTTTTGTATCATCGCCGGGAGAATTTTTATAATCATATTAATGATTATTATACGACGGCGACGTGGAAGGAAATATATGCCAGTGTAGTTAATCCGTTACCTCCTCAGAATGAGTGGGGTGTCCCACCGGAAATAGAGGACATTGTTGTTCTTCCACCAATGATTATGCGTCAAGCCGGACGTCCGAGAAATAGTCGTCGACCTTCCGGAGTTGAAGCCAGTACATCAGGAACTCGCCGTCGAAAAAAATGTGGTAATTGTGGAGATGAAGGTCACACAAGGCGGAGATGCCCCAATGCAGGAACGAGAAATAACGAGTGAAGCGGCCTTGTTCTCTGTTTTCCAATATTCTGGACTGTTTTAATTTTTTACATCGTATTATTTTTACATTTTCGTAGGTAACCTATCCTTTTAAATTATAAGGTGTTTTATCAGCCGACATGATTCAATAAAAAGGAGCCAAAATTAGCCTATCGGCCCTCGGCGAATGGATAGAAGTGGCCGAGTGTTGGCCCTCGGCCAAGGACGAATCGTGGTCCTTGGCCCTCGGCCGAGAGGACGAATCGTGGCCCTCGGCCGAGAGGATTAAATGTGGCATTTGGCCCTCGGCCAAGATGAAATGGGGCCAAGGCCGATGGAATATTAGCCCTCCATCGGCCCTTGGCGGACACACAGCCGACCCAAATCTGGTATCGCTTCATATGCCCAAATCTAAAATTCAAGAACACCATTAAACATCATGACTATTATAAACTTGTCGAAAAATAATTAAATATTGATTCGTACCTAAAGGGCCCAAACTAGCCTATAAATATTATATTTCGATTTCAACGTCTCGATTCGCTTCGGTACGAAGCTCATGTAGCGGAGGAAGGCATTGTAGGTGTAGGATCCCCATGGAAACGCGTTCCACGTGTCTAAATCATTTGCCAGGACCCACATCCACGTCTCCACCTTCTTCGTCTCGGCAGGGGCGAAGAAAAAACACATTAGTGCTAGGACATTGGCCACCTTCAGATGCTCATCTTCAGAGAGCTCACGGAGCTTTTCACTTTTCCACATTTTCAGTAGATCGCCTCCTGTTATTGGATTTCCATCTGTGAGGCTCATGTATACCATCGACTCTCGGAGGTCGCGAGGTGCATTCGTATCAAAATCAGAGGGACCGAAAAATAATCCTGTCACCAGTGCATATTCGAACTGTGAAAATCTGAGCTCTCGCCCGGATATGTGAAAACGAGCCTCCCCGGCCAGTGCCTGCACCTCATAGCACATCAGCTGATGCAAAGCTAATACCGAACTTTTTCCTTTCCTCCAGCTCAATAGGTGCCCAAACTGTCCCTCTCTAAACCGCCGGACTAAGTTATTACCCCCCGGCTCGAAAGTGTCGTCTTAATCAGTTCCGGTAAAGAATCTCTCCAGTATGTAGTCACTTTTATTGTCTTCTCTCTAATCAGGAGTCGGATGTAATTGGTCTGTCAGTCGAAAAAAAATCATTTTAGGGCCGAATCAGGGGCCGATGAAGGGCCGAAGGAAGGGCCGAAGGCAGGGCCGATGGAGCTTAACCGCCATCGGCCCCCCTTCGGCCCTTCATCGGCCTAGGCTGCAAAATACGATTATCGAATCCAATACAATGCCGAATAAAACGAGGACTCCAACCCAATTCAATTCACAATACTCAATTTCCACACAATTCAACCAAAAATTCGACAAATTTCGAAAAATTCGACATTAATTCGACTCAAATTTCTACCCAAAAATCGACAAACAATTGCTCAAAATTGGACATATCAATAGCAGATTTCACAACAATGGCATGCAATAGCAAACAATTCAACACCCAAATCGATAAATTTCGATAAGAATTCGAGAAAATTAAATGAAAAGGGCCGAGATCTGGAACCTGCTTGGCGTCCATGGCTGTTCGGCGGTGGTTGCTCGGCGGTGGTTGCTCAGCGGCGGTGGATCGGCGGCGGTTACTCACTTCGGTGGTGGTGGAGCGTCGGCGCTGGCTTGTTTTGTTCAAAAGGCCGAAAGAAAATTACACAGGCAGTAAAATACGTAGTTTCAATTATTATTGGGGCCGATGGCACGACCGATGGGGGGCCGATGGGGAGCAATTTTTTTCGGCCCTCAGTAAATCGGCCGTTATATTTGGGGCCGAAAGGAGGGCCGATGGATATCGGCCACGATGATATTTTAGCACAAGGACCCCATCGGCCCTCCATCGGCCGTAATTCTTCCCATCGGCCCTCCTTCGGCCCTTGCTCGGTCATTGCGCCTAATAAGACAAAATGACTAGATTTGTATTTTTTATAACTCGATGGCTAAATTTGATTTTTTTTTTGAAATGGCTAACAGCAGGTATTTCCACTTAATAATTCATGTTGTCCGAAATAATTTACAACTACATATTTATGGTTTTTAATTCAAGAAAACGACCGTACCTCTATTTCTACATATTATAAAGTTGCAATTTTCGATCATGCTTAAAATTATCTGTTACAGACTTCTGATCAAGTTGCGAATAATATCAAATAACCTTTGATGCATTGAGTTTCTTTGGCCACGAGTCTTGTAATAATCCAAATATCGAACTATTTGAATCTATTTATTTATTGATAAAATTGAAAAGGAAAATAGGTGTCGTGATACCCCGGTAGCATGACTTTTGCAGCAGTGAGGATGTACACGATTGAAACAAGACAAACTTCTTTAAAATAAATTCATTATTACACTTTGTACCTAAAAAAAATTCAATAACAATCATCGAGTTGGCATTTTTGTATGATTAGATTTTGTTTAAAAGCATAGAAGCCAAAGAAATATTTGAAGCTTTTATAGATAAAAGGAGAAAATGACACATCCAGTTTTGGTTAGGCAAGCAACTCTATCAAGACAAGAGCAAGTTATGAAAATACCTTACAAACATCAATTCACAAATTAAACTTCCTTAGTTGAAAAACAAATCATTGTAACAACCCACAATTTCACACAAATTTACAAGTTCGTATTCTACCAACGTCGTTTAAGGTTGGGCTCAGTAGCTCTAATCACACTATAGCGTCTTTTTCAAGACCGAAAGCGATGTGAAACAAGAAATGATGAAAGATTAAGACTCAAAAGGGAGCATATTCATATGCCAGATATAAAACCTAACTTGGGTAACATGAAATTTGGTACACAGCCATCCCAACTACCAAACCATTTCTCATCAATACAAGCCATAGTATAGTACTCGACATTAAATATTTGAAATAATATCAGGAATGATCAGAGATAGCCCAAAATCACAAAAGAAAATCCCAGATTTCATGACATGGGAATGTGGAAGCAACCACACAGTCATAAGCCAATAGTTTCATTTGGCATCTCATGACAAACACACATTCATATCAAGACTTCACAATCATGCCAGATATAAGCCAACACATTTCATCCACCTTATCTGAAGGTGGAGGAACAACCATAACCTTAATGTTCAAGCCACTATTTGGATGCAAAAGATGTAACAATTTCATCAAGAGGCAGATGTCTTGAGCTCATCGAGTGCTCGAAATATGAGATTTAATCATATCCAACCACCTATATCAGAGTCTATGATCTGCCGATAGTCCAATAGTAATTCAAAGTGCATCCACAAGCAAATGAATCAACATAACAATTCACACATGAAGATGGTATCTAAGTGCTCTACCAGTAAGGATGGAGAAATACAATATTGCAGATTCGATTATCATCAGTATTTGAGGTACGAAGATCTTGACAACGAAATACTTACACATCAAAATTAGAGAGTGAAAACCCAATGAAGTTATTTCTGAAAACTGACTTTATTGCTTCCATGCCTTTCCAGGCTATCAAATCAATCAGAAGTACCATAATAATTACAAGCTGAATCAAGTCATTTTCTAATGTAGTCAAGAAATAGGAGATGCATTATTCACAAGAAATAGGAGGTGAATTATTCATGATAAATAGGAGGTGAAGTATTCCCCTCCCTGAATTTCTTCAATACTTTCTCCTGCCCTAGTAGATGACGGAGCTCCTATCCCATTTTGCAAACAAAGTAAACACAACATAGTCAAGAATAAACCAAAAACACACACAAGGTAAACCTACACATGCTATTAATAGTCCAGATAGAGCTACCAACTTGCAAAAATACCATGGTTCTAACATTACCAAGCAGTTAATTCTAAACACACCACACCCAGACACATACAATTACCTTCAGTAAAACAAGACATTCAACATCATAGAATATTTGCATTAAGGAAGAAACTTCCCGACATTTTTCTCCTATCCACAATAAATACGATGTTAATTATTTCCCCTCCCTGACTTAATTTTCTTCAATATTTTCTCCTGCCCTAGTTGATGACAGAGCTCCTATGCCATTTTGAAAACAAAGTTGACACAATACTGTCAAGAATAAACTGAAAAATCACACAAGGTAAACCTGAACATGCTATTCATAGTCCAGATACAGCTACCGACTTGCAAAGTTAAGATGGTTCTAACATTACCAAGCAGTTTAAAAAGACTAACACCATAGAATATCTGCAATAAGGTAGTCACAACTTTAATTCGTTAACAAAAGAGAAGCAATACGAAACACACATACACAACAACTTTTCAACAGTTTTCAACTTTATGATTTCCAGTTTCAGTTCTAAGAAATTTACCACAGCATCAAAATAGTTGTATCGGATTCAAACATCCATGCTTTCCATCTGAATGCTGCTCTTGAGAGGCACATATTCACCAAGATATCCGCCGAGATGATCAAACAATGCGCTCTTATCGATTCCCTGGTGATGATAGCTCTTGCAAACGTAGTAAAACACACTCTGCATCAACAATCCGACCAAATTCGCGATCACCAACACGCCCACGAGGAATCCACCTACCACAATCCTTGTCAACACGCCATATCCATCCCCACCGTGCACCACAATCGACCCGAAAAGCCCGTTGATCATTCCACAGATTGTCAGGTAGCCAAAAACGATTGCAAACCCTATGCGCGTCGTCCCCCTCAGCAACTCGTAGCTCTTTTTCATGGCGGCAAGACCGTAAACTGGTTCGAGAACTGAAACAACGCTAGCTAGATGCCACAATGCACTTATGTAAACATGAACTCCCAAAAACAAGACGAAGACTACCAAAAAGGAGAATACGAACAATAGCACATTCTCCGAGTCCACGGAGTAGATGAGAAGCACCAGAAACCCTAGAAACACAATGTTGTAGAGAACCATCAGCAGAGCGATCCACAGAAAAGTAACAAAAAGGCGTTTGAAAACGCTGGGGATGGCGGCGACAGTGGAGGAGAAGGAAACCGGTTTCGAGGTGTAGAGAGAGGCGACGGTGAAGACGACGGCGGCGGTGGAGAGCAGAGAGAACGCGAAGAGGAAGATGAGGTAGAAGAACTGGAAAATCAGAAGCTTCGACCAGTCGGAGGAGGCGGCGGCAGCATTGTCGGTCTGGAGCTGCGAGATGATGGGGTGGGTGAAGAGCGAGTGAGCTAAGATGGCGAAGGAAAGGGGGAAAATTAGGGTTAAGGTTATGAGATAGAAAGTTTTGGGGGATTGCTTAGGGATCGCGATTGATTCCTTGAGAATGTCGGGAACGCTGAGGAATTGAAGCTCCCCCTCCGCCAGATCCATTGCAGCTCGCAATTTGGATTCTGTCTCCTCAACTGAATGAAACTGAACCAAGGTGGAAAAGCATGAGAGGAAAAAGAAAGGCGGTGGTGCCGGTGGCGGTGATCACGGGCGGGTTCGTATGTACCGACCCGGTTGGGCTTCCAGATCTAAGTGACTATTTGGAATAGTTGAAATTTATTGATAAATGCTGAAAGTGACTGAAAGTAGCTTATTCAATAATATATTAAGTGTTTGTAAAAAAGTGCTGAAAGCTGCTGCAAGTGGGTAAAATAGTGTTTGTAAAGATTGCTAAATATACCCTTTTAAAATTAAAATTCGTTTTACCCTTCATATTATTAACCAATATAGATTTTCGACATTAAGAAAATAGAGAGTTTCTTTTTCATATTATTATATCACATTAGTATAAATGTAAGTTAAAAATATTATATAAAAAATTATTTTATTACTTTAATACATCATATTATATTAATTATCTAAATATATTTATTAGATCTCATTATTATTAGTATTATAATGTTTTATTTTAAACATGAGCATTAATCTAATAGTAATACTCGACAATATATTATTTTAAATATATTCTAATAATACTACTCAGCACTATGATATAAGCACTAGTTTTATTTTAAATATAGGCAGTATATTATAAATAAATAATACTATATATTAATATAGGATGAATATAATCTAATATCATAATAGTGTATTATATATAGTGATTAATTTTAAAATTAAGGTAATTTGAAATTTATACTAATTATTAGGGATATAATTGTCTTTACATCACTAGTAGAGATAAGCTGCTGGTTTCAGCTGCCATCCAGCAGCTTATGGAAATTCTCTATCTCTTGGCAAAATAACTTTCAGCTCCTCTGTAAGCTAAATATCTCAAACACTTAGTTCGTTTTTCAAAGCAGCTTTCAGCTATAAGCTACTTGAGATAAGCTATCCCAAACACCCCCTAAGTGTAAAGTGTAAACCCAACCATTTCTTTTACTCGCTATATTCACTCCAATTGTTTCATTTTCCTTTTTTAATTATCGATTCTATTGGTCTCATTTTTTTAAATTCAAATACTCTTCTAATTAATATATTTAGTAGATATCATAAATTTATCTTACTTTATACACTAAAAATAATATTTTTAATCTTCATACCAAAAAAAATGAGACAAATCAATTGAATGGGACGGATGGAATACTATTTAAGAGAAAAATTCAAAATTGGCATTATATTATCTGTTGTCCGCTTTTAGGTAGTGTTTGGAAGAGGTTTTATAAGTAGCTTTTAGTGTTTTTTTTTAATTTGTGGAACCCGCAACCGCTACCTTCGGTGCGCACTGGGTAAACTCCGCTCCTTGTGCAGTAGCCTGCAAACCACACATGAGAGTTCAACCACCCTAGTTTATGCTTAAAGTTGTTATTAAGCAAAAGTTGTTAGTGTTTGCAATATTAGAAAAAACAGCTTAATTTTAGAGAAAACAGTTTTGCAAACACTCACATAAGTTGTTTTTCAATTTTTTTGACTTCTGCTTTTAAAAAACAACATTTGACCAACTTATGGACTTTTGCTTATTCTGACTTATTTAAGCACAAAAGAAGTAAAATCATATGTTCCAAATATTAAAAAAATGCTTATGCGGTAGAAAAGCCTAGAAACAGCTTAAATAAGTTGTTCCAAATACTACCTTAATCCGTTATAATGTTCTGGTCGAATTTCAGTCATTCAGGTTGTTAAAAAGTCCAATTTTAGCTCGATTTCAAAAATCGGATTAACTTTTTGAATTTTGGCCTAGAGTCACGCATCACGTCCATTGGAAAAATAAACGTATGAAATAGTAAGAGTTTTAGTTTTGGCTAAAGTCCGATTTCGGTTCGTTATATTGCGAATGATCAATTTTAATTCACCAGGTTGACATTTATATAACATTTAGTCCATTATATTAATCAAATCTAATTTTAACCCATCAAGTTGAAAAAATGTTTAATTTTGGCTCGATCATAAAATTAATAATATTCATATTTTAAAAAATTAATACTCCATTCGTCCCGCTAATACTGAACCCTTTTTCGATACGGAGATTAATTTTTTTTTATTTAAGTGTGTATTTTATGAATTTTAATTATATTAAGAAATTGACATAGTTTTCGAGAAATGGTTGCTGTGAACAAATGAGAATTCATCCAATTTTTTTGCAAAACAGAGTTGAGACAATCAATTTTTTCTATTATTTTCAAGTTGTAATTGACGAAATAATCTAAAGTTTCCAAAAAGTTAAAAATCATAACTTCCTGAGTTCGGAGCGGAACAGAAATGTGTGAAAAAAAGATTTTTGGAGTGAGAGAATATAAGAATCTAGGAGTGGATAGTGAGTAAGGAGGGACCATTTTATTTTAAATTTACTATTCCCTCCATCCCAACCGACTTGTTTTGTTTGATTTCGGCACAAATATTTTAGTGAATGGGTGGTTGTGTTTAGATGAGTGGTGATTGTGTGTAGAAAGGTAGGTACTACAAACAAAAAGTGAAAGTTTGTATAGTAATTATTTTTCTTTTTAGGAAACAAGACAAGTTGGGTGAGACGGTCCGGAAAGGAATACAAGACAAGTCAGGCAGGACGGAGGGAATAATTAATTTTTGTTATTTTAAGAAATATAACAGTAATAGCGGGACAACCCGATTAGGAAATGGGGAAAGTAATATTGTGAAGGAGGAGGTAATATTTATATTGAAACCATATAAAGTTGATAAATAATTAAAAATAATTATTTTACTAATTACGTTAAGGAACTTTTAAACCATTAGGTCTATTAATTGCATCTCTTAAGACACGTCCATCATGAGCTGAACTCTCCCAACCAGGTAATACATATATGAATTGCATGTCAGATGCACAAACACCTAGCACATTCATGCAACAAGCCGACACTGAGTAAATAGTAACATGCATTTCCATAAGAAACAACCAACATTCTAGATGAATCAAATTGGTAGCAAGCTTATTAATTACGTATCACACTTCCAATACTTCGGGATAAACTTTGAGTTGTGGAGCATTGATGGAGTTTACTAGGTCCTTCAATAACATACTGACATGTATATATAAATATAAACATATATATATATATATATATATATATATATATGCAATTTATATATGGCGGAAACAAACACACAAGTAGGGCTAAAATATTCAAATTCTACGTCCGAACAATACGTTAAATTCACAAGGCGCTTAATTACCCTTATATATAAGCTAATATGCGGCTCTACCGTTCCAGCAAACATTTTGTTTTTACGAAGGAGCAACTGACGAGGAGGACTAGGGGTAGGTCATATACCCTAATTATGAAGGCGCGATTTATAACCTAGTTTAAGTTGATTAATTAAGGAGCTAACATTTTAATTATGCTCATATATTTTTGCTTTTGTATTTCGTTCTTAGAGAGGTTTGCTTCTCTAGTGAAAGAAATTGATAGGAAGACGATGTTGAAGGAGCTAAGAGATCTAAACCTTCTTTTCTTCCTCTCAATTTCTTTCTCTCCTTTACCAATTGCAATTCTCACTCCGATTCTAGACTCTAAACCCGTCATGGTAATAACCAAACATATTATAAAATCCACAATAAGTGTCAAAATATTGATGGGTTAAAAGTGAATTATACTTTGAAAATATTAACTATTGATCTTATTTGGATATATCCCGAAAATTACTTTATCCAAATATTAGATTTAAGTGGATATATAATACTACTTCAAAATCTTATTCTCGGCGCGGACCTCCTCCCAATAGCAATTGTCTCCTCAAAATTCAACAATTGCATCATCATGCAACCTTTTGAAGTCTCTAGAAAGCATGCGTCCTTAATTAAATCAGACCAAGCAAAGAATTTGCTCACATAGATGCTTCGCAATCGAGAAAATATGTATCTAGTCTAGTATAAAAATAATATCAGAAAAAGTCACTACAAACCAAAAATAAAGGCGACCCAGATGAAGATCCATAGCTCCGAAATGCCACCCTTAATATCTGATCCATATCAAAAACTTAAATTAGTTCACAAATCACAGTCACTTTGAGAAATTTTAAATTAAGCTTCTGTTGTAAACCAACAATAATAATTTCAAATAGGGCTCGGGTTTATTTGAAAAATAAATTGGGCTTATTTCATAACTTTCCAAATACAAGTTGGAGAAAGATGGCGTCGCGATTGGAGCTGCGCCGGAGATACACCTCCTCTTTTGCGTTCTTACTTTTGCTTAAGATCTATGCTGGTTTGAGATAAAATTTGAGAAATATGCTGAAAGTAATTGTTTCTAGGGCAATTTGAGTGCGAGAGAGGATGAATATTGTGAATTGTAGATGTTGATCAGCTACATGTGGCAAGGAAGCTACTATGGGAAGGAAGCATTTGAAGCAGCGAAATTACTACCGCAAAATAATTGCCGTAGAGTTGTAGAGTTGAACAGTGGCCGAGCTTTTTTAGAATTACTGTTAGCTGGAGCACTAGAGCCGCATATTGAAACAAGCTTCCTCTCACCAATTTCTTTGATTTCAAACTAATTGTAGAAAAAATTAAAACAAACAAGCAAGAATATGAAGTTTGGCTGAGAATTTGCTACTGAGAGAAGGGTTTAATTGATTCTAGTTCTAGATCCCCAAATGTGATGGGAAGGTCATTTACAAATCTTCTAATTATTCTATTCAGTACTACTCCCTTTGTTCCACTATAATTGATTCACTTTCTTAATTGGTATATTTATCATAAGCAGCTCATTCAAAAAAAAAAAAAATAATGTGTTGATAGAATTTAACTATCAAGAAGTTAAATAAAATACACGACAAAATATATATATATTTTTTTAATTTCACATGCAGAAAAGAATAAGTCATTATAAGCGATGGAGCATTTCTTAAAAAAAAACAAAAACAAAAACAAAAACAAAGTGTGTAACGTTCAATCACCACGTTCCTTCCGGATGGACTTTTGTGTCCCACAATCATACTGTCTTCTATGTCACATCAATAACTATTTTGACATGTAGCATACGTTCAAATTAAATAATAAAATCAAAATTAAATATAGTGAATTATATGTATCATATATCAATACATATATGGAATGTGACATATAAGAGAATATGAAAATGTGGCAAAGTCGTGGTGCGCGCCTATGGGCCAAAATTGAAAACTATTAGTACAATTTTTAAAATCAAGTTAAAATTGGACTTTTTAACAACTTCAAAGACTGAAATTGGACTGGAAAAATATAATAAATTGAAAGTAGACAGCAACCTATAAGGGCCCAATTTTGATTTATTATTTTTCCACTATTTAACCATCTACTCAATCCGCTACATATAATTGATATTGTATATTTTAATTTATTATAATTTTTAATTTTTAATCGGTTTTAATAAAAAAAAAATGCCATGTTGTTTGTTCTTTGATACAAGCGTGTATTTTTAAGTTACTCAAATTGTATCACTGAGGTGTTTGCAAATACTTATTATGAGCACTTTTATCTAATTTTGTTAATGTTGAAAATAATTATTTTTTAGCAAAAGCTATTACTCCGTCCATCCCGTTATTACTCTCCCCTTCTTTTTCGGTAGAGAGATTAAGAAATTTTATTTAAATATGTATTTTAGAATTTTAATTGTATTAAGAAGCGAATACAATTTTCGAGGGTGGTTGGTGGAAGAAATGAAAATTTATCTAATTTTTTGCAAGATAGAGTTGATGCAATCGATTTTTTTTTCTATTTTTTTATGTTGTAATTGAACAAATAATCTAAAGTTTCCAAAAATTTAAAAATCATAATTTTCTGAGTTCGAATCGTAACGAAATCGTGTGAGCAAAATATTTTTGGAGAGAGAGAGTATATAAGAATTTAGGGTAGATAGTGAGTAAGGAGGGACCCACTTCATTTTAAGTTTAATAGTTGGTTTTTGTCATTCTAGGAAAGATGACAGTAATAGTGGGACAGAGTAAGTAGACTTTTGGTATAAATAATAAAAAACATATATTTTGTAGTTTCGAAAATTATGATGTTTTAAGCACCATCAGTAGATGCTTAAAAAGTTATTTAATTAAGCAGTTTTGCTTAATTTTAGAGAAGGTACTGCAATAAGCAAAATTTTCAAATACTAAAAAACTGTTCATACGATCAATAAGGAGATAAGTGCTTAAAATAAGCATTTGCAAAAAACCCATACTCCCTCTGTCCCATAGAACTTGTCAAGTATTCCCTCCGTCCCGCTATTACTGTCCCCTTTGGTTTCGGCACGAAGATTAAGAAACTTTATTTAAGTGTTCTATGAGTTTTAATTGTATTAAAAAAATGAACACAATTTTCGAGGAATGATTGGCGTAAGAAATGAGAATTTATCCAAATTTTTGCAGGACATAGTTGACACAATCGATTTTTTTTCTGTTTTTTTCATATTGTATTTTACGAAATAGTCTTAAGTTTCCAAAAAGTTAAAAATCATAAATTTTCGAGTATGGAGTGGAACGAAAATCGTGTGAGAGATAGATTTTTGTGAAGAGAGAGTATGATAATGTGGGGATGAGTATTAAGAGGAGCCACTTTATTTTTTTATTTAAGAGTAGTTTTTGTTATTTTAGGAAATATGACAGTAATAGAGAGACAACTCAATTGGAAAAGTAGAATAGTAATAGAGTGACGGAGAGAGTGTTGTTTATTTTTTTATTTTTTTTTATTTGTGCCGCTACCTTCGGTGCGCACTAGGTAAACCCCGCTCCTTGTGCAGTAGCCTGCAAACCATACAAGAGAGTTCAACTACCCTAGGCTAACCATAGAATAGTAATAGAGTGACGGAGAGAGTGTTGTTTATTTATTTATTCGTGCCGCTACCTTCGGTGCGCACTGGGTAAACCCCGCTCCTTGTGCAGTAGCCTGCAAACCACACAGGAGAGTTAACCACCCTAGGCTAACCATAGGTGACAGGAACACCACACATGAGAGTTCAACCACCCTAGGCTAACCATAGGTGACAGACAACACATAGTGGTTCCAGTGGGATTTGAACCCAAGATCTATCGGTCCCGGACCGCCCACCTTCACCACTACGCCATCTCAAGGGGACTGAGAGTGTTGTTTACTTCTATGGAACGGAGGAGTAACCGATATGTAGGAGCAAAAAGTTTATTTGGTGCCCAATTTCTCATATGTTTTGATTTTGGTGCCCTTAAAAATTGTAAGTTTGATGTATAAACTTAACAATTCATCTTCATTTTGTTGTCTATGTTGTAAATATATTATATATATATACTTACCATATATTGTGATGACCATGTAAACCCTAAAAGCCCACGAGCCCATCTTGTACTCTATAAATAGAGGTCTCCACCATCATAATAATACACATCTATTTTCCGTTCTCTCTATTATTCTCTCATTCTATTTAATTTATAACACGTTATCAGCACGATTGTTCTAGTTAATAGACAATCCTTCTTTTCTTCTTCCTTAGATTGTTGACCGACGCCCACATAAAAATGACCGAAGAGTTTTGCAAGAACTAATGTCAAGGTATATGATTCATGCTTATTTTTAGATTATAAAATATGTTGTTGCAATTCCACTATGGGAGTTTATGTCATAAATAAGATCTTTGAAAATTATATTCTAGCAATTTTTTTTTTCTTTGGCGAGAGCATCTTGTGGAAACCTTTGTGTTTAATATTCATCCTCATGATTAATTATAAACCTCATACCATAAATTCTTCGATTTGATTATTGAATGATTATTATTATAGTAATTTAAATTGATTTGGTTATTGAATGATTATTATTATTAGTGATGTGATCTTATAGTTGTATATTTCATCATATTTATGGACGTTTATATTTATGCCAAAGAATAACAATAAATGTTATTATCTTTGCTTATTGATTTGTTAATGCTGAGGGATAACAATAAATGTTATTGTCTTCGCTTATGTTTATACCAAGTTATTAAATAATATGTTTGAGTTTTAGATTATTGTTATCATTAGACACATTTAATTATTGCTCCCGAAGTAGCACAATAAATATTCATGAAGAATATATATTATATGCTCTTGAAGAGCAATTCCAAAACATATTTTTAACTTAAATTGTTGCTCAAGAAGTAGTACAATCAATATTCCCGAAGAATATTACATGCTCTTGAAGAGCATTTATTTTACGCTTTTATTTATTTGTTTGTTTGTTATTTATTTATTTAATGTTGAATCTAGATTGTTGCTCCTGAAGTAGCACAATCCATATTCCTGAAGAGTATCATATGCTCTTAAAGAGCAATTCAAATTTATTGAATTTAACTCAATTGTTGCTCCATAAGTAGCATAAGTTAATATTCCTGAAGAATATTACATACTCTTAATGAGTTATTAATATTATCTATGTATTTTTTTTAATATACCTCAATTTTTTTTTGTTGCATACTGTATAATATTTATATTTATATCTATAAATGTAAACTTAATTTGTTGCTCCTGAAGTAGCACACAACTAATATTCCTGAAGAATATTACGTACTGAGCAATTCATACAATATATCTTATTGATAGGCGAATCTTGGATCTTGAATTTTTATTATTGTTGCTCCCGAAGTAGCACAATTGATATTCCCAACGAACACAATATGTTCCTGAAGAGCAATTGGGTTTCTCGAAAATATTAGTCTTTCGTCTAAAGCAGTTGAATATAGACTAAAATTGTTGCTCCTAAAGTAGCACAATTCGTATTCCTAAAGAATAATACATGCTCTTGAAGAACGATTCAAGTTCTTTATTTTGACAAATATTGTATGTTCATAACTCTAATTGTTGCTCTTGAAGTAGCACAATTAACTCTACATGTTCTTGGAACAACTAAAACTTGTCATTTTGAAATCATATATCACAATAACCATACTTTAATTGTTGCTCACAAGTAGCACAATTAATATTCTTGATGAATATTACATGTTCCTAAAGAACAATGTATATCTAAAGGTATGTTGTAATTTAAAATATTACCTAATTATATGGAGTGGTAGCAAGAGCTCCTCTTTGAATGACAATTGCATTTCCAATATCCTATTGTGGTTTAATTTCTTTTCAAGAATAGATGTGAGATCCGATAGATCTCAAAATTCACAATTTATTGATTTCACGTATCATGAATAAAACTAAGTTGTTGCTCCGGAAGTAGCACAATTATATTACTGAAAAATGACCATATTGTGATAGTAACATTACCATCACATATTTGTGGAAATACCTCAAATATAGTATTTTTATATACTATTTAACTTTTGCTCCTAAAGTAGCATAATTTATATTCCAGAAGAATATTAAATACTCTTAAAGAGCAACTCACATTTTCGATGATATATGTTATTCTTGAATGAAAAACATTATTTATGTCTTATTGACATTAATGCACTCTTGATATCGATGTTCATCTGCCAATAAGAGGGCATGAGAGAGACAATAGAAATGAAGCATCCCAATAGGATTGCTTAAAGATATAATTGATTGTCCTCCCTGAAACTCGATACGAGTATATGCATCCTAAATTGCAAGATTTTCAAATCTAGTGCATCGAAATTATTGAAGGCTCCAGAAGAGCATGTGTCATTCTATCAAATGATACGAAATCAACTACTAAGTTTGCCCTTACTTTAGCAAGTCTAGAAGAAACTTACTAAGTTTTAAGGATATCCGCTGCAATGGATACCATACTGGAAAAATAATATATAAAGGTAGTGATTCTTTTGTATTTAGCCAAAAGCTAACAAAACTACCACCTTGAATGTATTACACATTCATAGAAATAAGTGAGACAAAACATGTCATGAACCGGAAGTTCAAAGAGCTCTATGCTTTGACATGATAAGTTTGAACATCTGCAAACAACTTTGATGCGCAACATAATTGAAAATTCATTTGGGCGCTGCAGAGAGATCCTGAAGAATCTCTTAATTTCCATGAATGTTCGATTTCTCGAAGAAATGTAGAACTTGTTAGTACTACAAGTTCAAAAACAATGAGCTCAATTCCCTGATGCAGCTTTATCTTGATAAAGCTAGTGAGTTTATTAAACTCTAAGTTCCTCTTGAAGAGGATTTAATGTTATTTGGTTTTGGGATTGAGATTAAACAATTAGTTGCTCATGACCATACTAAAAATGGTTGTTGTTAGTACGAATATGAGTCTTACAAGAAGATTGTTATTATAATGAAATAACGTTCCCAACATTATGTGGAACATATGTCACATTTGGATTCCTGAAGTAATCAATGTGAAATCTACATCCAACAAAAAGCACAAGAACAAAATAGCCACATTTGGATTCCAGAAGTAATCAATGTGAACAAGAAGTCAAAAGACTCACTTGCAAAAGATTATGAATCAACTTCTTGATGCTTTAGTATGTATATAAAAAGAAGTGACAATGTCATACATTTGCTTTGCAAATACCCCCAACAAGATTTCATGTCCCCTCGAAGGACAAGTACAAATGACAAAGAAATGCATTAAAAGTTCGTCAAAAATATGGTCGACCAATTGGTTCTAAAAGAAATTTTGTGTCTAAGAAAAGGGGCACAACATATGAACCAAACAATGACGATAATGATTAGTCAATCAAATGAAGTTCATGAAGAACTACAAGCACTGAAAATACTGAGATCTCAAAATATTGGAGAGACCAAATATCGTCGTGGACGCACGACGTCATTTTCGCCTTTTAATATGACTCTTGAAATGAAAAAGAGGATCCTCAATGACGATCTATAAGAGATTGTCAAGATTGAAATAATTGGCCAAAGAAAAACGAAGTCATATAAGGTGAATCAATATTCCCTAGAAAGCCGGAAATATTTAGACATGTAGTTCCAAAATCCGAAAAATATATCCCCGAAGGATACAAATGTGTCTTTGTTACACAGAGAAATGAAAAATTACGAGATATAGGGCAATACTCGTAACACAATTTTTCTCTCATAGACCGGGAATTAATTATGTACTCTCCTATAATAGACGCCATTATATTTGATTAATCAACTTATGTCACAAAAGGCTTGCTATGCGCCTTATGGATGTAGTAAATATCTATCAATATGATTCACTAGATAGTGACATATATATGAAGATCCCTGAATGATTTAACTTGCTCAAAGCATGTAAGTCAAAAAGATGTTGTCAATTAGACTACAAAAGTCATTGTAAGGGCTGAAATAGTACAGCCGTATATGATATAATCATAACGACGAGAATTCCTTGACAGAAGGGTACATAAATGATGACTTGAGTTTGATTGAAACTCCTGAATAACATAATACTTATATGTATACTCCGTCAAAATGACTTACATAGAACAAGTAATTATGAATTATTTTATTCATTAATAATCCAACTCACAACGTCGTCGGCATTAGGGGGAGATATGAAATATAAAGATTGAATGCCGAAAATATCTCGTTGGATTAATTATTTAGATTCACACACTATGAACCAGAAGTTCATCAAGTTATTTAGTGCAAAAGGAGTGACTAAAATCTCATATACCTGTTGTATATGCATCATGAACAAACTGAAGTTCCTCATAGAAAATATAAATCAATTGATTCTCATTAGCGCCAGAAGCGTGAGAGATTTATTGGTGCTAAGAGATAAGAAGTCCGCGAAATACAAAATTAAAACACATCACTCCAAATTCCTGTTGAAGAGGATATGTGAATCATTATGTACAAAAGTACTTGATGAAGTCAACTCATGCCTAAAGACGGAGTTCGAATCAAAATACTTAGGTTGAACTAATAATTGTCTCGACCTGAAGATCGAGCATCTCCCTAATGGAGTTACGCTAGTCGACCTACCTGAAGGTCTTTAAAGAGATTTTATTGTATTGCATCCACATAGCTACCTAATGGTTGCTTCAATCACTTGAAGTGGATGTAGACTCATTTAGACCTATAGACGATAACAAAAATGAGGACCAGAAGTTCCTTACTTATGTGCAATTGAAAATTTTAAAATGGTATTGACCATCATTTGTTATCTTCGAGACAAACATGCTATTATCTTTGATGATAATTAAATTTGTGTTGCACATATTAGTGTAGACCTTAAAGATAACCTTGAAGATTGTTATCTTGAGGGGGAGTAACAAATTGTAAATAATCTTAAAGATTAGACTGACTCCTAAAGGTCAAATGACCCTGAAGGTCAAATGGTTGTACTCTTTTTTCCTTCCTAAGTTTTTTTTCCAAAGGGTTTTCTTAGTCAAGGTTTTTAACGAGGCATCCAATGCAACACACGAGTAAATGAGTCATTGAGATTGATTCATAAAAGAGTCAATACAACAAATGATCTCCAAAAGAGTGGCGGCATCAACATCCAGCAAATTCGCTCAAGTGGCAATCTAGTGGATTCTTTTATAAAGGCATTACCAACATCAACATTCAAGAAGTTGTTATACAAGATCGATATGCGTCGACTCAAGGATCAAGAATGAATATATTGAGGTGGAGCAGCTGTACTCTTTTTCCTTCGTCCAGTTTTTATCCCACTGGATTTTTCTGGCAAGGTTTTAACGAGGCAGCAGTTTCTTTTAGGGATGGTCAATCAAGTGGGAGTGTTGTAAATATATTATATATATATACTTACCATATATTGTGATGACCATGTAAACCCTAAAAGCCCACGAGCCCATCTTGTACTCTATAAATAGAGGTCTCCACCATCATAATAATACACATCTATTTTCCGTTCTCTCTATTATTCTCTCATTCTATTTAATTTATAACAGTCTCCAATATTTTGCTATTAAATACTTCAAACTCTATTAGAGGAGAATGGATAGAATGGTAAATTTCTATGCAAAATTTAAAAATATTTTTATTAATATAATAGTTTTCTTAAAGTAATAAGTCTTTCTATATTTAATTTTGATATTTGCGTTTAAGCTTTTGGATTAATTGGAGATTAATTTAACTGATTTTGATTTCTACATCCACTCCGAGCTTCAATAACAATTAATATGTATAATTCTATGATTTAGGTTTAATTTTGTAGTCGTTCATGCTCCTTTATTTTAGAAGTGCAATTTGTGAAGGTTAATATTATTAGGAGTCAATTGTTATGGATGGCAAATTTCATAAATCAGAAAGTGATATAAATTGTCAGGATTACCACCTATTTTATAATGAAGTTATTTTACAAATTTGCAATATTTTATTCCTACATTTAGATTTTAATGTGTAGATGATACATTTTATTTTTATTATTTTCTTTATGAATTTAGAATTTTTATGACAGTAGTGACAGTATTTTAAGAATTTGTACATAAAATTACCATTCTATCCATTTTCCTTTTGTAGATTTTGTACTATTTAATGGAAAAATAATGGAGACATCAAAATAAGATGAATTATTAAATTTAGACATTAAAATTGTAATTTTTTAAGTATGTACACGAAAAAATTCAAAAGAATCGAAAGTTTAGGCACCAAATTCACTTCTTAGAATGTAATTAAAATATAGTCATTGGAACAGCCGCTTTCAACAATTCAAAAACTCGTAATCGGGATTGCACCGTCAAAATCCACTTGACGATTCCAGTTCCAAACGTTCGGATTCACGGTTCTAGCCGTTGGGTACGGTTTTTTCTGCCTTGTCTAGGGAAATTGCAACACAAATAATTTAATCTAAAACTAATATGGAGAGAAAACGATTTGCATAAGAAAAGGGCGATTTATCACCATCATCATTATGTTCAAACAGAATAACAAGAGGGAAATTGAATATGAGAAAAGGCAAAATGTAAATCTTGAACTTCAACATAATGTCTTCAACAAGAGATGAGAATTTCTTCAGTGCTTAGCATCCTCCTCCTCACAGAACTCAGTGTACCCATTAGGGTCCATTAAGCAGTGGAGTTCGCCGTCGTTTTCCAACTCGACCTTTATGATCCATCCTTCTTCGTACGGGCTTGAGTTAACCTAACCGGAGAAATAAACAGAGTATAATATGCAGTTCTTGATGAATAAGGCGTAGAGTTTCTGCAGATATGTAGTTTCTATCAGATCATAACACATGATGAAGTCGAAAGCGATGTTATGGAGTTGAAAATTTTACATGATCTTGAAAAAGCACGCGCAATGACATGGTCACAGAAAGATGGTATGACGAAGAAAGGAAAATATATATGATGAAGCAAAAACCAAACAACATGCTGCAATGCGTGGGTATGGACATGATGAATAACTTCCAAGTTATGTTTTCACACAAAAGTGTGTAAACATCATCGAACATCAAAGAATCCCACGGATGTGGGAGGACTATGGCAGAGCCAACAAAATTGAAGAATTAGTTCAGTTACCATGAAAATTAGCTACATGGCACATATTACATATTATTGGAATTCACAACCAACCAATCATATGTTTCTTTGTTAGTGTTTCCCTAATATGTATCCATACCATCAAGTTATTTAACTTGAACTATCTGATGTCTGTCGCCTTCATACAAATTAACTAGTAGTGATGTGTGTGCCTCTTTCCACTAAAATGCCAAGAGATAATGCGAAATCAAGCATAACAAGTAAGGGGTCATGCAGTTATGTCACACTGAGCAAGTAAGTACTACTTCTCGTTTAATGATATGAGTTCGTACAGATATACTAACCACACTGGCAGATTATAATTCTAAAAGATTGCACTAGAATAACCATCAAACATCTACGAACAAGTGAACACTCCAGTTAGGCTGGGAAAACACGAAGAAATGAAAAACTTGAAAGACAGATAAAACCAGAAATAGACGATAGCAAGCAGTAGCAACTTAGCCGGTGCAAAGACTTAGATTTATTCGAAAGTACCAATAAAGGACTGAGGATAGTTCGCTCACTCATACTAAGCTAGAACCATGTGTTGGGAAATCAGAAAGAACTGATTTTCCACTTGCTAAGTGCCAGAATTATAACCTAATAGGCTAATTTCATAGACTCCAAGGCAGATTTAGATTAATGAAAGTAAATCCCATTTCAGGGTCTCCCGTTAGTTTCATATGATATACTAACCAATATGATAACCAATACGCATTCATATCAACAATATGATAGTCAAAGTTAGGCTAGAAACAGAACTTAGACTTAAAAAGACTCACCAGACCAGGAGAGTCAGTGAGGCTTTTGTTAACTGCAATCACTTTCCCTGAAACGGGTGAGTTAACATCGCTGGTTGCCTTGACACTTTCAACGGCGCCAAAGCTTGCACCTTGCTCAACCTTAGACCCCTCTTCGGGTAGCTCTACATACACAACTTCACCCAAGTGGTCTTGAGCATGATCTGTGATACCTATAGTAGCCGACTTGCCTTCTACTTTCACCCATTCGTGGGAATCAGCATACTTTAGATCCTTGAGAACTGCATTAGTTGAAAGAAAGCACATTAACATAGTGAAGTTACAACGATATTTAAGAGAACTTGCAGTCATGGAATGTCACAGCAATAACTACATCAGCGAAAAATCAGCATAAATTGCAAATGAACTGTATGGGATCAACACCAGGTGATGACCATAAATCAATTCTTGATAATAAAGAAAAGAGTTATTAGCCCTAGAATACACAAACATTGGGCGCATTTTGGTTCTGCACACAACTTTCGAAATGCTCGCATAAGTACACGACTTTTCAATTTATTAAAACTTGTACAATGATGAAAATTCTGGAAGCCAAAACGACTTAAATAGTAGCTGTCAATTTTGTACCTAGACGACATGGCTTTCTCGATAGATAAATTGCTGAATTATCCATCAGTGTGCAAATTTTAACAAATTAAAAAGGTTATGTAATTACCCGAGTGTTTTGAAAGTCGAGTGGTGAATCAGAATCAACCCAAAATGCCCCTAACCAAATGATATTTCTCCACATTTTAACACAAGCAATCTTTTCACACTCTAAATAGCTCTACCACCTTAAAACCAATTTGCAAATGTCAAACAACTATATCAATTGACTCAATAATATATATCTATATATAGAGAGGGAGAGATGATATTATTCTGAATCTGGAGGATGCTTCCGCTGCACATGAACAACAAGAAATAAAACAGCAACGATCTCACAGAGATATTAATCAAAACCACAAGATGGAAAATCAGATCTTCCATACCAGGAACAACAGATCACCGCATTTCCATAAAAAAAAAAAATCAAACTCGTAAAATCGTACAAAACCGATGCAATCAAAAATTCAAATGAATACACACATTTTTAATATGTAGGAATACACAAAAAGACATTACCAGTAGCAAAACCTCTGCAAGGAACAGAGATCCTAAGGTAGGAAGCAGCCCTTATTGCCCACAAACCCGACGCCATGCCTAAACACAACCACCTCAATCCACGCTTCGCTCTTCTCACTGGGTGCGTGCGAATATTCAGTTTTGTATACAAAGTTGGAAAGTGGAAGTTTTAATTAAGGGAAGGTTGGTAGGTTTTTATATCAAATTATTATAATTTCTCCACAGCCCCCGCCGAGACTCTAATTGTGTTTTGGTCCTTTCTATCCAATAATCCATTTTAGACTATTGTATTTTCACTATTTTCAAAATCACGAAAAATTCAACCTCGTATTAGATCCGCATTTAAATTGTAGACCTTGGTCTAGATGAAATTATATTATTTTCTTTCAAAATCAGAACATACATTATACTATTTTATTTTATTGTGCAGATTATTGATAATAGCTGATGTGGTTGGTTTTGAATTATAATTTCTAAGAAATTTCCTATTCTTTCGAAATTATGAATAGTAAACCTCTAATTCTTAATCTTCAATCGGTCCTGATTAGACGGATGTTCAAGATTTACACATATAAGATTATCTAAATAAAATAAAAATTTATTTTATGTACAATTAATTTGGGGAGATAATATGAATGTCCATAACTTGTAAGGGCCTCAATGCAACTGCCACCAAAACGTTGTTTAGCTATGATCAAAGTGTGGTGAGCAGTTAAAGAAATCACCTACTCAAACCTAGTTTAAATTAATAAATTACAATTAGAATAAATAAATAATAATTAGGATGTTGGTGGTTCATGTGTCAGCAAAGCATCACAAAGAGTTGGTGAATTGGTCTAAAGGGGCCAATCTCCTGCTGCAGATTCATTGATCCACATACATCTGTAAATTCAAGATTTAGGAATAGGTAAACGAAATAAATAATTTTAAAAATATAAAAATCCGAAACTAAAACGCAAATTTTCATTGTTCGGGAGGAGATTAGTCATCCCACCCATCCGCACTCTAAATCTGTCATCCTTTATTTAATGGAGTATATGGAAGCGAAAACCTTATACAAAATCTCATACCTTTCACCAATGAGGTCAGATCAAATATTTACATAATAAATTTGAAAATTCAGAACTTTAGATAAATATTTCTAAAAACTAAAATGTCACAATTTAGGGAGTGATATCAAAGGACAAAATTTATAATTTAGGATGCAAATCTACAATTTAAAAAAAAAAAGAAAAAGAAAAAGACAATCTAACAATTTCAAAGGCGACCATGAATATGCAATTTAAAGCTTACTAAATAGCAAATTCTTGTATACACCATCCCCTAAATCCGCCTACAGTGACAGTGTTGAGAAAGAGATATCAAGCCTGCAAAGTTTGTTTATGCATGGTTCTGATAACACTAGTAACCTGCTCCACCTGGTCTTCACTAGAGCAAGAATTGAGCAGCACCTTAGCAGTCCCACCATCCGGATAACATCCACTATCAATCATCTCCTCAAATATCTCAACACACTTCTTGTACTGCTTCTTCCTAGCATACCCTCCAATCCTCGACGTCCACGTCATCACGTCCGGCCTCAACCCCCTACGGCTGACCGACGCGAAAACCTCCTCCATCCGCTCCAAGAATCCGGCCCGTCCGTACACGTTGATCAGGATGTTGTACGTACTGATATCGGCCCTACAACCCCGTCCATCCTCCATCAAGGAGTGGATGCTCTCCATCTTCTCAAGCTGGCCGAGGCGGCCGTACAAGTTCATCATGGCGTTGAGGACGAAGGTGTCAGGTTTGATTCCGGAGTCCTGCATTTGGGCGACGATTTCTTCGCATTTTGAGGCGTCGCCGGTTCTTGAGTAGGCGGATATCAGGAGCATGTGGGATTTCATCGTTGGCTCGATTCCAAGGCAGTGCATTTCGTCGAAGACTGCTTGGGCTCCTAATATGGGGGAAGGGAAGAGGGAAGTACTTGATCAGATAAGTTATTGATGAACATTGATTCACCCTTTGTTCAGACAAGAGATTTCTGTTGATACTAGGAAAGAGAAAAGATTAGCCAGAATCTTGATGTCCTAACAGAATAAAATGATGACAGAATTGTATGTTGATGAACATTCATTCGACCCTTCGTTCATAAAGAAAGAGACAAAAAGTATTTAGTGTCCAATTAAAACTACGTCTTGTTTTATTGCAAAAAAATACTCCATGCTCCTAAATAATGCTGCACTAAATCATCTACTATTCTTTAACCGTGTGTGAGATTCACTTGTTCCTAACGCGACTAAGCAAGATTTTAGGTATTGTTACGATGTAAAATGTCTAAAATAAACTTAAAAATTCCTGAATACACTTAAAACTCGTAGTTAGCCCAATCCGATTTGTGATAAAAATAGAAAAGCTAGAGTTCTTACTTGAGTTTATGTTGTTGAAGAGAAAAAAGGGAGTGCAAAACTATTTGGGGTGCTCAATTTCAAAGTTAAATAAAAGGGCAATAACATCATTTATTGACAAGGCAATGACTTAAAGGCTTGAGAGAGCGTGAATCTCACACACGCACGGGTAATAAAAACAGCAAGGGCTGGGCGGTTTTAATGCAGCATTATTCGAGAACATAGACCTTTTTTGCCATGAAATAAACATAAGGTAGTTTAACGTAGTTCTAAGTGAATACGGATACTTTTTCACCCCTTTTTGTAGACAACAAAAGTGTACTAATACTCGGAAACTTAAAAGATTAACCAGAATCTTGATGATCATGAAGAACAAAATTCAGACAAAATCAAGAAATACATGTTCAATCATGAACAAAAGAAGGCAAAAGTGATGCATAAAGTTTACCTTTATGAAGGCCAGCTCTACCATAAGCATCCAGCATTATATTATACGAAGCTCTATCCGGTTCGCATCCCATTTGCTGCATGAGTGAGAATATTTCCGCAGCGCCATAAGGGAAGCCTGCACGGCTGTCATTATCTACGTCTTTAGGTGGGATACATACACGCTTGTAAGCCAAACAAGAATTGTGTGGATAAATTACCTGTAGGCTTCCATGAGAGCATTGTAAGCATAGACATCAGGCTCAAGCCCTGCTTCCTGCATTCGTTCGAAAATCTCTTCTGCTTTTTCACACAGTCCATCTCTGGCACATGCATTTACTAAAGCAGTGTAAGTGCAAATGTTAGGCTTGCATTTGTTGATCTTCATCTCGTTGAACACCTCTAAGGCCATATAGGATCTATTTTCCTACACAAAATTTGAACGAATGAGGAGGAAACACATAAATAAGTCAACAATTTATCATGTATTCACTTGAAACTATGTCAAATTTTTTATATTTATTTTATTGCAAAAGATCACACCGTATTGTTGAATAATGTTGCACAAAAACCTCTGCCATCTTTTAACCGTGTGTGAGATTTCGTCGCTCCTAACGTGAATCGACAAGGTTTTATGCCACTTTTCTAATGTAAAATGTGTGAAATGTCCTTAAAAAATGTATAAATACAATTTCAAAATAGAAAGTAAAAAGTTACCACGTGAATACTTCGAACTACGTCAAATTTCATTGTGTTTGTTTTAATGCAAAAATGTCGTGTTTTTAATAATGTTGCACCAAAGCTCGTGTCGTCTTTTTTTAAACGTACATGAGATTCACTCGCTAGTAACGCGAATCGACAGAAAATTATGTATTTTTTTAATGTAAAATATCTGAAATACCCTTACAATATGTAAAATACAATTCAAAAAATTCATAATTAGTCCTAACCGATTTGTGGGAGAAATAGAAAAGTTAGGGCTTTTCCTTGAGTTTATGTAGTGGAGAAAGAGCAAAATAGAAGTTTTATAATGTTTGGGGCATCCGCATTTCAAACAACTTACATGAATAAAAGAGCAGTAGTGTAATTATATTGACTAAGTAGTGTGAAGCGCGTGAATTTCACGCATGGTTAAAAAAGGCA
Organism: Lavandula angustifolia; assembly: GCA_028984105.1. NCBI lineage: Eukaryota > Viridiplantae > Streptophyta > Magnoliopsida > Lamiales > Lamiaceae > Lavandula > Lavandula angustifolia. Next base: position 31,621,307 of record CM054802.1, on the reverse strand, counting down.
ACAGAGGTTTTGGTGCAACATCATTAAAAAACACAACGTATATTTGCACTAAAACAAACAATAGCAGTATGAAGTAGTTTCAAGTGAACACGAGGTACTCTTTTGCCTTTTTATATGAGGAAACACTAACTAGTACACCCTCCATCATGTTAATAATGTCTTGTATTCCCGATTGAGGTATCCCGCAATTAATGTCTTGTTTTGAAAATGAAAAGTTTATCAACACTAATTATAATTTCTTGTGGGGCCCACTAAACTTAATCAACCCCATCAAATCACCTCTCTCTTCTATCTCTCTCTCACAGTACCAAACTTAAATCCGTGCAACTACTTTAATTGGTGATAAAAAAAATTATTTAATATTCAAACTAACCAAGTGGCACACACAATAAAACACGAAAAGCAAACTCCTTAATTCCGTTACCGAAAAGAAACAAGATATTGATAGCGGGACCTAAGGAGTAGCTCCAAACATATACTCCTATATAACAACACAACATCAAGAATTACTAACCTTCCCATATAAGTTGATCACCATTGTGTAAGTCTCAGTATTAGGCTCACAGTTCTCTCTCTTCATCCTCTGGAAGATAGCAAGAGCACGCTGAGACTCTCTTGCTTTCATTAGCCCATCAATATATGCATTATAAACAATGGTGCCTAAAAAGCTCAAGCAAAAAACAATCACTCTCAGTACTAAAACTTAATCACCATCACATACACAAATATACTGCATTCATAAACATACTTGGTGGGAAGCGATTTTTGCGCATCTCTGCAAAGACGGCTTCAGCATGGTCGATCCTCCCACACTTGCAGTAAGCCTTGATGAGAAGCGCGTAAGTTTCTTGGGTTGGGACGCAACGAGCTTCCTGCAGTTCTAAGTAAGTGGCTTCTGCCTTCTTAAGACGTAGTGTTTGCCCATAAGCTTCGATAAGTAGGTTGTAACAGATCACATCAGGCTTGAATGTGCTCCTCTGTGACATCCATTCACACAACTGAAGAAAACAATGTGGTACTAGATTGTAAGAATGATTATATTATCATCTTAACTCTATCAAGATTTCATGATAAACTGAAACATTTCATTGAGGTTAAATTAAATGGACTATAGGTAGTATACATAGTTACATACAACTAGGTTGTATGAATGCTTACATTATCATCATCAGTCTTTAAAGATTTCATGATTAGCTCAAAAGTTTCATTAAGGTTAAATGGACTAAGGTGGTATACATAGTTACATACCACTATGATTGGATCCCATTTCTTCTTCAAACGAAGTCGAACCGCTATACTAATTAGGTCATCCCAAGTAGTGTTAGTAGGTGGCAAAGTGTCCAAGGAGTACCAAATTCTGCTAACATCCTCTTCTTTCTGTACAAAGTTGAGTATCTCTAATGCAACTGGACTCAACACTGGGAAAATTCCATCCACGAATCCGGACCCGTATTTCCATCCTTGACCCCTCAAAGAACCACCTTCACCACATCAAAGGATATATCAATCAATCCAAATCGAAAAACAGAACTGTATACTTATGACTAAGATAGTTTTCTACCTTTCTTCCTTGAAACTTTTTTATGGTTGAAATGTCTTAACTTCCCACCTTTGTCAATGAATAGGCTGTCCTTTTTCCACTTCTCAGTAGGTTGATCAACACTAGCACCTTTTGCTCTCAAGTTGAATCCACATTCACAGTGCCTTTGTCCAGTGATGATGTAATTTGCAGGGTATTTGATAGATAACCTATGTTTAAAGTCAAAACGAAGTTAATTATACGCATTTTTCTCGTCATACAAAAAATGTAAAAAAAGTAATGTGGGCCTATTAGAACTTTTAAACAATTCAACAAGAATATACACGTTTCTTGAAAATGCAGTTTCTTGGTTATTCAAGAAAGAAAGAGCAACTGAAGATGCAGAGTGTTTCAATGGCAGAAATCAGACAAACCCATAAAGCATTTCACTACAGCATAATTCATGTCCTAAAATTATTTATTAATTCAAGGAAAGATTCCCAAACATAAGTTATCTAAAACCACTGAAGAAATTGAGAAAATGGAAAACAATACTTACATGAATATGCAGAAATATCAAGATTCTTGATTTTGATAGGAATGAAGAAATGCAGAGTTATTGTATGATGTATCAGTGTTTATACATTAATACGAACAAATTATAGGGATAGATAGAATGGGACTATGAGAGTATAAGAGATAAAATGTGTGCGGTGCGATGCGATGCCGTTACCTTAAAATATCGGCGGCGCAACCAGACAGAAAGCTTGGAAGTTGGAACTAATAATGATTATTTCTTGGTGTGTTAAATTTATTCTTGTTTTTATTTAATAGGGTGTCTTTGGTAAAAGACAACTGGGGTAGCAAAATTACAAAGATAAAATGAGTAAAATACCTCTATTTTATTTAACTGTTTTTCGCATGCTTCATGAAACAATTATTAATCCTATAGTAAGTTTTTATTATAAAGTTTCGATCATGTATCACACATTGTGGTCGCGGAATCAACCGCAGTTTAAAGTCTCGATAGTTAATTTTTTAAATTTAAATCTACATTCCTTTTCAATATTTTTTCAGTAATGATCAGTAATTCATCCAAATTTGATTATGCCGTGAATATTTTATTAAAGTTACTATTGTATAGTTTTTCCAAATGGCTACAAAACACATAAAATACGTTATAACTATCAAATATAGATTTTCATATATTTAGTGGAAAACAAATATAATATCATGTGAAGCGAACGTAATTAGTTTTTAATCCACAGAAAAAAAAAAAGAAAAAAAATCAAAAGTGATATGAAAAAATTATTTATCTTAATTGTTCCTACCTTCATCTTATTCCAAAATATTAGGGTTTAGGGAAACCAATTAAGTGCGTGTTTGCTGATTTGATAATTTGTAATTATTTAGAAATAAATTCTGGAAGTTGCTCAAAATGAAAAAAAAATAATGTTTAAAAATATTGTGGATAAAAATAATTTATTTTCACTTTTTAAATAAAATGTAAATTTTAATCCTAATATTATGAATAAATTTTAGAATTTCGACATTAATAAACTTGAGAGATTGTTTCACATTCTATGTGCATTTTGCTTTACAATTATATTCCCACATATTCATAATTATTATTATATTATAAAATACTATATAACTATTACTTATTTTGTTTCTCTTACGAATAATTATCATATGAATAAAATATTTTGTTTCTCATTCGTCATACTCATTTGCCACGTAAACTATCGTATAGATAAAACATTTTGCTTTTACTTCTGGCAAGGGTAATTTTAGAATGGGAGAATTATATAAAATAGTTGAGGGCATATTGATCTGAAATTTACTCACAAGTGATAGAATTAATATGTAGCTGGGTATGTGAAGCTTTCATAACTTCTCTACCTCACCATAAAAACTCTATCACTACACTATCAGTTGTTGAAATCAAACCCTAATTCTGTCTCTATCAACTACTTTGTCAACTATTCCAAACACCATTTTAAGTAAATGAGGTTTAACAAGAGATAGTTGTATTAAATAAGAAACAGATCGAGGATTTCAAGCATGGGACAAGCGATAATTTCCGGAGGAGGCAATGAAATAGAAATCCAATATTCCATTGTCAATAACAATTTGTTACAGTTAAACCTTTTTAAAATATTATACTTGAGATCGGAAAAAAATATCCATTTAGCGAAGTTATTCAATTATCGATAAATGAATTTTTATTACTTTAGAGAGAAATTTACGATATAAAACAAGTAAAATGGGTGTACTAAACTAAATTTTTTAATAACTTAATTGTGTAAACATTAAAAAAAAAAATAGTATTTGTTTTAGTAAAATCATGTTAAAATTGTACATTGAATATGCACTACTTATAAAACAAGTCAAATTATTCAATTTTAGTAAAGATTAATAGTTTTATAAAAAGAACGCTCGTATGCATTAAAAAAAATGAAAAGTTCATTTTTGCTTATATTAGAATTATCCTAGAAGTATATTTTCGGCATTGCAAACATAAAATGATCTACCAAAATCGAGGTCCTCTAATTAGATGAAGATCTCAAACATTAGGTAATGTCATATTTAATTTACGCTACATAAATGCTATGAATGTCCAAAATCTTTTAACTATCGAGAATGATGCAACTATGGAATTACCAATGAATAAAGAGATTATTGGAACACTTATGAATGGCAATGATGATGAAGATGTCAATCTTAAACGAGATGATAGTACATTTATTTCAATTGTGTCATTAAAATATTTTTTCAAGCAATAACCACCTTAAATAACTACTTGCTACAACACGAGCAAAATATTCAGAAGTTGTCTATTATTTGCAAAAAGTTAATGATGCTAATTTTGGTTTAGGTGTGAAGAAAAAATAATAACTATGGAAGTCTATATTAATAAGAAATGATTATTGTACTACGGTAGTATTACAATTGTCTATATATATTTTCTGAAATTACTAATTATTATTTCATATTTTCATTGGGACCTTAACAATTTAAAAAAATTATTACTTAATGCATTTAGCGGAATTATTACTTTAATACACTGGCCTGAGTCGGGACCGGAAGAAATTATTATCTAAGCGAGGTTATTACTTCATCGAGGCTTAACTATATAGATAACCTTGAGTTTAAATGAAGAAAAATAAGTAAATAAATGAATTTATTTTTAAATATAAACATAAAATATGATATGACACAATCTAATTAAATTATTTTGTTTTTCTAAAAAAATAGTCATATTAGTCCTCTACATTTTACATAACATTCAAATTGATCATTCACTTTTCACTTGAGTTATATAAATCTAAATATCATAATTTTGTCTGAAATATTCATCATACCATTCGTGTCACCTTCTCTATCTGCTTATATGACTCATTCGTGGCATTAACTATGTTATAACATCGAACTATAAATGTTTATTTGATTAACTTATTCTTCAAGTAAAAAAATTGAGGTTGATTTACTGTTAAAAGAATGATTGAAACCGTTGAGGAGAGAACGAATATATGAGATAAAATTATAATGTTTAATCTTAGATGTTTCAGTTGAAAGGTAAATCACTAATTTGAATATTATGAGAAGGTGGATGAATGAACGTGTTAAACGAAATTGAGATTTTTTAGACTTTTATATATTTGATTCCATTTAAATGTGAAGGTTTACACTTTATTTTCAAAATGTACGATGTCGACAAGAATTTTTACATTATATAAAATAAAATACAAAACTATTACTCCCTCCGTCCCATTATTAATGTCCCACTTGCCTTTTTTGATTGTCTCATTATTTATGTCTCATACCAAATAAGGAAATAAATGAGTGGACCACAATCAATCTAAAAAAGTGGATCCCATCCCTTTATACTTTTACACCACAACTTTACACTTTTATCTCCACTATCTTAATTAATTACCGTGCCCAATCCCAATGGGACATAAATAATGGGAAAGGAGGGAGTATCTCTTTATAAGTAAATCGTGGCTATTTGAATTCAACATGGGCCCACTCATCTAGAAAACACAATTCCTATTATGCCTATTACGTATCAACCTATACCTATATAAACCCACATCGATCTACGAGGCGCCCTTTTTAATGTTTTACGCTCAGTCGAACTATGAACATATACAATTAACTTTTCTTTTGTCTGCGCTCGAGATTTGATAAGGACAAAAATTAGGATTTGCACATCCGAGGGAGAAACTGCCGCCGAATCGCTGGATAATAGGAGCACGTTCTAGACGAAATCGTCGGTTTTTTCTCTATCTCAATAACCCTACCCACTTGGTAAAATTGCGTTCGTTTTTTTGTGGTTTAAGGAAGAAGACCTTTTCCAGTAAGCGTTGTGGTGATTTTTGCTTTTTTTCGGAGGTATAGAATTTTATAATTTTCTATCGTCACCAGCGATATGGATTATAGCAGTTGTGGAGTCACTTTGAGTCGCATGCTTTTGGTTTTGTTTGTGTAACTATGAGCATTTTGTTGATTTTCATTGCTGTTTAGTGGTATGTTTTAATCATGATAAGAGATATGTATTATCGGAGTGATGAATTGTGTGTGTCCTGACTTGTTTCTACCGGTTCTGTTGATTGATGTGTATATGGCTGGATGATGTTTTGGTGAGGTGTGGATGATTATGATGAAAACTGCTACATTACTGCAACTTTTCTGTTGCTTTGTTCCGTTCTGATATGCTGTTTAGTTGGGGAAGATATTTATCTCTGTATTGTATATCAAATACGGATGAGAGTTGAGTTGTGGCATATGGTGTTTGATGAGGATATAGTTTTAGAGGGGGCTTCTAGTTGGAATCAGATAAGCCAAACTTATATTTGTGCTCTTTCGCTAAACTGGAAAAGAAATCAAAACACATGAATAATTTATCTATTGGACAAATAGGTTATGTTCTTACCTTCTGGCTCACGTGTCTCAAGTTCCATCCAGTGGGTTGATAATTTCAATTGCTAGACTTGATCATTGCCATTCTTCTCTATGTAGGTTGATTTTTCATCAGCTGTGGAGTTTGTTAAATTATTAACCTTCAAAATAATTCTTTTTGACCTTTTCTGTTGCGGGAAAGTGCTCACTCCTTTATGCTAATTTGTATGACCGAGTACGAATCTCACTTGCAGGTGGAGAAATGGACTATGATGAGGAAGACGGTGGGGCTTTTGGAAATATTCCTGAATATGGTGCGATTTTTATGTCAAATACTGAGACCAAGAAAGAGTGTTTGACTCGGAAAATATTTGCACTACCATATTCTCATGCTGGATTTGTGTCGCACATTAAAGCTGGAATGGCTTTGTTCCTGTTTGAATTTAAAAAGAGACAACTCTTTGGAGTTTTTCAGGCAACCTGTGATGGTGCACTTGACATTCTTCCCCATGCGTTTAACTATTCAGGAAAGCGTTTTCCTGCACAGGTATGTCAAATTAAGTTTTGCTGTTATCTTTTTATTGTAAATATCTATCTTCTTCAAGGTGGAAATTAATAGTTCTTCTTCTAAATCCACGAAATTAAGACTACCTGAATGTATGTGCTATACTTCATTTGGTCAGTACCATTGTGTTTCCTTGTACAGGTTCATTTTAGGCAATTATGGCATTGTCACCCACTCTCTGAGAGTGAGTTTCGAGATGCTATTAGAGAGAATTACTTCTCTGCAAACCAATTCAATTTTGGTCTGTCTGTGGATCAGGTTTGACAAGCTAATACACTACATTTTAAACATTTTCAGGGACAAAAACAGCCGACTTTACTGCAATTTCTTTTTATTTTATTTTTTAGGTCCAGAGGCTTCTGTATTTGTTCAGTTCAAGAAAGATGGAAAATAAGATACCCCGTAATCCACGGTCAGAAACTATTGTTGAAGTGGCTGTAAAGGACAGAAGATGGGTAGGTGGCGACAGACATGAATTAATTGAGAGAGGAGACATGGGAGCTGCTGAATATGATGGGATCAATAATGTAGCATTCTCTGATCATCAAGTGATCTCATTGGCAGGTGGCAGAGAAGATGGTGTTTTGGTTGATAGTCCGGCCAATGCTGAAGGGAAAGTATATCCTTTTCCTCATGATGATTTCCTTGGTAAAAAGAGAAGAATAGGTAGTAGGTTAACAACTAATAATGCAACAGAAAATGGATTATATAGTCCTAGTTACTTGAGGACCTTGCACAGTGATTCTCCTAATGATTCCTTGGGTCTGGTAAGAAGATTAGCCATTTCTGGCAGGTTGGATGAATTGGATGTGAGAGTCCAGGATGACTATCCTCTTAAGCGGAAAAGCACTTCGTCAGATGACTATAACACACATGATGGTCATCAGCGGGCATTTGCAAGTGATCACTCTGGGGGTTCTCTGTGGCAAAGAAATCATGTAATTAATGATGGTAAGTTTAATGCAGTAAAATCCAGGGATAGTGATGATATCCTGAATTTAGATAGGCAATCAAGAGACATAGCCGAGGATCATGAGTGGTTGATAAATAGGAAATTGGAAACCAGACGTAATTTGGACTGTGATGACATTACTAGTGCCTTTGGTCATTCTTTAAGAAAAACTGCATCTGGGAGGCTTCTGATTGATGAGGATAGGAATTACCCAACCGTGGAGAAGAGATCAACTGAAAGTATGGTAGAAAATTTTCCACCTGTACCAGCCACGACTGCTGGCTATATTGCAAATGTGGACAGACAAACAGTTGATCAAAGGTTTAGAAAGATCCAGAGATTAGATAATAATAATGATGAGACTAGTCATAGACATACCAATCCTGTTTTGTCAGTGAAGTACCCTTCTTTCTCCCAGGTAGATCAAAATTTATCTTCATTTTCTAACAACTTATTTCCCGAGGAACAGTTCTCTCAGGTAACCAGATCTCATAATTTTGACCTCTCGCGCTCTACATTTGATGATGCAACTATAATAAGGGCTCTCCCTTATGATCAACCTAACCTCTCTACTTCAATGCAAAAGAACCATCGTCATGGTGGTTCTCTGGGGAACTCTTATGCTCCATCTAGTCATAGGGTGCAGCAGTATACTTTGGAATCAGAAGAATCTAGAAGACTTGTAGATATGGCACTTGAATTTGAAAATAATGGTTTTCTGAGGAGCTCATCAGGCCTCCAGAGTTCTTTGCTTCGAGAATCTATCAATTCCTTTGTAGACCCGAACTCTTTTGTAGACATGGATCTGGATACTTCTGCTCCTGTTCATTACAGAGGTCCATCGTCTTCGAAGCTTTCTCCACCCTGCACTGATCATGAAAATTTTGGAGGAGAAAAAGGATTGTTAGCTTATTACTCGAAGTCAAGGAACAGTTGTCTTACATTTCATGGAAATCTTCGTGAAGCATCAGAAGATCTAGGCGCAGAAATTTGTCAGCCAAAAACAGGTGCTGCAATTTATGAGAATCAGCACTACAGAGTCAAGGAACTCCACAAAACTTCTGAAGCTAACTCAGCTTTGAGCAGGAAAAGCGTTTTTACTCGTTTGTCTTCTAAAGAGTCAACTTGGCTTGGTGAAGAGAGTAATGACATTGATGTTGATCATCAAGACTGCTATATGGATGCTGCAGCTGATGAAATCATGGTGATGTTAAAGCAGAATGATAATCTATCATTGAGAAAGCTCAAAAAATCTAGAGTTGTTGGACAACCAAGAGAAAATGCAGTTGATGAAAAGAAAATGCAGCGTAGTATGGAGACTGACCACTCAAGAATGGAGAGGATGAGGCTGAAATTTGCAAGTCAAACTACTTCACCAAGAGAAAATGCAGTCGATGAAAAGAAAATCCAGGCAAATATGGGCACTGACCAGTCAACAATGGAGAATAGAAGGCTGAAATTTTGTCTGTCTACTTCACCAAGAGAAAATGCAGTCGGTAAAAAGAAAATCCAATTTGGTTTGGAGACTGACCACTCAAGAATGGAGAAGAAAAGGCTGAAATTTGCAAGTGAAACTACTGAAGATAGTATGGACAAAATCCCTAACGAGACTCGAACATTGGATTTCAAGCGTCGTAGTGACAGAAAAAGGAACTTGGTTGGGACTGGTACTGGATTAGCCTCACATTGCAAACTCAGTGGTGCTAATGAAGAGGCTAAAAGTTCCATGGGTTCAACTTTGAGACGCAGAAAGCTGGTTAGACCAGTCTTTATTAAAACTGATTCTGCTGTTGATGCTACACGTGGAGCATTAGTGATGCCTGCTCTGAACCTTGACAAGGATGATAAACAATGTTGCAAGACAGCCATTAGCTTACATGAACCTGAGATTCCCATTATTGCTTCACACACTTGTCAAGAGATTGGTTCTAACAAAGAGCTGCCGTATCCTGAGGAGCAAAAAGATGAAGTAGCTCATGTATTGCCATCTACAAATCCTGACCTTAAAGGACATGAGAAAGTAAATCATGATCTTCCTATTTCAAAGTTTCTAAAAGAAATATCTCAGCAGAAGAGTTTGGATGTTCAAACATCTGGTGAAAGCATTTTGGCCGAAGATACTGCTACTGCTACTAGGGAAACATCTCAGCAGAAAAGTTTGGATATTCAAACATCTGTTGAAGTCGTTTTGGCCGAAGTTACTGGTACAACCATCACGGAAACATCTGAGCTGAAGAGTTTGGATGTCCAAACATCTGGTGAAAGCATTTTGGCCGAAGATACAGACACTGCTATCAAGGAAAAATCTCAGCAGAAGAGTTTCAATATTCAAACATCTGTTGAAGGCGTTTTGGCTGAAGTTACTGATACTACAATCACGGAAACATCTCAGCAGAATAGTTTTGATATTGAAACATCTGGTGAATGCATTTTGGCTGATGAAGATACTGATTCTGCTATCGAGAAAACATCTCAGTGGAAGGGTTTGGATATTCAAACATCTGTTGAAGGCGTTTTGTCTGAAGTTACTGATACTGCTATCAAGGAAACATTTCAGCAGAAGAGTTTGGATATTCAAACATTTGTTGAGGGCCTTTCTCCCGAATTTGCTGATACTACCACGAAGGATAAATCTCAGCCGAAGAGTTTGGATGTCCAAACATCTACTGTTACTACCATCACTGATTTGAATCTTCCAGAATCGTCATTGGAAGGGTTCAAACTGGGTGCTGGTTGCGCGAACATCCTTACCAGGGAGAAACATTTAAAGAAAATGAAAATTATACTAACTTCTAAAAGAGATGCCAAGGCTTCTTCTCAGTAACTAAGACATGTTTCTTGAAAATAGCTTTTTTTGCATCTACAGCCAGATGTATCAGTTACCTGCGTCTGCTGTGTTTTTTGTCCATAACGTGTTTTAGGCCAGTTTAGACCGTGTCATTTTGTCGTTTGGGACCTGGTTAGCAGTCAGATTATATGTAAAGAGCCTGTGAAGGAATGCTGGAGTTATATATGGCTTTTTTTGTTTCTCCAAAAGCAAAGGCAGCTGACTATTTGAAGGTGGGGCTTTTTTTGGTGGAGCTGCTTCTACTTCCACGGTCACCCTACCTTGCACATGATGGTTTGCTCTTTCTCTCTCTGTCATGAGGTGGATGATGTTGTGCCTTTTCTTTCATTTCTTCAATATAATCATCTTGCTATTCGTGAACCAATTCTAAGAATTGTCTGTGAATACACTTATTCCAGTGTTGGTAATGAAAATTATGATGCTTTTTGTACCTTGTTTTCTTATCTGCTTTTTTATTTATCTTTCAATTATCTTAATGATGACATGAGGGTATGATCTATGCTTTTATTTTAAGATTGGAGTATTTATGTGTTATGTATTGGAACTGATTTGAATGGAAAAAGAAAAGAATGGAAGGAAAAAGGGTGAAAAAGAAGGTTGGTATCTCATTGCTTTAAAGTTGGAACCAATAGCCACTCATAGAGGCTGAAACACATTCCTTTTGTAAAGTACAGTTGACACTATCCCATTTGCTTCTAGTGACAACAGTTGATAACATTCTACTAGAATTAGAAAATGAATGAGATAATGTCAATTGTCACGATCGTTTTATCCGAGTTTCTATCCATCGTCTTGTCCCGAGAGGTATTTGTGGAATCCAAACTTATGTAAGAAAGGCCAATCCCTCTTGACAAATTGAAGGATTTGACCTAATCGATTCAGGAATCGAAACGTGGGAATGGTCTCACGCAAGACTTAAGAATCCATCTGACACGTAAAGGGAGACTTTTCATGACCAAAGATTAATAGAATGTGATTCTATTTCAAGACCCTTCACATGGGAGAATGTCAATGCTACAAGTGTTTTCTATTTATAAATAGAGCTCCTATACATACTTCTATTCTCATCAAATCATGCAAAAACAACAAGACATTGTCAAGAAGAAGAGAGTTCTAGCATGAAGATGAGGAGGCTCATAGGATAGCCAGGAATGGCTTGCCTATAGAGTCCCCCACAACATCCAATCGGATGTCGTGGGCTGACTTTTTAAGCGAGTCCATTCTTGGTTAACTTATGTCCTCTTATCTCTCATGCTCGACCTCCTTCTATAGTCACACCAACATCTTACACATTTTTCGAGTGAGTGCGGATGGTTTCGAGAAAAAGAGAAATCTAGCATGAATATATAGGAGGCTATTTGGTTAGTCAAGGATGACTTGCCTACATATTTTTTCCAAAACACCAATATTTTTGGATATTGTGTTTGGTTCTATGAGCAAGGTAGTCCTTGATTATTTGATAGCCTCTTATCATACATGTTTGATCTTCTTCTTTGTATATAAGTGTACTACGGATTTATATTCAGAATTTTCTTTATGATTTTTTTAAATTTGTTATACCCCAAATTGCATATTTTGCACCTCATTCTAAATCCTAAATCCATCTCTAATTGTACATATTAATGGATTCGAGATGTGTGTTGCCCCCTAAATCGCGTAGAATCCAATATACGTTTAAAAAAAAATAAAATTGTCCCCTTACAGCGGAATTACAAATTCGCCTCTAATTTAAATTCATTAATCGCCCCCAATTATACATTCACATTCAATATCAACATGTTGCCATCACAAGTCCGTTGTTTCTTTCATCATTACATGTTTTATCTTAGCAAATCTATGTTTTGTCAGAGTTCTTGATTATTAAGAGGAATAACAGACTTTCCTAGTCAGTGTAGCCAATGGTTGCCATTGTCCTAGCTTGAACTTCATCTTTCCTTTTATATCTACACTTAAACACCACAAATCCGATCAAGGCAATGAATGTTAGTCCAAAAAGGAGAGAGCATACAATGCTATGTGCAATTTTCTCTCTCTTTAACTGAAAAGAACCCACATAATGCTTCATTAGACATGAAAGACTTGTGTGTGAAGTTCACAAAAGGGCCGTCTTTTGGGATTTCTCCGCTCAGTTTGTTGAAAGAAACATTCAACAATTGTACCTAGAATCTGGTTCTGCTGGCTCAAATCTAAGGCTCCAAGATTCCCCAACTGCAGAGTTCTTGAGGAATAAAGCTTGAAATCTTGTTGTCTCCTAAGGTCAATAGTTGAAGGCCTTTTAAGTTGCCTAATGAATCAGGAATAGGGACAGTCAAGATGTTATTAGAAAGGTCTAGTATAGTGAGCATTGAAGAGTTTGAGATGGAGGAAAGAAGAAAGCCACTCAAGTGATTCATATCTAAGTATAGAAACAAGAAAAGCTGCTGCTAGCTTTTGACTATCAATCTAATGGGGAATGAACTAGTTGCAGTGTTCAATTATTTGGATGTTTTAAACACCCTATTAGTCTAGCTTGATAATAGAAGCTCCCACAAAAATCTCTCCACATTGGTGTTGAATTCTTGAAATTTTCATTTACAACAAGTGTAATTTAATGATGTAAGAATATCACTAAACATATTTGCTCTATTATTTGCTTCAACTCTTTTTTTGCTTCCTCATTTGTACTACTATTTATTCTTTTCTTAGCCATAAATGCAAAAGGAATAGAGTGTTAGATAAAACCCTTGAACTCAAATACATAGTATTACTCTATATATATTACACAACCATATCTCCTAATCCAATGCATTAGGTCCAAAGCACCTCCTCCTCACAGGGTTCCACACCCACTGCACAAGGTACCTCCTCCCCTTCACTCCATGCACATTATACCCATTCCCCCATGAGTCCTTCTCCACCACTCCCACATACCCTCCACCACCACCACTCCCATACACCCCCAAGCACAAGTCAGCTATCTCGGTGGGCGCGCTGGGGTCCTCCCCCGCGTACCACGCGTTGATCAACGGATTACTCGACACCTCAGCAAGCTCATGCGCGATCACACTGATCATCCCATCCGTCCCGGGGTCCCCATTAGGGGGGCCCATGACCTCGCTCCCAAATGGAGGCTGGCCTCCATTAGGCCATGCGAATGGGTAGGCACACATTCCGGGACACTGGGTCCCGCTATGGCCTACCCACGCGTAAGGGAGTGTGACTCCCACTACATATGGGAACGTGAAGTAGTGGAACCCACATACAGCCCTACAAAATTCTTGTACTTGTACATCATGCGATGTTAGGACAAGGTACAAACCGTTATGGTAATTCATGGGCAATACATGATCACCATTGGATGTGATAGAATTCTTGATGATGGATTGCATGGATAATCTTGTGAGGGTTCTACCATGAGAGTACAAGTCTTGGAACTGGCCGGCTAGGGCTATGTTCTTGGTGATGTTCGAACTGGTTTGGTCGGAGTAGAGGGTGATTGTGTGCCACCATTCGGAGAGAGAAGGGTGTGGGGATGGGGAGGAGAGGGAGAGGATGAAATCTTGGATGGTGGATTGGTGGTTGGGATCCCATTTGCCATACCATATTATGTAGAGGTTTATAGGGGATGCAAGAACTGGTCCCATGTGGTATTTGAGGTCTATGAGGTTTGATGATCCTTCATAGTTCTTTTGTTGGTTGTAGTTGTAATTTGGCTGGATTTGGCTTCTTGAAATTGCAAGAAGATTGAAGAGGGAGAAAGAGAAGACAATGGGTAGGAGGTGTAGATTTTGCATTGCTTCTTGTTTGTGTTGACTACTCAGATTGAGGCTTAATTTATATATAGATAATAGATTAGACAGATATTCGGATAGAGAGAAGGATTAATGTTCTAAAGAGAGCATGTTCAGCATAATTCATTTGTCATCATTTCCAACTTTTAATCAATGACCATGTTACACTTTTTTTCTTTATTCCTTTCCCACAGTTGAATTAATGCAACTGTTCCGAGTATAACTAAAGCTTTATTCAATTACGAGTGGATTAAGAATTTAGAATTTGTTGGCGAATCTTCAAATTCAATGCCTGGTTTATAAATTTATAAATTTTGATAAATAAAATAGTAATTTTTCAAAAAATATAAAGAAAATTTGGAATTAAGTATACAATTTAGAAGATAGTGCCTCCAAGATTCCACCCCTACTCACCGAGATGATCGTGGTGAAGAACTAGAGTTTGTGGTCGAAGATTACAACTACGACTTAATTCTCCAGTTTTAGTCCAACTAAGTTTCAATGATTTCTCTAGGTCAAAGTTGTGGTAATGATATTATGATGTTTGTTCGTGACGAGAAAAGCTCGCAGCGACGCTCAATCGAGGTCATCTCTAAATGGACGATATAAGGGTTTTTATTGTTGAAGTGGACATTAATTTGCTACAAATGTAATTATGTTTTTCTGTGCTCTCCTAAAAACATAAAAAAGTAGTGAACTATTTGACCTTGTCGTAAACCTTGAAACATATGTTAGGAAGGAGTATTTTTCAACTACACATGTTACCACACAAATTTATTAGGGTTCTTAAATATGTAATACGTGTTGAATACTAATATTTTAACATAAAAAGAAAGAATTAATAATTACTAACAGATATAGAACTAAAGAATCAACCACTTGTCGGTTGAGATAAATATACAAAAAATGAAGAGTGTGAATAGGACAAAATACACTCTCCTTTTTCAATGCGGTTGGTAAATGATTGTTGGTTACAAAAGCTGCTATTACAAAACAATACAATAAGCCGAAAATTAAAACAAAAACAAAAGACCGTCGAGTCGAGGAAGCCTCTTTCCGCAAGACGAAATACGCCCCGGTAGTGCTCTCGGTTGTAGGCGTATCGTCCCCAAAGATGAAACGACGAACGTCTCGAAGATTGCAAAGACCGCAAGATCTACGAGCTCCGGCGAACCGGGATCAAGTTTTCCGGCGAGGACAGGCTGCTGGACTTAGAGCTAAGAATGCAAGTGAGCTAAGAAATGCAGCTAAGAAGATCTCAGGTGAATTCTTGTTGGTGTGTTTGGAATGAAGTGCAGCTTCCTATTTATAGGCAGCTTCCACCAGGTGTTGATTGCTGGAGCCATCAATGCAGGAGGGTCGTGGATGGTAAGTGGAGTGGTGGAGAGATGGAAGGTTGGGCTGGCGAAGAGCCACTTCCGGATCCTTCCAAAAGATACACTTGGGTGTGGCGAGGTGCGAGCACCACGGAGAGGAATCCAAAGGTGGCCGGCCCACCGCACCGCCCGACCCGGCACCCGACCCGGCACCCGACCCGGCGAACGACCCGACGGACCACCCAAAGGACCAATTGCCAAGATCCAAGATCCAAGTCCAAGTCCAAGTCCAAGGACACGGACCGGAACCGGAGCCGGGGCCGGGCACGGGCGCGGCGCGCGGTGCGGTGCGGCGCGGCGCGTGAGGCGGTCGGCGAAAAGGCTCGCGCGCATGAGCATGTGTGGCCCAAGCCCACCACATGTCACTTAGTTATCTCCTACAATATTGTAGAGACTTAAATACCACACAAAGCATTATTCATTAATCGATGTGGGACATGATTAATGTAATTCTCTCCAAAACCCGAATAAGGTAAGTTTCTCCACTTTAGGTAACATTTAAGTTTTGTCCCCCCAAACTTCGAGCCACTATTTCTCACTCACCGAAAATCGGAATCGAGAAATTAAGAACACTATAATAATCTACTCGAAACGTAGATCGACGTCATATATCTCAAAACATTAATCGGATAAATATCGAGGCTCGAAAATACGATCGAAAAGGGCTGAATTTTGCCCAAGCCAAATTAACATTTAATGCTAATTGAATTTCCATAATAACTAAATAATTAATATATATATATATATATAAATATATATATATATCGATTCCAACAATCCCCCACATGAGTGGAAATAGCCAAATGCATGCATGCAGACACACAGCTCTGTCCTCAAGAGACAATAAAGCATCAGGATAGGTGGCTTGTGACCTTGAACCTTCATTAGTCAGTGCTATCGAGCATACCGGCGGATTAGTGGACACGTGGCCTTGAACTATTCCTCCATGGTGTATACTTAGACAATAGCACTAGCACTATAAAGTCTCAACCGCGTCCGTTCTCACGTTTGTGTCCTTTACTGGCCATGGACAACCTCTTTGGATTCATAAGTGTTACGTAGAAGCGGCCCTCACTTCTCACTTACATAGGTGATTTTTACTCGAGTATCCTGTCATACTCCACCTTCTTAAGGCATCCAAGAATCATTAAAAGTCAAAGACTTAACCTCACCACTTGACAGGTCACCAACACTCTCGAGCTCTTTTAGGGAATAGACTATTTGAGTGTGGTATCAACAGACTCATATAACTTAGTTTTCCCATTGAACCAAGTTCATGGGATCTCCAATCTACAAGGTTGGGTATCCACTATAATCGTCTTTAACGTGTGGATTTAACTCCCATTCCCTCTACGAGCTTATACATTTGATCTCGATTCAAACTCTTAGTAAGCGGATCCGCTAAGTTATCTATAGACTTGACATAGTCTACAGAGATAACCCCACTCGTGATCAAATGTCTTACGGTATTATGTCGACGACGAATATGTCTCGACTTATCATTATACAACCCACTCTTGGCCCTACCAATAGCTGCTTGGCTATCACAGTGAATCATCACAGGTGGCACGGGTTTCGTCCAACATGGAATATCTTCAAGAAAATTACGGAGCCATTCGGCTTCCTCACCGGCTTTATCTAAAGCAATAAATTCAGATTCCATGGTGGATCGGGCTATGCATGTCTGTTTCGTGGATCTCCATGACACAGCTCCTCCCCCTATAGTGAACACATAACCACTAGTTGACAATGAGTCTTTAGTGTCGGATATCCAATTTGCATCACAGTACCCTTCAAGTACTGGGGGATGTCGCGAGTAGTGCAGCCCAAAGTTAAGAGTGTATTTCAAATACCTCAGAACTCTTACAAGAGATTTCCAATGTTCTCTACTAGGATTACTAGTATAGCGACTCGGTTGTTCACCTGGACAAGCTAGATCGGGCCTCGTACAATTCGTGATGTACATAAGACAACCAATGACTCTAGCATAATCCTCTTGAGCAACAGGATCACCCCTATTCTTGCTCAAGTGAACATTAACTTCTAGAGGAGTCTTTGCCGGCGCACTATCAAAGGCATTAAACCTCTTAAGTACTTTCTCAATATAATGAGATTGAGACAAAACAATCCCTTTAGGAGTTCTTTGTATCTTTACTCCAAGAATAACATCAGCAACTCCCATATCTTTCATATCGAAATTTCTTTTAAGCATACGCTTGGTGTCATTTATGACTTGAAGGTTTTGTCCCATAATTAACATGTCGTCTACATAAAGACAAACAATTACAAAGCCATTCTTTGTATTCTTTATGTAAACACACTTGTCACATTCATTAATCTTAAAGCCATTCGACAACATAGCCTCGTCGAATTTCAAGTGCCATTGTAATGGTGCTTGTTTTAACCCATATAGGGATTTCACCAACTTACATACCTTTCGCTCTTGACCAGTACAACGAACCCTTCGGAGTTGTTCCATATAAATTTCCTCTTCTAAATCTCCATTTAGAAAGGCTGTTTTCACGTCCATTTGGTGAATCTCAAGATTGTGCAAAGAAGCAATCGCGAGAAGCACACGGATAGACGTAATCCTCGTTACATGCGAATAAGTATCGAATAAGTCATATCCTTCAATTTGCTTAAAGCCTTTAACCACTAAACGAGCTTTATACTTATCAATTGACCCATCTGCCTTATACTTTCTTTTTAGGATCCATTTACATCCTAAGGCCTTGCAACCTTCGGGTAAGTCTGCTAAGACCCAAGTGTGATTCTGCATAATGGAATCAATTTCACTTTGGACAGCTTCTTGCCAAAGTGGGCCATCGGGTCTAGAAAGAGCTTCTTTTATAGACTGCGGCTCTTCATCCAAAAGAAAGACAACATAATCAGGACCAAAGTCCTTAGCAACTCTTGCTCTAGTGCTACGTCTTGGTTCTAAAGTTTCAAGATCGACAGCTTGCCTTTTACGTGTATCGGGTTCTACCCCCACATTTCTAGAACTACTAGCAACTTCTCTTGCTTCACCACTAGAGTTTGACTCAATTTTATCATCCTTCTTACAAGGATATACATGTTCAAAGAATATAGCATTCCTTGACTCAATAGTAGTTCCAACATTCATATCGGGCACAGCCGACTTATGAATGACAAATCGATATGCACTACTATTCAGTGCATATCCTATAAAGATACAATCGACGGTCTTAGGTCCGATTGTAACTTGCTTTGGCAAAGGCACTTCTACCTTAGCCAAACACCCCCACACTTTGAGGTATTTATAGAAAGGTTTCCTTCCTTTCCACAACTCGTAAGGAGTTACATCTCTACCTTTTAGAGGTATTTTGTTTAATAAGTAGTTAGCCGTCAAGACGGCTTCCCCCACATGTTGCGGGGCAGTCCAGTAACTTATCAACAAAGCATTCATCATCTCCTTTAGAGTTCGGTTCTTCCTTTCAGCTACACCATTTGATTGAGGCGAATAGGGGGCAGTGGTTTGATGAATAATACCACTTGTCTTACACAACTCTTCAAAAGGAGCTACATACTCTCCACCTCTATCACTTCGTACCATTTTGATTTTACAATCAAGTTGGTTTTCGGCTTCTGCTTTGAAGTTAGTAAAAGCTTCAATAGCCTCATCTTTACTCCTTAAAAGATAAAGAGTACAATACTTAGTGTAGTCATCAATAAAAGTAATAAAATACTTTTTCCCACCTCTAGTTTGTACAAACTTTAAGTCACATACATCAGTGTGAATGAGTTCTAGAGGTTTAGTGTTCCTTTCTACAGAATGAAATGGCTGCTTAGCCAATTTTTCTTCAACACAAACTTCACACTTAGTTTTGTTAAACTCATTTACTTTAAGTAGATCGAGATTAACTAATCTTTTTATAGCATTTAGATTAACATGTCCTAATCTAGAATGCCATAAATCGGAACACTCAATCAAGTAAGAGGAAGTAGTTGCGTTTTCATTATCTTTGGCCTCAATGGCCTCTTGGCGTATCGCCATTACAGACAGTTTGAAAAGGCCCTCAGAGAGGTAACCTTTTCCTAAAAACATTCCAAATTTTGTCAAAATAAACTTGCCAGACTCAAAAACTAGTCTAAACCCTCTCTTGACTAGTACAGAGCCGGACACAAGATTTTTCCGAATATCGGGGACATGCAGCACCTCTCCCAGAGTAAGGTTCTTGCCGGAGCTCAACCTTAGCACCACAGTACCATAGCCAACCACCTCAGATGAGGCTTGATTACCCATATTGAGCTTCCTCCCTTGACAGCTCTTGTACTTGGTGAAGCGGCTTCGGTCACCACAAACATGTGCCGTGGCAGCGGTATCAATATACCACTTCCCCTCATTCTCCACGACGTTTGCTTCTTCAGTGACAACGGCCGCAAGGTCGGCTTCAGTGAGGTCAATCTCCAACATGTTGGCTTGACGAGCCCTCTTCTTCTTCGGCTTTCGGCGATCCTTGGACATGTGGCCGGATTTGCCACGCTTGTAGCAGTCCCCTTCAAACTTGCGGGATTGCACCTTGCCCTTCCCTTTGGGGTTGCTATTCGGACGCCCTCTCTTAGCATTGTTGGAGTTGCCACCTTTCTCAGCAAGGTTGACTCTTGGCTCCACGGGTGTTTTCCCCTTCCCATCTCGAGTCCTCATGTCGGTCTCGATGCGGAGCTTAACCACAAGGTCCTCAAGCGTCATTTCCTTTCGCTTGTGCTTCAAGTAGCTCTTGAAGTCCTTCCAGCTCGGGGGAAGCTTCTCAATTACTGTTGCCACAATAAAAGCATCCGCAAAAGCATACCTTCGGGCGTGGACATCATGGACAATGAGTTGGAACTCTTGCACTTGGTCCATGATTGGTCGAGAGTCCACCATTTTGTAGTCCAAGAACTTGGCGACTACAAACTTCTTGGTACTCGCATCGTCGCATGCGGTATTTTCTTTCAAGTGCCTCCCAAATTGCCTTGGAGGTCTTTACATTTGCATATACACTGTACAGACTATCATCTAGTCCACTAAGCAAGAAGTTTTTACAAAAGTAGTCGGAAGTTAGCCAATTATCATAGGCTATGCGGACTTCCAGGTTCTCTTCGTTTTCACTCGGAGGGGCGGGTGCATTCTCCATCAACACAGTGGTGAACCCCAATGTTGTCAGGTAGAACAACATCTTCTGTTGCCACCTCTTGAAGTCAGCTCCACCAAACTTGGCCGGCTTCTCAGCAGCGGGCAGCACTCTAGAGGAGTGCAGAGGTGCCGTCAGGGTCGGGTTTGAACCCCCCACCACACCATGGTGGTTCACACTCCCAAATGGGACGTTGCTCTGCAAGCGCGAGGACATAGCGATGAAGTTGAATGCCGTGTTAGCGGCATTAGCACGGTTAAGTGCTATCCCGGCGTCGGTAGCGGCGGAAATGGCAGCTAGGGTTGGATTAGCAAAGGCCGGAGCAGGGTGTAGGGACGGACGTCGGTGGAACAAGTGTTGTCGGAGGAGGCAATGACGTCGATACAATGGGGGTTGGTGGCGGCGGCGTAAGCGAGCGGCGGTAGCATCGGAGAGGGGAGCACTTGAAGAAGACATGTTTACAAAGACTTGAGTAGTTAGGTTATTTCGTCTTGCGATTGTTGGTTACAAAAGCTGCTATTACAAAACAATACAATAAGCCGAAAATTAAAACAAAAACAAAAGACCGTCGAGTCGAGGAAGCCTCTCTCCGTAAGATGAAATACGCCCGTAGTGCTCTCGGTTGTAGGCGTATCGTCCCCCAAAGATGAAACGACGAACGTCTCGAAGATTGCAAAGACCGCAAGATCTACGAGCTCCGTGAACTGGACAGTTTTTCCGGCGAGGACAGGCTGCTGGATTTAGAGCTAAGAATGCAAGTGAGCTAAGAAATGCAGCTAAGAAGATCTCAGGTGAATTCTTGTTGGTGTGTTTGGAATGAAGTGCAGCTTCCTATTTATAGGCAGCTTCCACCAGGTGTTGATTGCTGGAGCCATTAATGCAGGACGGTCGTGGATGGTAAGTGGAGTGGTGGAGAGATGGAAGGTTGGCTGCTGAAGAGCCACTTCCAGATCCTTCCCAAAGATACACTTGGGTGTGGCAGGTGCAGTGCACCACGGAGAGGAATCCAGTGCAGCCGGTCCACTGCACCGCCCGACCCGGCACCCGACCCGGCGAACGACCTGACGGACCACCCAAAGGACCAATTGCCAAGATCCAAGTCCAAGTCCAAGTCCAAGGACACGGACCGGAACCGGAACCGGAGCCGGGGCCGGGGCAAGGCACGGGCGCGGGCGCGGGCGCGGTGCGGTGCGGCGCGGCGCGCCGCGCGCCGCGTGTGAGGCGGTCGGCGAAGAGGCTCGCGCGTATGAGCATGTGTGGCCCAAGCCCACCACATGTCACTTAGTTATCTCCTACAATATTGTAGAGACTTAAATACCACACAAAACATTATTCATTAATCGATGTGGGACATGATTAATGTAATTCTCTCCAAAACCCGAATAAGGTAAGTTTCTCCACTTTAGGTAACATTTAAGTTTTGTCCCCCCAAACTTCGAGCCACTATTTCTCACTCACCGAAAATCGGAATCGAGAAATTAAGAACACTATAATAATCTACTCGAAACGTAGATCGACGTCATATATCTCAAAACATTAATCGGATAAATATCGAGGCTCGAAAATACGATCGAAAAGGGCTGAATTTTGCCCAAGCCAAATTAACATTTAATGCTAATTGAATTTCCATAATAACTAAATAATTAATTTATATATATATATATATAAATATATATATATATATCGATTCCAACATGTTGGTCCGAGATTTAAAAAGTCAGGTGCAAGAGGAAAAAGGAATATACTCGAAGCTCTGCTCACTGGCGGGGGGGGGGGGGGAAAAAAAAAAAAAAAAAAAAAAAAAAAAAAAAAAAAAAAAAAAAAAAAAAAAAAAAAAAAAAAAAAAAAAAAAAAAGGGGGGGGGGGGGGGGGGGGGAGAATACTGTTGATGAGTTGGTAACTAAGGAATAAGGCAGTGAGCTTCATCATCGGGGCCGTGAGCCGCCGAGCTCTTCTACCACACGAGACACAGGAACTTGGGCTTGAGATCGTAGAGGTGCGGATAAGCAGTTGTGCCCTGAGTCGTCTCTTTTGAAAACGCGTTTTTGCAAGTTAAATCTTTTCTTGGTCAGGCACTTTATAAAATACGTTTTATGCAAACTTAGTGATTTTCAAGTCGCTTGAATGCTATTCCAATAAAAACAAAGAAACAACACGCCTATTTAACGTGGTTCGAATAAGCTTGAAGATTCCTACTGCCCACTGGGTCCCGAACTTAAGGAGAACTGTTGATTGTCTTGTTAAAAGCCCACAGACACCCCCGGGGGGGGGGGGGGGGGGGGGGGGGGGGGGGGGGGGGGGGGGGGGGGGGGGGGGGGGGGGGGGGGGGGGGGGGGGGGGGGGGGGGGGGGGGGGGGGGGGGGGGGGGAAAAAGCCGCACCAGGACGCTTCTAAGTTATAGTCCCCCATTAGCGACTTTACAATCCAAACTCAAGTTTAGAAGGGGAGGGAATATTCTCCAACCGAGAAGGAGTTCTACAACAAGAACACCACTAAATGTGAACTCCTCTTTGACCTAAGCTACACCTAGCAATGGGGAGCCCCTTAGTCTAGAGGAAGAAAGGGATCAAAGTGCTCTAGAGAGATGAACTACAAGAAGTGTTCTATGAAAACTAGTTCGTCTCTCGGATAAGCTTGAAGATTCTAGAGCGTTGTGAGCTTGAATGATTTCCCTTGATTTCGCGTATATTCCTCTTTTTTGAAATCTTCAAATCATTCTCTATTTATAGTTGTGAGTTGTGGCATATGTCCGTTGGAGACGACGATGCCACGTGTCACAAGCGTCCAAAGAAAACGGCCACTATTCAACTTTGTTGCAGCAGGCGCTTAATGCACTGTTCATGAGAGCAAACTTTACTTGTGTAGAGTAGGTAAGCGTTGTTGGCTTCTCATTGCTCGAGGTTTGTAGTTGGTGAGTGCGGTCGGGTTACGTTCAAACTACCTCGTATGTCTTCCGCCGAACATTTGAAGGGACTTTAAGTTTTTTGGGTTTTCTTCGGTTTTTTGGTCCCCCCCTTTTTCCCCCCCCCTCCATAAAGTGAGCTCGAAGGCATTGGCGTTCGAGCAGTCCGTGGACCGCCGTTCTTCTACCAAGACCATCGCCTTGTAGAGAATGCTTCTACCGAGGTCCGGGGCCACCGAGAGCGGGATCTTTAACCGAGTTTGATATCAGTGCCTGACGAAGAATGCAAGCGATTACACCGATGACGTGGGGTTCGAAAAGTATCTTCAGGAGAAAGATCGGCTAACAAAACTACCCCGTACGACTTAGACAAAATAATAAGCATTACATCAAGTCTAACCTATACATCGCCTAATCCTATCGACACACTAATCTACTGATTCTCGGCCTTTTTGGGATCTTCAATTCCATAGTACTACTATGATTTCCCCCAATTTCTTTTAACCCTGGAACAGCCGAGTATCAATCTACCGACTCATATCCAACAATTTCCCCCTAATTGATGATGCCAAAACCTCTATACTCTAATATCTATCAAGGATACCGTCCTCATCGACAACAATTTCCCCCTTCAAACGCCTCGAGGAAAAACGATAATCATAAACGAACTTCAAAGCGAGAGAATGGCAAGATCAGAGAAACTGATGTGAGTGTGTGTCAGATCACTTAGTGATCAGTTGTGTAAACACAAAGTAAAAGGCTGAAAGACAATGAGTAATTGTCTAGCAAGCAGAGGAACTGATATATATATCAAGAATTACGAGTTCCTAATGCTATTACAAAAGATGAGAAAGAGAGAATCACCGCTTTGCTTCTTGAACTTCGTGTCTTCTTCTTGAAGTCAGTGGATTTCTCCTCGGGAGGATCCAGGTAATAGTATTTATACACTCTAGCTCGAATCTCCTGGATCTCCAAGTTATCATCTGGCCTTTCAGGGAGCAGGCTCAGACTGTAGGCGGCTTCCTCCACTTCTCTTTCTATGTCCTTAGTGCTCACCAGTCCATTAGCAAGTCTCGGCGGTGGAATACGTCGGAAAGCTGGGGCACGGAAGGTTATATTCTGTGATTCCATGACTTGCTTCAGCCGTTCACTGAATTCAACATCAAATCTCGTAATCAACTCCTCAAAGAGCGACGGCTGAACGCATGAGTGGGTAAATGCGCCATACGTAGTAGCCTTTGATAAAAACTTCTTTCAATCTCTCCCAATGTTCATTCATATCAGCCGGCACCCACTTATCCACATGCTGAATCGGTTGTTGCTTGATGTGGGGGCCCCTGATGAACTTAGATCCTCTCGGGATCTGCCTTCTCGGATCAGCTGCTGGTTTAAAGGATAATCTTCGCACTTTCTCCAGATCAGCCATCCTTTTCTTTTCTCGGAGCGCAATGCTCTCTTGTCTCCATGTCGCTAGATAGTCCAAATGAGCACCGCCTCCCACATTGTTTGATCTTCTGGCTATCTGCGCGGCGTATGAGTCGTGGAGGGTTGACTCGCGCAAGTAGTTGGGCTATCAGTTGAAGAAGCCTTGGCGTATTCTTCTTGAGCTTTCTTCTTCTGCTCTTCAACTGTCCCGATTGCCTTCTTCTTACCTCTGCCTCTTATAGCCTTGCCCTTAGGCTTTTTGGCTGCCTCAGCTGCTTCTTCTAATCTTTGCTCATGATCAAGTTTGTCCTGCACTGTTGGGCGACTCGAGGTCGAAGGCCTCCCGCTCCGCTTTTGATTTAAATTTTTGGACCGGGGAGGAAGGAGGGAGATTCGAGTGCGCCTCCTTCCCCGGCCTCTGCGGCAGCTGTTGTGACTCTTCTTCTTCTTCTGCCGGCTCGTCTAAGAACTGAGCGATCTCTTGTATATGTGCAGCAGAAGAGGAGATGGGGGGTGGCTTGTAATGGAAATTCAAGGAGAAGTACCTCGTCGAGATTGTCTTTTGCCCGAGTGGCTGAGACTTCTTCAGTTTGAGTAGAGGGTCCTTCCTCCTGTGCCTTTCCCCTTTGAGTCTGTGAGGGTCCTTCAGCTGTGGAGGGTCCTTCCTCCTGTACCTTTCTGCTAAGAAGTGGTACATCAGCTGTCCCCATCACTCTCTCACTTCCTTCTCCCTTACTACCTTCCCCCTTTTTGGCATCAGCAATAAGTCCAAGGGAGGTACGGAGTGCTTTCACTTCTTCAGCCACTTTGGCAATAGAAACTTTGACTTCATCAACAGTCGTATCGAAGTTAGATACCACACTGGTGTAGCCATGCCAGTCCAATTCTTGTTCTTGCCTGAATTTCAGTAGCTGAGCGGCTGATTCTTTGCGAAGGTGCAGCAGAGCTGCATCATGGGATTCGCTCATCTCTTTCTGAATCGTCTTGAGAGCCTCAACTTGTTGTTTAATGGCTGTTTGGAGAGAGGTGGTAGCCAGCTTATTACGCTCATCCATCTGAGCTTGAATGCGTGCGAGGGCCGAGTCGCCTCTTGTGAGAAAGATAAGCGCCGAGCTTCAAGAAGCCGCCGACTACGAGCTTGCAAATCAATCTTCCGGGCGCCTAGAGCCTCGCTCGATCATCTTCTTCGGATCGGGCCGAGAAGGAGCCTCTTGTGGTTTGAAGACGTCGGCAAAAAGTTTGTTCAGGCGTTCGCTGCCGCGCCTTTGTATACTTCTCCCATTTAATGTGTACATCTTTGGCGAGAAGGCGATTTTTCTCTCCTTGGAGTCTCGATCGCCTTGTTGATCGCCTTTGAGGACACGGAACCTATTGGTTGTATCCGATAGGAACTTGTTCCGAGCCTCTTTTCGGAGAATGTGAGAAGCCGCTCCCTTGAGTACTTAGGGGCATTAGGAGCCTCACCGGATGTAGCAGGTGGTGGTGATAGGCTCTTCTCACGGGGAGTTTGTCCCTCGCCAGAATCTCCCATTTCCGCATCCTTGGGTGCCTCGTCCTTCTCCCCGATCATCATCATCTCCCTTATCGCCAGGAGGAGAAGGGGGGCGGGGGAGTGTTGCCCTGGAGCCGATTCCCTCCGGCTTAGCAAGTAGAGCATAGCAACTCGTAAATCTTCAAAACAACCTGATCGTGGGCTCGCCAAAGCCTATGGCATTCTGCAGCTTCTTGCTCCTCGGCCAACAACTCGGCTCCCGATTGATTCTTTGAAAAGTCTATGAGAATGTCCCAAAAGGAGAATCTCGGTAGCATATGAGCGCGTGCCCCGATGGCAATCTCTATCAAGTCTCGCGTGCCCAGCCGATTTCTGTATCAGCTCGTGAATTTCAGCTGTAGCACGGGCACGAGTGGAATCAGTGGTGTTCCACTCAGCAGATGGCTCCTCAGTCGGCATTCTGCTGTCTGACTGGGTTTCCTCGGAGCTGATTATCTGAACCTTATCCTTCAGAGTAGCTCCTTCTATTCCAGTATCTGAATCCTGGATCTGCTCAGGAGGAGGTGAAGCAGGAGTTGACGCTAGTATGGCCAGCGGCTGAGCAACAGTGACCTCAGCAGGTCGAGTCTTGGCCAATCTCCTCTTCTTTGGCACTTGTACTGATGTGGGCAGAGCTGACGCTGCTCTCTTAGGCTCAGGCGGCCCCTTGCCTATGGATTTCTCAGCTCCAGCCTTCGTCTGGAATTTGATAGATTTCTTGTCAAAGTACTTGGAGTCCTCAAAGGCTGAGTTCTCAACAAATGAAGTTCCTCCCGAACCATGCATTCTATCATAACAGACATCTTTGTTCCGAATAGAAGTTTACCCACACTGGCTATCCTCCTCTCGCCAGTGGGTAATGTGGTGAACTTCTGAGCCTGTGCCTTCATCTGAGTAGTATAATACTCGGCCCAGTTCACTTCAACCCCATCGTCTATTGCCATCATCAGCTGAATCCTTGGTTTGGATAGTTGATCATATGATCCAGCTGAACTTGTCAGAATGTGCGATACCACGTAAGCTAGACCTCTGTACTGAGGTAGCAACATATTCCTCGGTAGAGCTGTTTTGAACGCCACATCCTTGCGTCCACAGAATTTCTGCACATATGCGTTGATCTCCTTCTCCTTGTATCCAATCGGAGAAATGCCGGAGTTGGGAAGATCGAATGAAAGAGCTAGAGCATCTTGAATATCGAAGGTAAGAACAGCTAACTCCCACTCATCTTGATAGACTTCCTTCTGATAAGAGAAGGACGATTCCTCTCCTCCCGACGCTAGAGATTTCCAGTTGAAATAAACTTCAGCGACCTGTCGAGGGAGATAAGCACGGGGGTGCTTCGAAACCAGCATCTCCAACCCTGAACGCTCCAAAGCGTCAAACACGGGTTCAAGGAAAGAGATCTCCACTTGGTGGAAGGCCAAAGTAGGTTCAAACAGAATCCTGGAGGCTACAATCTCCTCAATGTTGTCTGGTGTTTGAACGTTCGCCATTGAAATCTGCAAAACAACATATTAGCACTTGAAAATAGAGTAAGTTAGTAGTTGCTAGCAGATATCTGATACATTACCGTGTATAAGAGCTTTAAGAGATGCGAAAGCAAAGTTGTTTAAGAGATTTGGATAAGAAAACAAAGTTGCGAGATAAGCTCTTGAGAATATGAAGAATGGCGAAAAGTGAGGAGTTGATAGAAGATGAAAGATTTTGTATATTAAGTTTGATCTTCAGTTTGAATCGCACGGTTCAAATTTAATCTTTCAAAATCAAGGGGCGGCTAAGATTAAATGTTATAAAGGAATGATTACAATAGCCGCCAAAAATATAGATATACGTAATAAAGCTAATGGAGAAGACATGCATTAAATGCGCGACAGAGGGCATTAATTATGCAGGCGAGGAGTCCTGCTGACCTTTCCTCAAACCTTAAACATAATAAATGGTAAGGAATAAATGCTCCTTAGCAACTGAATGTAAGCGACTGATGCATTAAATGCGGCATGCTTCTGAACAAATTAAGTAACGATACTACGCAAACCTCTTCAGCTGAACTTATCAGCTGGTTACCATCATTTATCAGGAGGATGGTTGTGCTGATGACCATGTTCCCCCTTGCTGTGTACAATGTGCATCTCCCAACTGAGTCACTGTACTAAGTTTTCTGACCTATCGTGCTGATTCCATACTGATACCAATTGTTGCTAAGTATATCATTATCAGTAGTCGGCTTCTTACCGACTTGTCTCGGTAGGATCTAGCGGACCTAGCTCAACCGATAGTTCTCTCGAACCTGTTCTCGCCTAGTGGTTTGGTCAGTATATCTGCCCTTTGCTTGTCAGTATGGATTTTCTCCATCCTGATGTCCTTCTTTTCGACATGGTCTCTGATAAAGTGGTGTCGGATATTCACGTGCTTGCATCTGGTATGTAGAACTGGGTTCTGAGTTATAGCTATTAGACCGGTGGAGTCACGGAGATGGGCACTTCATCCCGAGTTATACCATAATCTCTCGGTTGTTGTCGAAGCCAAAGGATCTCGGGCACAAGCAACTTCCTCGCAGCCATGTACTCGGCCTTCAGTAGTGGACGTAGCTACCGAGTGCCGTTTCTTTGAAAACCACGATATCGCCTTGCCGCCTAGGAACCGACATGTTCGTAAGTTGATTTTTGATCTATCCCGCATCCCGCATAATCGGCATCGAATAACCCGTCGAGTATTAGATTATCATCGCAGGATACCATAACCCAAAGATCGGGTGTTCCTCTTAGATATCGCAGAATCTTCTTCGCCGAGTCTAGATGACTTCGCTTGGGATTCGCTTCGAAATCTTGCGCATACACCTACAAAGATAAGTTATGTCAGTCGGCTAGTCGTTAAATAAAGTAAAGAACCAATAATAGCTCTATAATCGGTAGAGTTAACGTAAGCTCCCTCTTTGTCTAGATCGATTTTAAAGTTCGTGTTCATGGGGATCTTGATCGGTTTGTCGGAATCACGACCCGAATCTTTTGAGAAGATCTCGAGTGTATTTGGCTTGATTGATGAAGATTCCTTCACCGATTGTTTTACTTGAAATCCAAGGAAATAATTCATCTCTCCCATCATGGACATCTCGAATTTCTCCTTCATCATCTTCTCGAACCGCCGACATATGACTTCGTTTCTGACCGAAAATGATGTCGTCCACGTAGATTTGCACCCGTAGAATGTCATCTTCCGACTTTATGCTGAATAGGGTGCGATCTACCGTCCCCTTTTGAAAACCTTTACAAGTAGAAAGTCCGATAGGGTATCATACCAAGCCCCGGGTGCTTGTTTTAACCCATATGTAGCTTTCCTAAGTCTCGTACACTCGATGTCCCCGCGAAAGCCGGGCGGTTGTTCCACGTAGACTTCTTCCTTCGGTATGCCGTTCGTAAAAGCTGACTTCACATCCATTTGATATACCTTAAATCTCCGATGTGTTGCATAAGCTAGGAAAAGACGAATGGCTTCCAATCTGCGACCGGAGCAAATGTTTCATCAAAGTCAATTCCCTCTCGCCCGATCGTATCCTTTAGCAACTAGTCGAGCTTTATTTCCGACAATGACGTTGTTTTCATCTCGCTTGTTCTTGAAGACCCACTTAGTTCCAATCACGTGCCGATGTCTAGGTCTGTCGACAAGCTCCCAAACTTCACTCTTCTTGCATAGCAATGACCCGGCCAAGATCTTTAAGTGCGTCCTCTATCGACCGAGGTTCTTACGTCAGACAAAAAACAAGAGTAAAGTGAGCTTTCTCCTTGACTTAATCTTGATCTCGTCCTTATAGTTGCTTGATGGATCTCCAATGATAAGATCTCGAAGAATGAGCATCGAGCCACGAACGCCCGAGTCGGGCTTCTTCTTCCGATACTACTTCGCACGCCGTAGGTGTATTAGGCATTTCAAGAGTACTGTTTCATGGACCGTAGTAATTCAAGAAGAAGGTTAGGATCTACCGAGTTTCCTGTGTTCGTGGGCATTTAGCTCAGGAACATTAATCGTTCCCCCCGAGTTTATATTCTCGCAGAGGTCTCAAGCTACCACAGGGGCTTCCTCATCGACCGAAGTTACCCGTTGTTGATTCCGTTCGATAGAATCAACTAGGTTAGCTACATTGCTTGTTGGCCGAGTCCGAATTTCTTCATCTTCTCGACTCATCATCCCAACAATGTTGGATTTTTTCAGCCTTTGTCATTTAGTTCGAGATCCCGTAGCTTGCTGCCGACATCCTCGGTGTTTGACTTTGTATCTTTCCCCGTTCTCGCAACAAATTCATCAAAAACAACCTCGAGGGCTTTCCTCCACGCAAAGAGTTCGATAGTTAAAAACTCGAAGGCTTTATCGACTCGGGAGTATCCTAAGAATACTCCTTGATCGATTTGCTATCAAAGACCTTCAACCGATTTTTCCCATTGTTGTGGATAAAGCAAGGACAAACGAAAACATGAAAATGAGAAATAGAAGGAATTCTCCCTTTCCACAGTTCGTAAGGCGTCTTCATGTGTTGCCGTGTCGGTAGTGAGTGATTCCCGAGTATAACAAAGCGGTGTCGAAGCATCGGCCCAAAACTTTGAGGGTAGTCCGGAATCTGCGAGGAGCGTTCTTGCTGCTTCTTTGAGTGTTCTTTTCTTACGTTCAAGCAAGTCCGTTCTGCCGAGGGGTGCGCGCGACCGATGTCTCGTGCTGAATTCCCTCTTTATCGCAAAGATGTCTTAACTACCGAGTTTAGAAACTCGTTCCTCCGTCTCGAGCGTATCTTCTTAATCTTGATGTTCTTTTCCACACCGAAGTTTCTTCATAGAATTAGGTAACTCGCCCGAACATCGATTTGTTGGCGATGAAGATGACCCAAGTATATCTCGAGTAGTTGTCTATGACGACGAGGGCATACTTCTTGCCTCTTATAGTCACCTGGAGAGACCGGCCCGAATAAGTCCATGTGAAGCGGCTGAAGGATTCCATCGGTGGAAGGTGACGGAATAGGTGGATTGCTACTCTTTGTTTGCTTTCCCTTCGGGCACGCTTCACAATTTTTGTCTTTGATAAACGATTCGTTAGGCGAGTCCTCGACTTTAGAGTTCTTGACAAGCTTGTTCATGGTCTTGAAGTTCAGGTGGCCGAGTCTCTTGTGCTATAGCTAGCCCGACTTGTCACCCGATTTAGTCCGTGCGAGCAAGCAAGCCTCGTGTTCTCGCGGTATTCCGGCTTGCAACATAGATGTTCTTCCTCCGCGAACCCGATAACACCGTTTTCCCCGTAGATTTGTCAACAATATCACGTAAACCAGCCACAAAGATTACTCGTTAAGATTATCACGAATTGATCGACCGAAAGGAGATTATGTTGAAGTCCTTCAACATATGTTACTCTTGAACCGTGTGGCGTCCCAATGTTCGGCGTTCCGTATCCCCTTGTGTAGCCTTTGGAGTTGTCAACGAATTCATCTCGGGACCATCTTCTTGTACGTAGTTGGTCGCCAGGCTCTTCCGGTAAGTCATGTGTCTCGAGCAGCCGTTGTCCACTATCCACGGGTCCTTATGCACCCGCAAAACAGAGGCATTTTTAGGTACCCTTTGGTTCACTTGGGTCCTTACAAGTTAGTGGGTGATTTCGGAACCCAGATCTGTCTCGGGACCTTAGAAGTTCCGAGACTTCTTCTTCCGAACCTTATCGCCTTTCTTCTTCTGCGATAATTTTGGGTTCAGCGCTTTCTTCTTCCGAGTCTTAGCGCTTCTCCCGACCCCGGGCTCATAGTAGTACGAGCCGCACCGAGCCGGTGCTCATACAGCCGGCTCCTTGTACTGTTCGCCCATCCGACCTTCTTGATTCCCCCCGAATTTGATCGCGGTGTCCCGGGCCGGAACCTTTGGTCATCGCTTGTTGCTACTCGGCCGAGGTGTAATCATTTTCTCGTTTGTTTTTCGCCCGAGGTGTGGTGTCGCAGCCTTGCACCTTTCCTCCGACGAACCTATCGGCCCGTGGTTGCCGAGCTTTTTGGAGGTAGAAGCTTCGTGGGTATAGCCAAGGCCTTCTTTCACAGAAGTTGACCGTTGTGCTCTAAGCATGCTTTCAAGCTTCTCCTTAGCTCCCAGGTATTGTTCAGTCATCAAACCTCTCCAGACTTCGTCACTCCTTCTGAGTGAGTCATAGTCATTCTGCACGTCTGTGAGCTTCTGACTGAGCTTGGCTATTTCAGTCTCTTTCTCGGAATTGTCCTTGGTCAGAACTGAGATCTGAGTCTCTTGAAGCTGAGACTTAGTCATAAGAGATTCAATCTCTTCCTTGAGTCTCGCAACTAGATCCACCGACTCAAGAGAGACCCGACAATCGAAGAAAGTCTCCGATTCTCGCCCTTTACCTGTTCAAGTTCCCCGGATGGTTCTCTTTGAACTCTCTGCTCAGCTGAATCTGTTCCTCTAGCAGATCATCGTAGGCTTGTACCACATCTAGAGGATCATCTGTGACCGAGCACGTGTCTTGTGTGCTGTGTGAAGAAGAGGTAATAATGCGTTTAGAATTTACCTCAGCCTCTTCTCCGGCCATCGACGGATTCGGGCCGACTCATCAGAACCGTCTTTGCGACCTCAAGCTGCGACGAACGCGGCTTCGTCTTGGGAAGAATACATGAATGTATCCTCCTCAATTGAGTTGTCGGATATCTCTCTCGGCTATATAGGATCCGCCGTCTCTCGGCGAATTTCTTTCTCCTGGGCCTCCCGTTCGCTCTTTGAGCAGCTGAGAGTTCGGGACAATCGTACTGATAGTGTCCCTCCTTCTTGCAGTTGTAGCAGGTAGATGTTCTGCTGCTCTTACCAGCTGAGTCTTTAGACGGACTGGCAGCAGACTCCGATTTCCTGCATTCAGTAGAAGGATTAGATTCTTCTTTCTTATGATAGTCTTTCTTACCTGAGGAAGAATCTCCGTTGTATTTCCTCGCCTTTCGACTCTCTCCTTTTCCCTCCGATATTTAAGAGCCATCGGTGCTAGCCGGTCGTGGCCTCAAGTCTCGAAGACTTTGCTACCGATGTGGCCACAGCTTTGCTTGAGGAAATAGGCTTGGCTCCGTATTCTTGATCGTTGCCTTGAAGGCTTGGTTGAACTGTGTGTCAGCTGGAGCGCTTAAGCACTTTTGGGGTAGGCTATGCTCGAATTCCTCCGATTTTAATTCTGAAAATATAACATCAGGAGTTAGAGCATTTAGATCAGAGCGACGTAAATAAGTAGCAAATGGAAGCCACTTCTGTCGGGGCAATGCTCTCAAGATCTTGGTGTTCATCTCCTTGTTGGTGAACGACCTCCCCAGGCCATTGATGACATTGACTTGATTGGTGAATCCGACACTCGGCTCGTCAATGGTTTCGATGAAAGCTCCATTGCAAAGGCGTCGAACTTCCGAAGCTCTAGCTCGAGCTTGTTTTCTTTGATCTGAGGGGTTCCATGGCTTAGTACAGCCAAGGCGTCCCATAGCTCTTTCGCCGTTTTGCAATCTTGTACCCTTCCGAGATGTGAGTCACCGAGCGTAGTCGTATGGCATTACGTGCAACTCGGTCCAAGGTTGTGCAACTTCTTTTCTTCAAGCGTGAAGGCGGATTTGTCTTTGGGAACCTTAGCACCGCTTGTGCTCCCACGCCTCCTCCAACAAAGAAATACTACGCCGTCGATCATAGGAATGATCGGTCCCGACTCTAGGACATCCGACATGCCGTCGTGGAGTGACGTTAGGTGTGCCTCCATACGTACGCGCCATACCGTGTAGTTCTCTATTGAGAACATCGGTACCATCCTAATACCTGACATATTAGACATTGTAAGAGTAAGAGTATAAGGATGCTCGAAAAGATGCTTATGCAGTGAAAACGGTTTTCAGGATCGGTTCGAGAGGACCAAGATTTCGTAACCGGCGATCGGTTGAACACCGTGCGCTCCGATACCAATTGTTGGTCCGGAGACGAAAAGTCGT
Organism: Lavandula angustifolia; assembly: GCA_028984105.1. Classification (NCBI taxonomy): domain Eukaryota; kingdom Viridiplantae; phylum Streptophyta; class Magnoliopsida; order Lamiales; family Lamiaceae; genus Lavandula; species Lavandula angustifolia. Next base: position 31,586,401 of record CM054802.1, on the reverse strand, counting down.
GTGTAGAGGGGGGGTGAATACACCTCGAGCTCGTTTCTTTTTCTCGTTGAAGGTCACTAAGCCGATGTTTGCAGAACCGATGAACAGTGCCAAGTAAGCCTTCGATCACTGGGGTCAAAGTGAGTCGGCCTTCGAGCTCTTCTACTGACTGATATCAGTATTATGAAACTCAGTCGGAGACTGTAGTGCGGATAAGTGTTAGGCCCGGAGTCGTCTCTTTTGAAAACGCGTTTTTGCAAGTTAAATCTTTTGGCTGTGCACTTTATAAAATACGTTTTATGCAAACTTATGATTTTCAAGTCAGTTGAATGCTATGCAATAAAACAGTAAATGAACACAAGCGATTTAACGTGGTTCGAATACGCAAGATCCTACGTCCACGGTCCTGAACAAGGCAGGAGTTTAACGTGGTTCGAATACGCAAGATCCTACGTCCACTCTTGCTCTAGTGCTACGTCTTGGTTCTAAAGTTTCAAGATCGACAGCTTGCCTTTTACGTGTATCGGGTTCTACCCCCACATTTCTAGAACTACTAGCAACTTCTCTTGCTTCACCACTAGAGTTTGACTCAATTTTATCATCCTTCTTACAAGGATATACATGTTCAAAGAATATAGCATTCCTTGACTCAATAGTAGTTCCAACATTCATATCGGGCACAGCCGACTTATGAATGACAAATCGATATGCACTACTATTCAGTGCATATCCTATAAAGATACAATCGACGGTCTTAGGTCCGATTGTAACTTGCTTTGGCAAAGGCACTTCTACCTTAGCCAAACACCCCCACACTTTGAGGTATTTATAGAAAGGTTTCCTTCCTTTCCACAACTCGTAAGGAGTTACATCTCTACCTTTTAGAGGTATTTTGTTTAATAAGTAGTTAGCCGTCAAGACGGCTTCCCCCACATGTTCGGGGGCAGTCCAACTTATCAACAAAGCATTCATCATCTCCTTTAGAGTTCGGTTCTTCCTTTCAGCTACACCATTTGATTGAGGCGAATAGGGGGCGATGGTTTGATGAATAATACCACTTGTCTTACACAACTCTTCAAAAGGAGCTACATACTCTCCACCTCTATCACTTCGTACCATTTTGATTTTACAATCAAGTTGGTTTTCGGCTACGCTTTGAAGTTAGTAAAAGCTTCAATAGCCTCATCTTTACTCCTTAAAAGATAAAGAGTACAATACTTAGTGTAGTCATCAATAAAAGTAATAAAATACTTTTTCCCACCTCTAGTTTGTACAAACTTTAAGTCACATACATCGGTGTGAATGAGTTCTAGAGGTTTAGTGTTCCTTTCTACGTAATGAAATGGCCGCTTAGCCAATTTTGCTTCAACACAAACTTCACACTTAGTTTTGTTAAACTCATTTACTTTAAGTAGATCGAGATTAACTAATCTTTTTATAGCATTTAGATTAACATGTCCTAATCTAGAATGCCATAAATCGGAACACTCAATCAAGTAAGAGGAAGTAGTTGCGTTTTCATTATCTTTGGCCTCAATGGCCTCTTGGCGTATCGCCATTACAGCATGCTTTGAAAAGGCCCTCGAGAGAGGTAACCTTTTCCTAAAAACATTCCAAATTTTGTCAAAATAAACTTGCCGTACTCAAAAACTAGTCTAAACCCTCTCTTGACTAGTACAGAGCCGGACACAAGATTTTTCCCGGATATCGGGGACATGCAAGACCTCTCCCGGCAGTAAGGTTCTTGCCGGAGCTCAACCTTAGCACCACAAGTACCATAGCCAACCACCTCGATGAGGCTTGATTACCCATATTGAGCTTCCTCCCTTGACGCTCTTGTACTTGGTGAAGCGGCTTCGGTCACCACAAACATGTGCCGTGGCAGCGGTATCAATATACCACTTCCCCTCATTCTCCACGACGTTTGCTTCTTCAGTGACAACGGCCGCAAGGTCGGCTTCAGTGAGGTCAATCTCCAACATGTTGGCTTGACGAGCCCTCTTCTTCTTCGGCTTTCGGCAGTCCTTGGACATGTGGCCGGATTTGCCACAGTTGTAGCAGTCCCCTTCAAACTTGCGGGATTGCACCTTGCCCTTCCCTTTGGGGTTGCTATTCGGACGCCCTCTCTTAGCATTGTTGGAGTTGCCACCTTTCTCAGCAAGGTTGACTCTTGGCTCCACGGGTGTTTTCCCCTTCCCATCTCGAGTCCTCATGTCGGTCTCGATGCGGAGCTTAACCACAAGGTCCTCAAGCGTCATTTCCTTTCGCTTGTGCTTCAAGTAGCTCTTGAAGTCCTTCCAGCTCGGGGGAAGCTTCTCAATTACTGTTGCCACAATAAAAGCATCTGGCAAAAGCATACCTTCGGCGTGGACATCATGGACAATGAGTTGGAACTCTTGCACTTGGTCCATGATTGGTCGAGAGTCCACCATTTTGTAGTCCAAGAACTTGGCGACTACAAACTTCTTGGTACCTGCATCGTCAGTACAGTATTTTCTTTCAAGTGCCTCCCAAATTGCCTTGGAGGTCTTTACATTTGCATATACACTGTACAGACTATCATCTAGTCCACTAAGCAAGAAGTTTTTACAAAAGTAGTCGGAAGTTAGCCAATTATCATAGGCTATGCGGACTTCCAGGTTCTCTTCGTTTTCACTCGGAGGGGCGGGTGCATTCTCCATCAACACAGTGGTGAACCCCAATGTTGTCAGGTAGAACAACATCTTCTGTTGCCACCTCTTGAAGTCAGCTCCACCAAACTTGGCCGGCTTCTCAGCAGCGGGCAGCACTCTGCAGGAGTGCGGAGGTGCCGCCGTGGTCGGGTTTGAACCCCCCACCACACCATGGTGGTTCACACTCCCAAATGGGGACGTTGCTCGCAAGGCGCGAGGACATAGCGATGAAGTTGAATGCCGTGTTAGCGGCATTAGCACGGTTAAGTGCTATCCTCGGCGTCGGTAGCGGCGGAAATGGCAGCTAGGGTTGGATTAGCAAAGGCCGGAGCAGGTGTAGGGACGGACGTCGGTGGAACAGTGTTGTCGGAGGGAGGCAATGACGTCGATACAATGGGGTTGGTGGCGGCGGCAGAAGCAGCGGCGGCGGTAGCATCGGAGAGGGGAGCACTTGAAGAAGACATGTTTACAGCAGCTTGAGTAGTTAGGTTATTTCGTCTTGCGATTGTTGGTTACAAAAGCTGCTATTACAAAACAATACAATAAGCCGAAAATTAAAACAAAAACAAAAGACCGTCGAGTCGAGGAAGCCTCTCTCCGTAAGATGAAATACGCCCCGGTAGTGCTCTCGGTTGTAGGCGTATCGTCCCCAAAGATGAAACGACGAACGTCTCGAAGATTGCAGCACCGCAAGATCTACGAGCTCCGGCGAACCGGTCAAGCTTTTCCCGGAGGACAAGGCTCTGGATTTAGAGCTAAGAATGCAAGTGAGCTAAGAAATGCAGCTAAGAAGATCTCAGGTGAATTCTTGTTGGTGTGTTTGGAATGAAGTGCAGCTTCCTATTTATAGGCAGCTTCCACCAGGTGTTGATTGCTGGAGCCATTAATGCAGGACGGTCGTGGATGGTAAGTGGAGTGGTGGAGAGATGGAAGGTTGGCTGCTGAAGAGCCACTTCCAGATCCTTCCCAAAGATACACTTGGGTGTGGCAGGGTGCAAGTGCACCACGGAGAGGAATCCAAAGGTGCGGCCCACCGGCACCGCCCGACCCGGCACCCGACCCGGCCGAACGACCCGACGGACCACCCAAATGACCAATTGCCAAGATCCAAGTCCAAGTCCAAGTCCAAGGACACGGACCGAACCGGAACCGGAGCCGGGCCGGGGCAAGGCACGGCACGGGCGCGGGCGCGGCGCGGTGCGGTGCGGCGCGCGCGCCGCGCCGCGTGTGAGGCGGTCGGCGAAGAGGCTCGCAGGTATGAGCATGTGTGGCCCAAGCCCACCACATGTCACTTAGTTATCTCCTACAATATTGTAGAGACTTAAATACCACACAAAACATTATTCATTAATCGATGTGGGACATGATTAATGTAATTCTCTCCAAAACCCGAATAAGGTAAGTTTCTCCACTTTAGGTAACATTTAAGTTTTGTCCCCCCAAACTTCGAGCCACTATTTCTCACTCACCGAAAATCGGAATCGAGAAATTAAGAACACTATAATAATCTACTCGAAACGTAGATCGACGTCATATATCTCAAAACATTAATCGGATAAATATCGAGGCTCGAAAATACGATCGAAAAGGGCTGAATTTTGCCCAAGCCAAATTAACATTTAATGCTAATTGAATTTCCATAATAACTAAATAATTAATTTATATATATATATATATATATATAAATATATATATATATATATCGATTCCAACATGTTGGTCCGGAGACGAAAAGTCAGGTGTAGAGGGGGGGGGGGTGAATACACCTGAGCTCTGTTTCTTTTTCTCAGTGAAGGTCAGCTGAAGCTGATGTTTGCAACTGATGAACAGTGCCAAGTAAGCCTTCGATCACTGGGGTCAAAGTGAGTCAGCTTCTGAGCTCTTCTACTGACTGATATCAGTATTATGAAACTCAGTCGAGACTGTAGTGCGGATAAGTGTTAGGCCCGGAGTCGTCTCTTTTGAAAACGCGTTTTTGCAAGTTAAATCTTTTGGCTGTGCACTTTATAAAATACGTTTTATGCAAACTTATGATTTTCAAGTCAGTTGAATGCTATGCAATAAAACAAGAAATGAACACAAGCGATTTAACGTGGTTCGAATACGCAAGATCCTACGTCCACGGTCCCGAACAAGGCAGGAGAACTTGTTGATTATTCCGAGCAAGCCTCGGCGAGGATATCGTGCACCTGGACGGTTCCCTCTAAGTTATAGTCCTTAGCGACTTTACAATCCAAACCTAAGTTTAGAAGGGAGGGAATATTCTCCAACTGAGAAGGAGTTCTTACAACAAGAACAATTCACTAAATGTGAACTCCTTCGGATCTAAGCTATGAATCTAGCAATGAGCTTAGTCTAGAGAAGAAAGGGATCAAAGTGCTCTAGAGAGATGAACTACAAGAAGTGTTCTATGAAAACTAGTTCGTCTCTGGATAAGCTTGAAGATTCTAGAGCGTTGTGAGCTTGAATGATTTCCCTTGATTTCGCGTATATTCCTCTTTTTGAAATCTTCAAATCCTTCTCTATTTATAGTTGTGAGTTGTGGCATATGTCCGTTGGAGACGACGATGCCACGTGTCACAAGCGTCCAAAGAAAACGGCCACTATTCAACTTTGTTGCAAGCAGGCGCTTAATGCACTGTTCATGAGAGCAGCTTTACTGTGTAGAGTAGGTAAGCGTTGTCGGCTTCTCATTGCTCGAGGTTTGTAGTTGGTGAGTGTCAGAGTTGACCGTTCAAACTACCTCGTATGTCTTCTGCTGAACATTTGAAGGGACTTTAAGTGCTGGGTCGCTTTCTGTCGGATACAGTACTCGAAAGTCTGTCTTCTTCGGCTGAGTCGTCTGACTGATAAAGTGAGCTTCTGATAGTCAGTTGGTTGACTGCGAAGGTATACTGCTTGCACTGGTTCTTCTACTGAAGACCATCAGCTTGTAGAGAATGCTTCTACTGAGGTCCGGGCCACCGATGCGGGATCTTTAACCGAGTTTGATATCACCGCGACGAAGAATGCAAGCGATTACACTGATGACGTGGGGTTCTGAAAAGTATCTTCAGCAGAAGATCAGTTCAACAACTATCCCGTACAGGACTTAGACAAAATAATAAGCATTACATCAAGTCTAACCTATACATCCGTTAATCCTATCGACACACTAATCTACTGATATCAGCTCGGTTACTACTATGATTTCCCCCAATTTCTTTTAACCCTAGAACAGCTGAGTATCAATATACTGACTCATATCCAACAGTAAATCATCAATCAAATATTAAATTATCAATAATTGACCTGAAAAAAAATATTTACCATAATAATTCATTTTTTACGGTAAAGTTTTTACGATACAGTATATTATAATTATAATGATTTTGACTTGTGTCATTTATTTAAGAGAGGGAGAAATTTTAAATTTTGGAGGGCTGAAATATTTTTTTTTAAAAATAACATAAAAAATCTCGGAATTTGCACAATTTGGGAGAGGGGTAATATTTTAGGTTCGATGCTGTCGCGTCTCAAATCCTAAAAAACTTTAAATTTTTTTTCAATATTTTAAAATTTTACAATCTTTCCCCAATAAATTTGCACATGAAATCATATAGTATTATAATTTATTCGTCCCACTCATCTTGCAACATTTTCCTTTTCGGACCGTCTCACACATCTTGCAACGTTTCCTAAAATAAAAAAAATGAGTGGACCACAATCATCCTAAATAATTGGACTTCATTATCTTTTATTTTACACCACTACTTTACATATTTATCCCACTATCTTAAAATCCGCACCCAATCTCAAATGTTGCAAGATGAGTGGGACAGAAGGAGTGTAAATTTTGTCTCCTTTATAAATTCTTAATTCGCCTATAGGTGTTTATTTTGGTTGTTTTTCCCTTTTACGTTGCTTCTTGTGGATTTAGGGCTTTGATTTATTGATTAATGATTTTAACTTCTTTTCTCTCCATCCCGTCGAACTTGCCTTGTTTTTCGGCATAGCCGCGTAGGTATTTAGGAGAAAGTTAGTTTAGATTTATAAAGGTGTGAGATTCATATAATTAATTACTTCTTTAGAATTGATTCAGATAAAGATGTGAAAATATGTTTCCTTATTTAGAAACAATACAAATTCGATGGGTCAATTCGAAATTGGAAGGAGTAGTATCTAATAAAAGTGGAAATAAATTACGTAGTTTGCTTTATGGGGTTGTCTAATCAAAGCGCTTTTAGCCAAAACAATCGGGAAAGTTGATGAGAGATGTCTAGTAGTAAAAAGCGGTGGATTGAAGACCAAAAGCGTTTATTTAGTTAAACTCTAGATGATGGTTATGCAAAAGTTACTACTTTTTCACAAATTTACCCCCTTTTTTCATCAGAAATGATTCTCTTTGAATTCTTGTCCATTTGTATGATAGTATGTGTGTGCTTGATTTCTTCTTTATGTGTTCATGGAATAATAGAAATATATTTATATACATAAAAATTAAAACTACAAAATTCTCGTACCGAATGATTGATATCGAGTGAGTTATTTTGTAATAAAAAAGTTGCATTTCTTAATTGTATTGACAATTTTTTATAAGAGTGAATTCAAATTAAGAATAAAGGGGATGAAGTAATTTAAGAAATATATGTAGAAAATTCAAAGTTTTAAATAATTTGTTAGGCATTTATTCTTCCTTGTATATGTCGAGTTTGTCGCACATGATTCATCTAGTGCTACATTTAAAATATATTGTTCATGTGAATTAATAACAATGAGTAGTACCCTAATTGAACCTGAAAGGAGAGCATCTATAAGATTTTAAGAATTATGTTGTAACTCTTGGTTAATTTAATCAAATATATGGAATCTTGGTAGTCAAGAGGATCTACATAAGATCTTCCTAAAATAATATTTTATATAATTAAAATAATTAATAGCATTCTCCGCCGTTTGCATGTGATTCTTTAATCCATAATATACACATGTTATTTCTATTTCTATTTTTTTTGCTTATTCAAACATTAATAAGAGAGTTGTTGCAAGAGGTTATTTTAATTGCTTATTTATTTTTTAATTGCATAAAAGTTTTAGCATTTGAAAAAAATTATTTTTACGTCAGTTTCTCTAAAATTAACCAGCAAATATGTTCAAATTCATAAGCGTATGGAATTTTCGAAATTACCATAAAATATCTGTTTTATAATATTAATATCAAAAACCCCTTGCTTTTGATAAAAAAAACTATTTTTTCAACTTAAGGGTATGTTTGCAACGGTTTATTATATGTACTTCTTATTTGTTTTTGCTTTAAATTGAAAATAATTATTTTTAAAACAAAAGTAGCAATTTTTGGAATTAACATAAAAATAGATATTTTTAGTAGTTTCGAAAATTATGGTGTTTTAAGCAGCAAAAATATCTCAATGGATGCTTATAAAAAACTGCTTAATTAAGAAGTTTTGTTGTTTAATTTTAGAGAAATTAATGCAAAAAAACTAGTTTTACAAATATTAAAAAATTGTTTATGTAATAAAAAAATAGATAAATATTTAAAATCAAACTCTTACAAGCACACCCTAAATAAAAATAAATAAAAAGTGTTTATAATATACTTTTGTAGATACACTCTTAACTTGCAAATAGAAAAACTTATGGTGGTCTAGATCGAACTATTCAAGAATTGAATTTGTAATAAATCGATATATTGGTTAGTTTGAGCCTAATTGAATTGGGCAGGTAAAAAAAATGGCATGACGACACGGGCCAGCCCATTATGTCAAAAGCCACTAAATGAAATTTGAAAATCCCCTCTAGTTTGAATGGACCGGCCCATTATGTACCAACTAGTTCGAATTATTACATGCATAAAAAATATGTCATGCGTGATTTCAGTTTCTCTAATGGAGACTTTTGGGCAATTATTTCAACTTTTCCTTATAATCATTTATTATAATTGCACCTCTAATCGGCTATTCTTTATAAAAGTTGAAAGAAATGTTGTTAAATCGATCCACAAAGTTATTTAATCCTTACCGAGTATTATTTATTTATCAGACAATTTATTTTTTCCCCAAATTTCAAATTTCATCAAGCGGAAATTTAAATTTTTTACGTATGTATAAATAAAACAATAGAGCCTTGTAAACGGCTTAGTGGTTGGTTTTGTTCCCATGACCAACTAACACTCAGTCATTTATTGACTCGATTAGTCTATTTTTATATTTTCTGATCTTGTACGTGTTTAATTCATCACTTTCGAAATATCTTTTTAAATGAAAAATAATATTATTTTCGTTTGGTTATAATTGATCATTTTCTGTTCGGTATGAAAATTAAAATAATAGATGATAAAGTATGAGAGCGAAGTAGATGATAAAGTAGAAAAAAGAAGATGGGTGAAAATGGATGATAAAGTTAATGAAATGATATTAATTATTTATCAAATTGGAAAAATTGTCAACCTTGTAATAATAACTAATAAATTAAAAAATTAAAAAAAATTGAAAAGAAGTTGTGGAGAATAAAAATTTGAGTTTTAGTTTGACTAGGTTGAAAGTTTCTAGTCACGGCAATGTGAATACTAAATAAATACTAGTAGTATATTTCGTCTTCTTGGAATGATATAGCGGTTAATGTAGATATTATGTGGCCATAAAATTATGAATTCAAAATCCACTAAAACCGTTATATGTGAGTCTATCATCTATTTTTAGCAGTGCATACTTCGGTAGTACCGTAGTAGTTATGGACTATTTCTTACAATAGTATTAATATAGCAAACTGTGTGACGTTATGCGTTTTGAATAAGATTGCGTTTGTCTATTGTTACTTGACCTACATAATTTGTAATTTTCAGATTTATATATATAAGATATGTTCAGTCTCATTTTCCTTTCTTACTTATGAATATTTATACTAAAGTTTATTTAGCAAAATAATAGAGAGTGTAAGAAGATCAAAATTGAGCTACAATATGATCGGACTCAAATTTTAAAATATACGGAATAAAATAGCAAATTTACACATTCAGATATCCAAATTTCTAAATATATTAAGAAAATTAAAGTCAAAGAACAGTTTAATGAATATTGTAATTTGTAAATTTGCACTCTTTAAATACGCCTATATTTACATGCGTTACTCATGAATGATTCAAGCCACCAAATTATGTTACTTATATCATCTTTTTCTTTATATGATTTTTGTAAATGAGAGAATTTAATAATCATATAATAAACTCGATCATAAGAATGCAAATTTGATTTGTCCTCTTTATTCATAATTTATAATTTTGAAAGTCAATTAATATTATATAATGTCTTATTAGTTAAATATAAAAGAATAATTAGTGCGGTGGCTGCTGAGCGGAAAAAATAAATAATGGAGTAATAAATACTTTCTCAATGATTTTCTTAAAATCAACTTCCATTTTAAAATCCCAACTCCACCATACTCACTCTCTACACCACCTGCAATCAAGAATTTACAGCGAAAGCCCCTTTGGAATGACGTAGCGGTGAAGGTGAGTGGTCCGGGATCGATAGGTTATGGGTTTTAAATCTCATTGGAACCGCTATGTGTTGCTTGTAACTCTTCTACGTGGTTTGCAGACTATTGCACAGGAGTGGGGTTTACCGAATACGCACTTCGGTAGCAGCTGCGGGTTAGCCTCGTCGTCAAAAAAAAAAAAAAAAAAGAATTCACAGCGGAAGGCAATTCGAATCTTCAACGTATCTGTTTAAAGGTACTGATTCATTCCATTAATGTGCAAATATCTTTGTTAGATCTTGAAAACGAGTCTCTCAACCTCTGTTTCTGGATTGCTTCAATTTGAAGTCTGATTGACTGCATTTCTGCCTACCTCCATCATACGATTGATTGATTGTAATGATTTGTACTTGATGGAGGTGGTCGGAAGTAGGAGATGGTCGTTAGGTTGGGGATGTCTGAAACCGAAGCGTGCAGATTTAGAAATCGTTGATGATTTTGGTGATTTTGGTGATTGCTGATGCAGTAATTGCATAATTAATAGGTTTTGAATCTACTACCGAGAATAGTCAGATTTGCACGGAACGAAATCAATTCTAAACTGGTTGAAATTTCTTCCGTGAAAAAGTCTGACCACCTTTTTGCCGATTTCAGTCGCAAGATTGCTTGCAGTAATTTGTACTTGATGGCGGTAGTCGGAAGTAGGAGGTGGTAGTTAGGTGATGATTTTGTACGATTTGCTAATGAAATCAATTTGGTGATTAGTGCTATAATTATTGCATAGCTTGCTGGTTTTGATTAAAGGCAGTTTTGAATTGATTTTGTTCGGCGCAATTCTATACATACATAGTAGATTCTTGATGCCTCTTCTAGTTACAAACTATGCTAAGCTTTAACGATTTGTTTAGGGCAGCGGTTATGGGTTTTCCTCTTTTAGTAATGTTTGATGTTTTTCACTGCAAATAATATATACATGGTAGTAGACTCTTGATTCTTGATGCCTCTTCTAGTTAAAACTTTGCCTAGCTTCTAGGGCAGCGGCTATGGATTTCTTCTCGTTTAATAATGTTGAAGGATTTTAGGAAGATGCAATAACTGCTATATATACTTGGTTGTTAGCTTCTTGATTCATGATGCCTCTTTTAGTTACAATTGGGCTTAGCTACAGAATGTGGGGTTTTGATTTTGGCAGCGGTTGTGGATTTCTTCTCGTTTAATAATGTTAATGAAATTTTAGGAAGATGGAAGAACTGCTCATATTTATCAGCAAATCTGTTCAAATGGCACGCTCTGCTCTAGATGAGATATCAACGGCTCGTGCCTTCGTTAGGACCCCAATTCCACATTCCCAGCTGAATCCGGGAGATATCACTTGTATGTCTCCTATGCTTGTCCATGGGCTTCAAGGGGATCGACGGGGCAATCAGTTTCTCCGTAACTCTATCAACACAAACTAGTAAACATAATCTACTCTGGACGTGATAATCAATCTTGATTGTACTGCTTTTCTCTCTATCAGTCAATGAAGCCAATATGGGGAAGGACAAAGGATAGTGATGAACACAAACCGGGTGCAGAGAGCATACGAGAGCTGTACGAGCTTGCAAGTTCAAATTATACAGTCCCGGACTCCTTTGTTTTTCAATTTCTTGATGGGTATGTGGATTTTGTTAGGTTCTTTGGGCTCAAAACAATAGTGAGCGGAGAGATAATCCGGATGTTCAACACAGAATTCAACGATATAGCTGAGAATGCTGGGTTGGATCTTTACCCTCCTCACTTGCAATCCCACATCGATGAAGTAAATGATTGGGTGTATTCCTTGCTTGTGTCTTGATCAATTGCTCTGTATTTTATTTCCCCTCATTTTAGACAAATGTGAGGCGATTCTTACTTAAGTGGAAACACAGTAACTGAAGCTGATATAATAAGATTGGATGAGGTATGTTGCCTTGTTTTACTCCGCTCCGCACCGCACCGCAGGACCAACTTCTCCCATTGAACGACATCGTCTTGTATCATCTGCAAAACCAATGCAAGTCCAGTCCTTGTGGAGTAAAACCTAAACAATAAACTTCAGTCATCACCTGTCTAATTTGTGAGCACCAAATTAAAACTCAAGCTCTAAATTGTACTCCAATTAGAAATTGAGTTGTTCCAGAATTCGGTTTGAATTTTAGGGCAATCCCGCCGCCTGAGCAGAGGAGGAGGACAACTCCGCCAGAGACGTGGCGATGGATCCGGCGGTGGCACTCGGCAATTGGCAAATAACAACAAATTAATTTTGGGTCGGGCCATTTATTGTACGGGCTCCACCTTGATTCAGGCCGGCCCATGTAATTATTATGGGCACAGACTAATGTCGCCCCATGATTTTTGATCAACTTACATGACAAATTTATATTCATTGTCCGGTTATTATTGTCTTGACTGTCTTACTGTTGATTTCCTCCTTCAAAACGAGAAAGTAACTTGTAAACTGGAGTATAATTTTTGAGTAGGTCCAACCCGACCAGTGCAGCGGATAGTCTCATGAATTCGACCCGACCTTTAAGTGAATGAGCAAAACTGAAATCATAGCCTCATCCAATCCTGTACGACCGTTAGACTCTCAGGTCAATTCGGCCTACATTGTAATTGTAGTTTAAGTAATTGCTATTTTTGTAATATTGAACAAAGAATTGATCTACCCATCAGTTAGATGCACCCTTTTGATTTGGAGTAAAATTCATTTTTTTAGCCCATCTAATTATTTTAGGTATGTCTCAACGCATCATAGCTTAGAAACCATTCATGACAAGGAATGTCTGGATTTTACTTTTCCTATTTCCAAAATCTCTATTTTGCATATGCCAGCATAATCAACACGAAGACCCATTAGACAAAACAAAAGAGGTTCATGTAATAGAGCAGAAATCTGGAATTATAGATAAAGAGAAGGAATACATAAATCAAATAAATTCCACTATCCCCACTTGACGTCAACCACTCCCTAAATTGATAAACATAAATCATTCTCAAGGAGAGGCTTGCTAGACCAAAAAGAGTGGGTTAATTGATCAAGTTCTTTTGGGTATGTGTTTTTGGGCTAAAATCATATATATTTCGGATGATCATTTTTATATTTTCCTTATTATTAGTGGATTGTTCTTATGTGTGTGGGTCTATTGACCGAGCCTCGTTAAATTATCAGTGCCTATTATTTTCTCTTAGTGTTATTATTTGTTATTGTTTTCATTGGATTCTAAGAACTCGTTCATCATATTTTGAAAATAAAAAAAAACACTCCTAACATATTATATGTACATGACTATTTTAGACAACTTTTTACGGCTCTATAGTATGTTGCAGGTTGTCGAACACGAAATGCGAAACGATACGTCAAATGAACGCGGGACTTGATATTTTCAATAATATTATAATGCTCAACACGCGATTGAACACAACAATTGAACTGTTGTACTTTATTAGAATTATAAGTGCAGCATCAAATCTACTAAGAGGTCATTATTGGACATTACAATTAGAATGCCATCTTATGTCGGAATATTCGAAACATGTCCAACACGATACGTTGGATGTTAGAAGTTTGTTGCCTTGATTTATAATATGGTGCTTATAGAGTGATATTTTTTGGGATTTAAATTCCGAAAATTCAAGAAAAATTGACAGAGAAACGACAAAATAATCCCCACCCATAACGTGCAAAACCGTAAATTATGGATTAGATTATGTTTATCTCATTGGAGCCTCTATAATATACGTCAAAGAGGTGGGCCCGCCGGCCCAATAATGGCCACATTATGCACAGTGAGTTGGCCCGCCCACCTTACCTTATCAGTAAGAGCATCCACACTCCGTCTCATTTCTCCATCCACACTTATGGATGGATGGGAGAAAGCGTTGCATAAGAAATAAGGATGGAGAGAGAAAAATTTTCGTTTAAACCATTGGATGAGGAGAGAGAGTCTAGTGGTGGGACCTTGTTTAAATTATTGTCGGCAAACAGTTCGATTATAGGAGAAAATCGACACAGCTTCAATTTTTCTACCAATTAATTGAAAATAACTCTTTCTTCAATTGAAAGAGACGATCTCTGAAAGGCAAACAAGCAAAATTGAATCGTTGCCCAGAAAATCGAATCGAATCGGCAAACACCAATTTTTCCACCAGTTGAAGATTTAAACTCTTAATTTCTTCAACTGAAAGAGAGAGAGAGAGGAGGGAGAGATCTAGAGAGAGCAATCTTCCCTGCGAAACTGATTTGCCCAAAAAGGGGATCTTGAAATCCTGCTTCGACGCTGGCTTCTGCGAGGAGGAGATGAGGCGCTGGTGATGATTGACGGCGGCAGCGGTGGAGCAGAGGTCCGCGTGGGCGGCGGCGGTGCGGGGAGGCAGGAGGTACGAGAGAGAGCGGTGGAGGCAGGAGGGGGAGAGAGGAGAGCGCGGCGCGGTAGGAGGGGGAGAGAAGAGAGCTCGGCGCGGAGGGGGAGAGAGGAGGCGCGACGCGGAGGGGGAGACAGGGGGGAGAGAGGTGGTGAATGATTCAATTGGAAAAATAGCCGTTAAAAACTAGCCGTTGCAAACTAGCCGTTAAAAACTAGCCGTTGCATACTAGCCGTTACAAATTAGACTTATATATAGTAGTGAATGATTCATTGTTCCTCACATTCTCAAAAAATGGCTCAATATTCCACAAACAGTTCTAGTTCATCCAGTAACAACGAAGAGCAAATCAATGATCCAGAGTACGATTTGTATGAAGCGATTCTTCAACATGGTCAGGCAGTAATGGCAGAATATGAAAGAAGGTGTCTCCAAGCTAGGCGTCAACCGAGAAGGTACATCGAAAGGAATCGTGAAGACGGACACGAAAGACTTTTCAATGATTATTTCGCCGAGGTACCCGTGTATCCCGATCACATATTTCGACGGCGATTCCGAATGCGGAGAGACTTATTCCTCCGAATAGTTAGTGCACTTGAGAATCACTCGTCATATTTCCAACAGAGGAACGATGCAATATATCGAAGAGGCTTGTCTCCTCTACAAAAATGCACCGCGGTAATTCGTCAATTGGCCTACGGAGTACCAGCCGACCATCTTGACGAGTATCTCCGAATGGGGGAATCAACTGCAATCAAATGTCTTTTTACATTCTGTAAGAATGTGGTGGAGATCTGGGGCAGTCAATACTTGAGAAGGCCAAATGCAGCTGACGTTCAACGTCTTACTCAGATGCACAATGATAAACATGGATTCCCGGGAATGCTGGGAAGTCTTGATTGTATGCATTGAGAATGGAAGAATTGTCCAGTCGCGTGGAAATGTTAATTTACGAGGGGACATGGTTCTCCTACGATCGTGCTAAAAGCTGTCGCTTCCCAAGATTTATGGATATGACATGCCTTTTTTGGTGTAGCTGGTTCACGAAATGATATTAATGTGTTAAATGAATCTCCGTTATTCAACCATGTGCTCTCAGGAAATGCGCCTGAGACTAATTTTACGGTGAATGTCACACATTATAATCAGGGGTACTATCTGACAGAAGGAATTTATCCAACATGGGCTACTTTCGTGAAGTCTTTTCCTTGCCCAGACGAGCCAAAGAGGAGCCTTTTTAAAGAAAGGCAAGAGGCTGCCAGGAAAGATGTTGAACGAGCGTTCGGGGTACTCCAAGCTCGATGGGCAATCGTTAGAGGGCCAGCTCGATCTTGGTACAGGAAAAGAATAAAATCCATCATGTTAACTTGTGTAATTTTGCACAACATGATTGTTGAGGATGAGGGAGATATGGTTGCATCGTTTCCCAATGATGAAGATGATGAACCCCCACAATTCGTTCAAGGTCCAAATCCAGAATTTCGAAATGTGATTCGAACCAACTCCGAGTTACGTAACAGCGATGTGCATCACCAACTTCGACACGACTTGATTGAGCATATATGGACTCGCTACAACAACAATTGATCGATTAATATTTTGATGTACTAGTTCGTAATTTTTATTTTAATTGTTGTATTGTTTAATTTTCCATGTTATTGCAAGTTCTTAAATTATTTTTTTTCCCTTTCTTAGTATTTATTGTTTAATGAATTTATCAAAATTAATTAAGATTTTTTTTATAATTATTTATTTATTCGAAGAGTAATAAAAATATTATTATATATTTGTTGTTATTAAAATATAATGTTTGAAAAAATTAAAATAGTGGGACCCAATAAAGTAAAAAAAAATATATGGATGGATGAAGGAATGTAGTTGAATGTTTAAAAATTGAATGTTTAAAAAAAAGCTGACGTGGTGGAGAGAGAATGTGATGGATGAGTGTTTAAATAGATGAGCAATGCGGATCCTCTAAGGGCCAAGTCCGTACCGAGCCCCGTGAAGGATAAAAGTAGGGCCCACTCCGTAAAGATTTTTATGAGGCCTAATCATTAATCTACCATTCTACCTTTGCTTTTACTCAATGGAATTTGAAAGACATGATATTTAGCCAACGGTTTGTAGACACGATTTTTGCCAATATTTTGTAGTGCTTTTCATCTACAGTCTTGGCCACGCTTAAAGGGGGTGTTTGCAACAGCTTCTCTATATCTTTTTTCAGCTGAAAGTTAAAAATAAGTGTTTGCAATTTACAGCTGAAAGCTGCAGCTTCTCTATTTGAGATGGATAGATAGAGAATTTTAGACAGCTGCTATTCAGCAGCTTTCCAATTGCAGCTGAAATTTATTTAAATTTTCGGACTGTTTTACCCTCTCAAAAAATTAATTATTCCAATTCTGCCCTTTACTATGTTGGAGAAAACTATTATGCAAAATCCCTTATCTTCATTATATTACTCTCGTTATTCTCCAAAAAGAAAGAAAAGAGAAATCCCTATTCGACTCTCTACCGCCGTCGTTGCCTCTCTATCGCCGCCTTTGTTGCCTCTCTATCGCCGCCGTTCTTCACCTTCACTATCGTCGCCCCTACTCGACTCTGGTAAGCTTTCTCATATTTCCTCCGAGATTTCCTTCTTTTGTTTTTGTTTTTTCTGTTTTCGATACATAAAATTCGGATTTGATGTTGCCTTAACCAATCCTGCAAATCTTTATCTCCTTGTTGTCCCGTTTCCTCGGATAAGAAGAGGAGGCAAAAGGAGTTCGGGGATTTTTGTTTGAGTTGAGTTCCTGGGAGACGAGCAAATCCCAAACCCCCAAATCAAATTAATTATTCTGGGTTTTGTTGCGTAGAAACTTATCTCAGTCAACAACCAATGAGTTTGGTTTCTTGAGCTAAGTTAGGAATGTGTTTTACTCAAATCACTATAACACTGTGATTAGAGGTAGCTATGATTCTCAGATGAATTTATTATGACTAGAGATGAGATAGTTAAGTCATTCCTAAGGCTGTGTTGACTAACATTTGTAAGTTGTTGCTTTTTGTGGAAGATGTATGTTATTTGTTGTTCCGGATGCCTATAGTTTTTGAAAGACACTGCTAGGCATTATCTGTTCATATATGCCTTTCGAAGTGTTTTTACCATAAATCGGTCTTCTATAGCATTTTATAGAGTCTTGAATCTTTCAAATGCTTATAGGGTATGCAAAAATTGTACCTTTTTAACTCTGTAAACGATGTTCTGCTGCCCAGATCGAAGGGGTTATTTAGGAACTGTAAAGTAACTTCCACAAGGAGAATTTCACATTAATGCATTTGAATTATTGGTTCCGTTTTGGATTCGATCGGATATCTCTCTGCACAATTTTGTTCCTAATATTCATATCTTCTGATGCAGATTTTTGTTTTATAGGTATGACAACACAAATGAATTCATCACTATATTCTCAATATCTTTCTCAATCCTTCCCACAACAAAACTCTCAAACTCCTACTCAAAGTCAAGATGAGGTAGTAAGCCACAGAGGGAAGACAACTTGGGATGACAACAAAACTAAGGTATTCATAAATTTATGTGTTGCTGAGGTATGCGCCGGAAATCGACCTGGCAGTCACTTTAGCACACTTGGATGGAAAAATCTCGTTGAAAATTTTAACAAGGTAACAAACCTCGACTACACTAGAATTCAATTGAAAAATCATTGGGATTATTTGAAAAGAAGGTGGAAAGATTGGAGAAGACTTCTAAGAAACGAAACTGGACTAGGGTGGGATTTTGAGAAAGAAACTATTGGTGCTACAGACGAATGGTGGGATAGAAAGATTAAGGTATGTTTCTTTTTAATTTTTGGTTTAGGGTGTTTCTTTTCTAATGCATTATATTTGGAATTTATTGCAGGAAGCCCCTGAAGTTAAGATGTTTAGAGATAAAGGGCCACTTTTGGTTGCTGAGCAAGAATTCTTGTTCGATGATGTGATAGCTACTGGTTCTCGTATATGGCTTCCAATTTCTTGTGTGCTACCGCCGCATATGCAGGAGGAGGATGTTGATCCAGTAGATCCAGTAGACGATGATACAACGCCAATCAATGTAGATCCAGTAGACGATGAAGGATCAAGCTTGCGAAGAAAAAATCCATTTCCAGCAGTCATACGTAAGAAGACTAAGAAAGCAAATACTGGTGAAGCCCTTGCAAAATCTTTCTTAACTGTAGTGGAACTCATAAAGAATAAGCGAACATCTCCAACGTGTAGTCCACAATATACTATTAAAGAATGCTTGGAAGTACTTGAGAAGATGGACAACATTGAAGATGGACAATGCTTCATCCCGTTAGCCTTGAGTATAGTTGATTGTTGGACTTCTCTTTTGCTGGGATTTGTTATGCTTTTTGCTAGGAACTTGTTCGTGCGTGTTGCTAGGTGTAATGCTTGTTATGAACTTCTGTTGTAATGCTGATTTATGACTTCTGCTTGTTATGACTTTTGGTTTATGACTTCTGGTTTATGACTTCTGCTTGTTATGACTTCTGGTTTATGACTTCTTATTTAGGAACTTCTAGTGTAATGATGTCTGGTGTAGTTATGACTTCTGGAGTAATTATGTCTGGTGTAATGTGGTGTATCTGTCTTTCTTTCCACTCTTTTCCTACAGAAGATGAAAGTAATGGAATGATCCATCAATGCAATTGAGTTTAGGAAATCCTACTTTAGAATGTAGGGATTGAAACTTAATACGCTATATAATAATGAATCAGAAAGAAACAAGTCAATGAAAGCAAATCACTTAGACCAGGCTAGTGCAACTATCATAGTCAGCACCTTTTGCAAAAACACTCAGGAGAGCCCATAGTACATAAACACATTACAATATTAAGTTGTCTTACTGCATATATCATAGTCAATTGGGAGAGCCCATAATCTAATCAATTGGGACCCCAATCCTTGAAAACATGATCATGGTGCATATATCATCTCGTACTTTATTCATTGATGCATTGTCGGATGCATGATTTGGGCCATGATCCCGAACACCACCTCCATTTCCAGGATCATCTCTTCTTGTATCGTGTGCCTCACTAGCATGGATTTGAAAATCTAGATCATCGTAGTGATTGCGCCGAATAAAGTTATGAATGGCCATAGTGGCTGGAACAAGTGCTACTTGGTCTTCAAACTTCAAATTAACTGGCATATCATGCATAATTTGAAATTTTGCCTTCCACACACCAAATGATCTCTCAATAGCAGACCGCAATGAGGAGTGAGCATGGTTGAAAGCTTCAGTCGGGTTTTTATAAACAGAAGCACGTTGAAAATCGGGCAAATGATACTTTTCGCCTTTGTACGGAGTCAAGAATCCTTGGATATTAGGATATCCAGCATCAACCAAATAATATTTTCCTAGTAAAAATCTCAAAAGACATTAAGAACTATTACAATTTAGATGAAAAATTTATATAAGAATTAACCACACCTGGATGAGGCTTTGGAAATTGTTTTTACGGATCCCCTAATGCATCAGTAAATATTCTTGTATCATAAGCACTTCCTTCCCAACCAGGTAAAACATAAGTAAAACATAGATCGAAATCACAAATAGCCATGACATTTTGAGTGGGTGATCATTTTCTTCCGATAAAAGGAATCTGCTCATCTAAGGGCAACTTAGCAGGAATATGCGTACCATCCATAGCACCAATACAGTCCTAAAACAAACGAGTTGAGTAAGTTATTCATTTGTAGTTCTTATTTTAGAAAAAAATTAAAACAAACTATACCTTGAAATAAGGGTAGTATTTTGAGTTGTCTCCTATACACGGATGCACATCAAATATATCATGAAATGGACGGATCCAATCTGTCGACATCTTCGTGGCCGCTTTCAAAACCCTATGGAAACTTTTACTTATGGTAAATCCAGACCTTTGAAAGATTTCTTGGAGTTGCCGATTACCTTCTCTTGTCCCAACTGTCATCAAGAAAGTAGCCACTTGTTCCTCCACAGTGATACTTCTCATAGGCCGAAGACCATAAACATCAACCAATGTCTTACATAACATGAAGAAAACATGTTTCTCCATCCTCAAATTTTCATAACATCGACGATCAGTTTCACAACTTAACATATCCATCAGATTTGCCCAACCACTAAAAGGCCTAGTGTGACAAGGAACCTTATTTATGTATGTCTCATGATATGCAATAGCTCCCATGCACAATGCCATTAAGATATCATCTTCACCTTCACTATCTTCATCATGAATGTTTATGTTTCTAGCATTCACATCATTCGAATCCATTCTGTTTAAGATGCACATATACCATTAATTATTTCTTCATATTCTAAGTATGCTCATTTCATTTAATTATTAAAAAAAATATTAAAAAAAAAGATGAACTAATATTCAAAAGGAAAAAAACGAGATGAAGTAATATAAAAAAAAGGAGTAGCTGAAGTAATAGAAAAAAAACGAGATGAAGTAATTAAAAAAAAAAGGTCTAAAAATTAACTACTTACCTTCTTATGAATCAAGCATTAGAGCATTCTTTCTCTTCTTCTTGGTAACTTTGGTTCACCATTCTTGATTGTAGAAGATGATTCTTGAGTAGATTAGATATGAATGACAATGATAGTTGAAGTAATCTTTCATTAATGTTCATACCATTAAACAAGGTTTGGTAGGTAGGATTTTTTATTTAAGTAATAAATCTTTCATTAATGTTCATACCATTTCTTATATTAATATGATATTGAAATATTTAATAATATAATATTTATAAATAGGATGAAAAAATGTGATGATATTTTAATATTAATATATGTGTTTAATATATGATATTACTATATAATATTTATATTAATATGATATTAAAATTTTTTAATAATATAATATTTTTAAATAGGATGCGATTGGAATTTTAAAGTAAAATTAAAAGCATACAATAAGAAGCAACTTTTCAGTTTTATGTATATTAGGGGTAAAATAGTCATTACATTTAAAAAGTAAAAATAAGCTACAGCTTTCAGCAGCATTTCCAAACACTATTTTCACAACTTTCAGCAGCTTTCAGCACTTTTCTGCAAACACCTACTGATTATCAAATCAGCAACTTTCAGCAGCTTTCAGCAACTTTCAGCACTTACGGATAAGTTACAGCTATTGCAAACACCCACTAAATCACACCAACTTCTGCCTCCTAGCTGCTGTTGAATATTTTAAGAAGTGTTATTATACAAATCTACCCACCTACCCTATATCAAACACAAAACTATCCAACTTCTTAAAAACTATCCACTATATACCAAAATTGTCTAAAATATCCCCACTTTTTCACTTTTCTCACCTGAAAAGTGTCAGGTCAATGATCGGACAGTGCCCAATCGGTCGGACATGGTCCGACCGTGATCGGACCGTGACTGGACCCGTGATCGGACCATGATCGGACCGTGATCGGACCATGTCCGATGTGTCCGACTGTGATCGGACAGTGCCCTATCGGTCGGACCATGATCGGACCCTCCGGTCGGACCGTGATCGGACCATCCCATATATTGACTTTATTGAAAAAGTAGGGGTATTTTAGTCTATTTGGGTATATGGTGTAGTTAAATATAAGAATTGGGTAGAAATGTGTTTGACTTTACCCAAATGGACATTTCACCGCCGGACTCTTTTAAGAATATCCTATCTAGAAACTAAAAGTCGATTTTGGCCCTTTATTTATGTAATTAATGATCCAAGTAATTAATTATTTTTTTATTTAAGAAATAAGAAAATAATATTCATTAAGGATAAATATATTGTTTTATACTTTATATTTTGAAACTAAATAAAACACCTACACTTTCTTCCTTTATCTTTCTCTCTCCTTACCTATCTTTCCCCTCATCTTGGCAGCGGCGGACGAAAGTCCGCCCGAATATTTGTTGGTAAACACAATTTTATATCTGTTGGTAAACACAATTTTTTAAATGCATAATATGGTGTTGGTTTATGCATAATTAAGAATATCTTTATGAATAAAACTACATGTTATTGGAAATTATGTTATACAATAAAAATAAGTTTTGTGCATATTATAGTACTTGTTTATGCATAAGCTGAACAATTTTATGCATAGACTGAAAATCTTGTATAAATTATTATACTATAAAATAAAATAAAATAAAAATAGTCTTTATACATAGTAAATTACTAATTTATGCATAATTCCATGCATTTTTATGCATAACATTATATATTTTGTGCATATTATGAATTTACAAACACAATTCATCATACTTATAATATATAACCTAACTCTCCTTCTCTCTCTAGCTAACCATATTGGAAAACCTAATTTTTTAATGCTTAATATGATGTTGGTTTATGCATAATTAAGAACATTTTTTTGCATAAAATTGCGCTATGTAGATATTATGTTATACAATAAAAATAAGTTTTGTGCATGTTACAACATTTGTTTATGCATAAGCCTGAACAATTTAAAGTATAGACTTACAATCTTGTACTCCCTCCGTCCCATTTACTTGTCTTACTTTCCTTTTCGAGTTGTCCAATCCATATTATCCTCATCCAAAAATAACAATATATTTACGCACAACTACCCATTTTTCTTTTGTGAGACCCACTCATTTACACATAACTTTTAATTTTCCTAAATAATCGTGCCGAAAAGAAAGGAGACAAGCTCAATGAGACGGAGGGAGTACAAATTATTACATTATAAAATAAAAATAGACTTTATGAATAATAAATTACTAATTTATGCATAATTCCATGCATTTTTATGCATATCATTGTCTGTTTTGCGCATATACACACACAATTCATCATACTTATAATATATAATCTAACTCCTTCTCTTTCTAGCAAGCGGCGACGGGCGGGGTTAGATTACTAGGGGTTCTCACATTTGTTGTCTTTCCCCAATTTAATAATTATTATCATTGTCTACTAATTTTGCCTCTTTTCTAATTTTATGAATTAATAAAATTTTAAAAATAGATTAATTGTACATCATAAATCAAATGAATATCTAAGGTCTTTAATGATTATTATGGGAAGTGGTTCTATGTAGTGTAATGTGTGTTTGATGTATGAAACTAGATTATTAATGTAACATTTATTATTGTATAATTGTATAATTATAATGGCGTTCTAGTTACATGTGTTGTAAACTAATTCATTTATAATATAAAAAAACCAATTAAATCATAACCATATATACTATTCTTGTAAATTTTGTTTTTTCTCCCCTAATGTTTTAGTTGTTGATCACATTTTTGATCATGTAACATAAAATTATCCTTTTTAATCATCCAACAGAGAATTACCTCACAACATCCATTTTCCATTCCTGAGATATCTCTAATTAGTGTACGACTCTATGTTGTATTATCGCCTTACTAATAAATTCTTAATAAATTATTGATAAATTAGACAATGAAAAATGAATGCGTCAACTACAAGATTTGATGGATGACAAAAAAGATAATTTTACTCTTTATATATGATTAATAAAAACGAGAGAGGCCGTAATATCGGATTAAAAACGCAAGCAAACAGAAATTTATGTAGAAATTAGTTGAAGAATTTCCATTTTACTTTTCCTGAAGTCGGCGTAAGAAAACCACTCAACAAAAACCGACCAAAAATTGATTCTAATTTAAGTGAATTGACGAACAACAGTGATGTTCAATAGAAATGGAATTGGTTTCAAAATAATGATGATGTGATAATTGACGCAGCGAGGAGAGATGAAATCAACTGACAAAAGCGGAGAAGATAATGGAAAGATAACGACATCAGCCCTCCCTGTCTCCTCTCTCTCCCAGACGCACGCACATCACACTCAGTGCCGCACGAAAACGACGAATTCGGATGAAAAAGAGCTCGGGGTAGGGCTCAATCGGGGCTAGTCGTGCAGGGGCGCCTGCTTACTGTGGAGATAGCAGCCCTAAAAGCAATAATGAGCTTGCCGCATCGTCAATGGAGGGGGAATGCAGACCGTGATTGACAAAGATAACGTGCTTTGGCCAGATTTCAACGAGATTTTTGCAGTAAGTCCACAATCATCTATAACAGAATTACTGCGATTAGAATCTCCGTTAGATTTTAATTTTCTAAATTAAAGATCAAAAACCGGCAGGCAATTCGGAATTGCTGCTGTATTTCGGCGCTGATGAATTTGGCACTTCGCTTAATGGAGGAAGTTGGAAGGGTTTTTTTGAGATTTCTAATTGTTTTGATTTTCTGATGAAAAATACATTGAATATTGTTCTTAATTTTACAGTTTGTAGGATAAAAATTGGAGCAGATATGCTCCATTGATTTTAAAATTTATCAGACAAATTTGCTGAAGATTTATGATGGCTGGGAAATGAATAATTTTAGGAGCAAATTGTGCAACTTTTGGGGAGCAAATATGCGTGGGGCCCTAATCCCCACAAAACCCCTATAATTTCAGTGGAATCCGAAGAAAAAAATGTACATTTTGAGTCTCCCCTCTTTTTTCAACCATTGAAATCTTCTCTTGCTCCAGCAATAATTTGGTCACTCAAATGATGAGTGGCCAAAAAGAAGACTATTAAGAGTGATGGGGACAGCAAAAAGGGGCAAAGGGAAAAAATATTTTTTAAATTGACTATAAATAAACTATCTGTTTCTGTGACAAACACTGGCAATATTACTTGATATTACCGAGTCTTGAATTTTTATATTGGATGCTGTGTTTTGTAATACAGAATTGTCAATACTTCTTTCCAGAAATAGTAGTTCTTTCTAAATATAGGTTCCACTTTTAAGGTCCTCCTCTCCGTCTCACACCCAAGCACAGTGAAAGAGTGGACTCTCTTTAATTTCATAACGTAATTGCCTTAACACTTTTCTGATTGTGTTTTCAATCTGCACTGGTTGATTGACCTGGAAGATGTTGTTTTTTATTAGTAAATCTGTTTTAGGCCTTTAAAAATCTTCTGGGTTGTTAACAGATTAACTGTTTCTTGAATTTGCATTCAGGATTAAGTTTTTACGTTCATGTATGTAGTGTTGTGTCTGTGCCTCTTATGTTTTGGGATTATGTTCATTCTTTCTTCAGGATTGACTTTTCACATGGATAGCTAATGCTCATTGGATATTTACCTTGCTGGACTTTGGACTTATCCTCTCTCCCATTGTTTGACTTTTCAATCTTGGGCTGGCTATATTTTTTGCTCTTAGGTATTCTTTCCCTATCGCCATTCTGAAACGAGATTGATTGTTTCTTTGATCAATAATAAAAGATTGCTGTTAGTTTAACCTCCCTTGACTGAAGGGTGAGGTGGTAGACAATAATTCAAAACTTATCTTGTTCTTTTTTTGTGTGAAGAAGAGATGATTAATGCCTCTACTGGTATTTGCCATATTAGTCTCAAGATTATTTTTTCAGAGTTGCAATCAGTAATCTATCAACATGCTTCTCGTGTGGATCTATTGATTTCTGCTTTGTTGTTTCTTATATTGTTGATATTTTCTGGGAGGCTCCTGTTTGGTTGCTTGATTTAGACAGTATCATGAAGATTTCTTATACAGATGCTGTAGGACCTCTCGCTACTGTATTACGATCGTATGATTCTTTGAGGAACATGATTGAGATCCAAGTTCTAATTTTGAAATGTTGCTTTATTTCCTTAGTCATCTTGTTGACACAACTTAACTTCCTTAGCCCTCCTCTTCAATGCTAGGTGCTACAGCAGTCGTTGAAGAAACTAAACACCTCCAGTCGTCTTATCTGATTTCTAGAAGTTTTATATTGCTTCTCTGTATTCAATATAATTCAAACACAAACTGCTAAGTGACTTCTGTTCATTAATTGTAGTGAAGCTGGCTCATGGATGCGAAAACAGCTAAAATGGATTTAAGAGCCCACAAATCTGGATCTTCCCACTCTGAGGAATCAGCACTTGATTTGGAGAGGAATTACTGCGACAATCTCAATCCGCTTGGATCAAGCCCGCCACTGGCAGAAGCCCTTTCATCAGGTGGCCAGCTCTCTGAGAGCAATGCTGCTTACTTTTCATGGCCTGCTTGCAGGACAGACCCTTGTTCAGAAGATAGGGAATATTACTTTGGGAATCTTCAGAAAGGGGTTTTACCTGAAACCATTGGTCGTCCGACAGGGTTGCAGGCTTCTACGTTGCTGGAACTGATGACTATTAGGGCATTTCATAGCAAGGTTTTGCGACGCGTTAGTCTGGGCACTGCAGTTGGTTTTAGGATTAGGAGGGGTTTGTTGACAGATATACCAGCTATACTTGTCTTTGTTGCTAGGAAAGTTCACAGGAATTGGCTGCATCCTTCCTACTGCCTGCCTCATGCTCTTGAGGTTCTTACACCTGATGCTTAAGTCTTTAGTTTGGTACAATTCTGCTTTCACCCTTTCGTGAAGCTGCTTTGTCGAAAAACCAGAATAAGATGTGTTCCATATTTTTAGCTACTTGGGTATTTTTCATGAAATCATATACTTAGTGTAAGATTTCAAATACTGAAGGAAGCCAAAATCTATAACTTTCTCCATCTGTTCCAAGTAACATTTTTTTTAAAAATTAAAATACGTAAATTGTGCAAAAATCTTGAAATTTATGATTCTTTTACAACATCCTTGCATTTTCAGTTCTTTCTGATATATTTTGCAGGGACCTGGAGGTGTTTGGTGTGAAGTTGATGTTGTCGAATTCGCTTACTACGGAACGCCAGAGGCTACTCCGACGGAACAACTCTACACAGAACTTGTTGATTGCTTTGGCGGAAGTGATCCTTGTATCGGATCGGGATCCCAGGTAACATGTTTTCTCATGTTATACTTTGTTTCTTAGAAATGTTACTACAAGTTGTTCAATGTATATTCTTGGGGGTAGCATTGCGTTTTGTCTTCACAACTCTATTATGTCCTCATTATCTGTTCAAGTATTCAGTAACTCCCCTGCATGTTTGAGGTTGCTAGCCAGGAAACTTATGGAACGTTGGGTGCCATTGTCAAAAGCAGGACAGGAAATAAGCAAGTCGGTTTCCTAACTAATCGGCATGTTGCCGTAGATCTTGACTACCCAAGTCAGAAGATGTTTCATCCATTGCCCCCTAGTCTTGGGCCAGGGGTATATTTAGGTGCTGTGGAAAGGGCTACATCGTTCGTCAATGATGATCTTTGGTATGGCATTTTTGCTGGAACCAACCCAGGTAACATACTGGAGGTTGTCTATTATTATTGTAAATAATCTGTTACTGTAAAATTAGAGATTAGCTATGATGAATCTTTATCCAGGGATTAAGAAATTAAGTTACAACTGAAGACATAAAAGCTGGGAATTAGCATTAATTCATTTCAGCTAGTGACTTCACGGTTATATTGTTTATCTGTTCTCCTGTTTGTAGCATTTAGAACAACTGTCATTACTTCCTCAAGATTGTTTCTTCTCATCTGATAATCATTCTGAATCTATGGGTTTTAGTAGTTCTTAATATCTAGTGATAAGTCACATATTCAGTTACACTTCGTGTAATGGTTTCCCTGCAGCGAGTGTGGGAGGGGCGACAGAGAGATCATATTTTGGATGGGGGGATAGCAAAGAGAGTGAAATCAGTAAATATTTGCCCACAAGTGAGCCCAAGCACAAGACAAGACATGCCGAATCCTTTCCTTGATCCGTTCTTGGATAATTTACAAGAGAGAGGGACCCTTTATTTATAGAGGCCAACTACTTGGTGGCTACGTGTAATAGGGGAGAGAGGGAGAGAAGAGAGAGAGAGCCCGGGGTGTGTGTGTTTGTGTGTGACCTATTACATATATCTAAAGCTAATCTAAAATATAAAAGTATAGTACTAGTTACGTAGCATATTCATTCTTGAAAAAGGTGTTTTTGTTTCTTGATTGTGGTCATCGGACACTCTTAACATGTTCATTACAATGCCTTTGTGATGCAGAGACATTTGTTCGTGCTGATGGTGCCTTCGTTCCTTTTGCCAAAGATTTTGACCTGGCCAATGTAACCACAGTGGTAAAGGGTGTTGGTGAAATTGGCAATGTCCATCTAATAGACTTGCAGTCTCCTATTAACAGTCTTGTCGGAAGGCAAGTTGTAAAAGTTGGAAGGAGCTCCGGCTTGACAACTGGGACCATAATGGCCTATTCTCTGGAGTATAATGATGAGAAAGGGATATGCCTTCTTACTGATTTTCTTGTTGTGGGAGAGAATCAACAGACTTTTGACCTTGAAGGTGACAGCGGAAGCCTTATCCTGCTGACAAACCAAAATGGTGAGAAACCCCAGCCCGTCGGCATTATTTGGGGTGGGACAGCTAATCGAGGTCGGTTGAAACTGAAAGCTGGTCAACCTCCTGAAAATTGGACTAGTGGAGTAGATTTAGGGCGTCTTCTTGATCTCTTAGAACTTGATCTCGTCACATCCGCAGAAGGGCTTCGCGGTTCGTATTTCCAACTACTATGAACTCCTTACCGCAATCAGGCTTTCTGGTCCATGTAATTAATTTCCTAAAACCGCATGGGAAATCATTTTTCTCTAACAAATTTGATTTTCACTAGTAAGTTCAGTATAGATAATATTATGATTATCATATATAATCAATATAGTCGACCTCTGATTGTTGGATAAAGGCCCTTAACTTGCTTTTGTTGTATTATATTCCTGAACAATGTGATGATAGGATATATATCATATTTTCCTTTACTTCATTTCTACAATTGCTCTTAAAGTTTCATCTCCTGACTGCTATTTTTCTCTCTTTCTGCTTCTTTCTTGTTTTACCAAATAGATGCTGTGCAAGAACAGAGTGATGCATCGCCACCAAGAGGTGACTCCATCGTTGGAGAATGCTCTTCACTTCGGCGCACCAAAACAAAGCGTGAAGATAACTCTGAAACACTTCCTCCAATGATTCTGCAAGTTTCTGCCAATGTTGATTCTCATCAGGGTTTATTGCCTCCATCCATTGGTGATGAGTTTCACATTGAAGGCGGCTGTCTGGTGGTTCCAAGTGTAGAACACCAGTTTATCCCAAGCTTTTCTTGCAAATCTCTTTTAAACCACAGCAAACAGGAGGAAAGGATAGAACTGAAAAGCCTATCACGGTTAAGAGATGAATTTGAAGGAGAACTTTCTGTCCCCTTACAGTTAGGGGAACATGAACCAAAGAGAATAAAGCAATCCAGTTCTCCATCTTGCTGAGTTTCCCACTCAATGTGATTTTACACGGCTTCAACCATATCTTCCCAAGCTTCCTTCATCTGTCAGTCAGTGAAGTATGAAACAAGTCCTTCTTCCCTCACAACTTGGATGGGAGGTATATTACATTGTAATATTGTACATTCAGTTGCAGGTGGAACTGAGACTTCTGTTGGGAATTCTCACTATTTTTGCCCTTATTTTTGTGAAGGCTACTGGTTACATATATTGATATTCTTATGTGAGTTCAAATTATATAAACGTGAGGCCAATGGTAGAATAAAATTGTAATAGTTATGTTGGTTGTATTAATGTAAAGACTCTGAACATATGAAATAATGTAAGTGGTATGCCACAAAGTGTATATGATATAAGCAATAATCCACAAGATTTGCTTTCGTAAGATCTGTTTCTTATTGTCCATGGTGTAGTTGATGAAGGATGAACAGGGCCGTCGCCTGTTTCGGGTCAGACCCGGATCGGGTCCAGCCCGAATAAGAATCTTTTAGAGTTGGATGTCATAAAGTGAACATATTTATGAGCTTGTCACATGTCCTCAGATTCTCTCTCTGTATGTTTTGGTACCAAGAAAAGTATGCAACTAGCATTAGTGGCGCCAAGCAGTGCTTCTTCCCTCTCAAAACAGGTACCTAATTCTTTCTATTTCTTGCTTGAATGTGTAGATTTTATCCTATCTATGTTTGATTTTGGAAAACTTTCAAGGTTTTGCAGAGGAAGAGATTCAAGATTTGTGGGGAGCATGAAGATAGTAGCAACTTTCAGAAACAAGATAAGGTGAAGGTGTTGAGATTTCTGGCCCCACCACTTGTGGCTGCATTTATAGCCTTATCTCCCATTTCCAACCCCCCTAGTAAGACACAGCTAACCTTGTCCTCATTCTCTTCAAATTTTGAAGTCATCTAAGCAATATCTTCATTGGTGTCATTGCATATACGTTTTGAGAATCTAGATGCATATTTTTCGAAATAAGAGGTTTTTTCTTTTTTGTGTAATCCAAGATTGGTTGAGGCCCTTTTCGTTTTACGTCCTGTAATTTGCAGTTTCAGCAGGGCAGACACTAGATGTTCGAAAAGGTGCCACCTTGTTCAACCGGGCTTGCATCGGATGCCACTACGCCGGAGGCAACATAATACAGCCTGTGAGTTTCCCTCTCAGCCATTGTTTTTCATGTGTAATGTATTGATTTTCCTTCATTCGAGAGGAAGGAGCTCTCCAGTTTTCGAGATTTTCTCTCACGATAGTACATGATTCATTCATAGATGGTAAATTTAACTACAAGGGTCCCATATATAGGACTACAAAGGGGTCTAATTCCTAAATTACCCTTAATCTAGATTTGTAAAATAACAAGATATATAAATCTAATTCAGGTTTTGTATTGTTTTCCGACTAATTTGGTTGCGTTTGCAGGGCGCCACGCTCTTCTCAAATGATCTTCAGAGGTAACAAAAACATCCCATGGCATAGTAGTGAATATAGATAGGTATAGTGAGATTGTGTGCTTGTGTAGAAATGGAGCTGATTCAGAAGAGGAAATATACAAAGTTACGTACTATGGGAAAGGGAGAATGCCGGTACGTTGTCGTTTCAATCATGAGATCGTCACTCAATTTTGGGACTAACAATGGGGTGTTTGGTTTAGGGGTTTGGTGAGAAATGCAGTCCAAGAGGTCAGTGCACTTTTGGGGCTCGGCTAGGAGAAGATGAGATAAGAGTGTTGGCTGAGTTTGTGAAGTCGCAGGCCGATCAAGGCTGGCCCAAGATAGAAATTGAAGGAGAGTAGTTCACTCTCTCATCAATGGAAGGAAAGTGTTGGCCCAAGTGTAATAATAAGATATAATATAACTTATGTAATATGGTTACCGGACTTATTATGTAACTCTGGAGTTTATTTAAAAAATACTATCAGTGAGCCTATGTGAGTCTGCATCTGGTAGAAATGAGCGGTGTGGATCGTCCATTCTATTTCTTGTGTTCCATTTTATGTTTAATCGATGAAATAACACATGAAACGGGACACAAGAAAATATGATTGATGATCCTTACTGAAAAACAAAAAAGTTTGGAAAATTAAAAGTAGGTTAAATTTAGTGCGGACCCAAATGGGGCCCTTTGTATTGTGCATAAAATATTTTAAAAATTATTATTTCATCACTTGCTTTTGAAATTTAGTTTTTATGTGATTATAAAAATGGCCTAGAAGATTATTAAGGGGGTGTTTGGTGCGTGGGTTTACAATCCTACTATGGGAATGAGAGAGAAATGATACCCATATAATACGTTTGGTACGTGGGTTTCGACACCCTACTATGGGTTTCATACCCAAATAGGAATGAATTTTTTCACACCCATGATCTACTTGGGTTTGAGTTTCCAAACCCATGATAATACGTTTAATAATAAAATTAATTTTATAATACTTAATTAAAATAAAATAATTAGTTAAGAAAACAATTATATTAAATAAAACTTAATATTTATCAAATAATAAACGTTATTATTTTAAAATATTTAAACATAATTTATAAAATATTTTTAATTTAATAAAAAATAAATACACTAATCTCATAAAAATATATAATAACGTAATAATATTAAATAAAATTTATTTTGTTAAATAAGAAACATTATTATTTAAAATATTTTAACATAATTTATAAATATGTTTTAATTTTTATTAAAATAAATATTCAATAATCAGGTAAAAATATGTATAAAGTATCTTTACAATTATGTTTTAAAATATTATATTATTTTTTTATAAATAATCAAAATAAAAGATAATGTATTTTTTATTAAAATATTCCTGTATTAAATTTTACTAAATAAAAAAACATGACCCATGTCATTATTATTTATCACGTTAGAATATTCACAAAATTATTATAATTTTTTATCTAAATTATCAATTCTCATTGAAGCCTAAGTATAACCAAACATCATATTTGGTTATCATACCCATTCACTAGTAAATACCAAGCATCATTAAAGGAATCACTCATACCCATACCCAATCACCTTACTATCATACCCATTACCATTGCCATACCCGAATTCTTACCAAACAGCCCCTAAGTGTTTGAATACTCCTTTCGTCCCGCTTGACTTGTCTTGTTTTCTTTTTTGAATTATTCTACTTGACTTGTCTTGTTTCTTAAAATGAAAAATAATTATTATACAAACTTCCACTTTTTTCGTGGATCCTATCTCTCTACACACAATTAATTATTCTTCTAAGTCTCCGAACCGAAAAGAAACAAAACGAGTCGGACGGGATGGAGGGAGTATATACTTTGAGTAGCCGTTGCTTGTTTGTCTCTTATTGCAATTAATCAAGCATTTAATTTTTTAAAACAAAAAATAAGCCTAATTAGAAATAGAATTAGTCATTACCTTCACCTATGTTTGGGTCGTACAAAAATTAAATAACTTGATTGGGATTGCATGTTGTAAACTTCTTGGTAACAAATGAACTGATCTGAATCGCATTAACTATTCACAATGAAAAAAAAATCCGTAATCACTATTCATAATATATACTTCCGTTCCAATTGTAATGTCTACTTTATTTTTTGCATAATTTTTAAGGAGAGTTGTTAGTTGTCAGTAGAGATGTATAAAAGTGTAAGTCATACGAAAAAAATTATGTATAATAATTTACTAAAAAAAAATTAAACATTATATTTGAAACAACCCGAAATAAAAAATTGAATATTATAATTGAAACCGAGGGAGAATTAGATAAATTTCATTTTTGATAACCGTGTACCAATACTTGGGGATTACATCACACTAAATGCCTATTAGCATGTGGATGAACAATTCCCAATAAAAGATGGAGGTAATGTACCATCAATTATGTTAAGAAAATGACTTAATCGTGTCACTAATCATGCCATATAATTTCAGATGACAAGTCAAAATCTGTCCCTCGTGCTTGGAACTTTGGAAATAAAGTTTGATTAAAACATACTATAAACTATTCAACTCCATGTGGTGGTTATTGATTTGTTACCAGAGACTTATTTGATTAGTCTACTGACAACCTTCTTTACCCACTAATTTCTGACCAGATTATTAACAGCCGTGCACTAAATTTCAACTCAAATCTGGTCAAATTGTCCTAATTAAATCTTATATGTGTAAATTAATTAATCGAATTGAAATGTCAAGATTGTCTCCACGTCGGGCCACATCAGCACATGATTGTGATATAAGAAAGTTACCTTCACGGTTATGCTTTTGCTACGTTTCGAGTTTTGTGTTAATCAAGATTTTAATATACTCTCTTCGTCCCAAAATTCTTATCTCTTATTCTTTTTTGTGACGTTTCATAATTCTTTGTTCCTTTACCTAAAATAGCAAATTATTACACATACTTTACTTAAGGGCCCCATCATTTTAATCACAACCAACCATTCTTCATTTTAAATCTCATTTTCATCTAATAATTTAGAAAATTTTAGCTATATTATGTAAATCGATTATATGTGACAAGTTCAATTCAGGCTTAGGTAGGATTTCAATTCGTGATTTTTGTCCACAAAATAAACACATTAACCGTTATTTTGATTATTCCCAAGCATATACGGATCTAGGGCATGTGAAGGTCTCCACACCCCTCAATTGTCTACTTAATGCCAATTTTTCTGAATATTTTTGGAAAAATCGGTATGTATTGATGCTTGATGTTAGTATGAGATACTTCATTCATCTCGCTCCAAGTGACCCATTTCATTTCGACGTGAGAATTAAGAAAGTGGATGATAAAATATAAGAGATGAATAGTTTATAAACTAAGAGAGAGAAGATAATTGAGAGAGTAAATGATAAAGTATGAAAGAGAAATGATAAAAAATGATAGAGTAGAAGAGATAAATAATAAAGAATGATAAAATAAGAAAAAGAAATGATAAATTATGTGAGAATTTATGATTATTTTTTAAAGTTGTTTCATTTTTTTGGAAAAAAGCCATTTGAAACGGAACGTCTGAAATGGAAAATAGATCTTTTGAAGCGGGACGGAGGGAGCATATAACTTCAAAGCAACTAAGTAAGGTGGACCCATGAATTAGAATTGGGAAGCGAATTCTAGAAATTATGAAGGGGAATATAACTTCAAAAAAAATATTAAAAAAAAAAACGAAGTTAAGTTACACAATTTAGTGCTTGTGTAGGTGTATTTGTAAGAGCAGCAAGACAAATATTTACTCTTATTTCCTTTAAAATAAATTAGTAATATCAGCAAATGCAATCTGAATTTACTTATATTGGTTCATGCCAGCCAAAGGAGCTTATATACTTAGCTAACTATATTAATGAGATCATCAATATATCACATACTAAAACAAATTCATAAATGATTTCTAGCACAATATTATCATCCTCATTTTTCATATTTATCCAAGCAATGCAAAATTGAATATAAATCTTTAATTAAAACAAAAAACCAAAGTAACCAACAAAATACAGAAACAATAAATATATCATCAAGAAGATTGATATACCATAAACATAAAGGCTAAAATAAATGTAAGCAAAGACAAACTTATTGAAAGCAGCTCACCAGAATTTTAAGAAAGCAACCTGTGAATTAATTTCACAACTACATCGTTCTACTACTCTAATAACTATACCCGACCGCGTAATCTTAGAACGAACAACACACACTCCATCCAAATCGTATAGAATTCTAAACGGTTCTCAAATTTATACTATAAGTTTTGAAAAAATTAATATTTCATCCTCTAATTTCTAATCTTGGATCAGTTCGTAACGGCTTTAAATAAAAGCATCGGGTATAGCATCTACGAGACCGTCCAAGGAATATATAGGCATCACTACTTTTGTTGAAATTCATGTGGGTAAAGAAGAATAAAATTTTCCAAAGTAGGGTTCTTTTTAATTTAAAAAATAAAATAATGATTTTTTTTAGGTATCCAAAAGTTGCATGTATGATGACAAATTCTTACACAAATAAACCTACGCACATATAGTTTTACACAACGGTCCAAATGCGTGACTGTTGGTAGATCAACTGTCCGCCACGAAAAGTCGCGTTTGGCTCCGCCGGACTACTCAATTAAATCTGGACTACTTTACACAGAACCAAATGCATGCAGCCAAACACGCTTTTAAGTGCAAACAAAACCGGATTTATATGCTTGCATAGTTGCATGTATAGTCACATCCACACATATACATACACATACCATACACGTGTTTACAGATTTGTTCTTACCGGAAGCGAGATCCTGAATCTCTCCGAAGAGGTCGAATCTGGTGTTTTTAGCGAGTGACTGAAGCTGCAAGAATGACCTAATCGCGCACAAACATTTTGAAAAAACAAATTAGGGCAGAAAAAAAGGAGAATCGATCGAAGAACAAGAGCAGATCCGAAATGAAAATTTTGAAATCGAAATGGAGAAGAGCGATGGATTTGAAATTCGAAAACATTATGTGCGAAAGCAGATCATGCTGGCAGCTTCAGCCTCTCGGACCAAGAAACAAGCGCGATGAGGGCAAAAGGGGGAAATCTGAAGGGAAGGGGGATTTTGGTGGTGAGGAACAGAAGCCATGCATATATGTGTGTGTATATATATGTATGAATGAATGTTATGGATGGATTGGAAGATTTTGGTGAATAAAGTTGAAAACTGTGGAGCTTTAATGGCTGGTTTTCTGGCATATTCTTACAGCTATTGAGACTGACTTCTTGCCTGGCCGAAACCCTTCTTCACCCTTCAAATAGGATGTGTAGATGTAGTCTAACTAATCTCTCTCTCTCTCTCTTCAAACAAACAAAAAGGAGCTGGCTTGGATAGGACCACATCCCATGTCTCAACTAGTATACTAATTAAGGTGATTGGTCCATATTAATTTATTAATTAGGTATTATTATTATTATTATTATAAGTGCTTCTAATTAATTACTTTAACTTCATCTTGCTGTCTCAAGTAAACTTTAAGTAAATATTAAATGAAAATTGAGACAAAAACTTCAAAGCCTAAGGACATATATAAGAAAAGGAGAAAATTACGCAAAACCCTCTGTTATTAAATTGAGTTAATGATATCGTCACACTATTTTTTTATGTGCAAATTGTATTTTCCAATTAATTTTGTCAAATAATCCGTCAAACAGAACTATCAGTTCTCAACCCATGACAATATTGAAATTTGTAATTAAGCTTGAAAAAAACGATTAAAGGGTTAAAAAATCTTCAACCAATTTTCCATTATATATCAACAATATTCCATAACTTAATCAGCTATCTTTAGCGAATTAATTGGCATAATTAGTCGGAGGAAACAATTCTCATATACAAGAATAGTTGAGGGGTCATAACTCAATTTAATAACTGAGATGATCAGTTGCTTCGTATAAAAGGCGATATAATTGAACATGAAGAGAGAGGGAGAGAGAATTAGCTGAGGTTGTAAAGTTGTAGGATGAAGAGTTGACATAAGAAAAATAATTGAAGTAAATAATGGGGCTAAACATGTAGGTAGGACATAAATTAGGGTAGGAGAAATAATAAATCCAAAACAATAATTATTGTTTCATTTAAATTTAATGTAAACGCGGCGGCGCATGCTTGGTTCTGTCACATGGGCTATGTCGTTGGCCCAGACAGATTGCAGGGTCCTTTCCTTTGTAGTTATTGCCTATACTAGGCCTATTTTAACATATCTCTATAATAATGTATTGATACATGTTTTCATTTTCATACATTAGCTCGCAAATCATACAAAACACATAGCAATAACGTCTTTTTTCGATAGAATCGAGTTTAGAGATTCTAATTTTTGAAGGGTTTTCAACATTTGAATAAAAATCCTCAATTTTGCCAACTCTAGCTAGGTATAATGTGGGTCAAGGGTTGAATTAGTTGTCAAAGAGTTCTACTTTTTTTCTTAAAGATAAAAGAAAGTCAATGCTTTTTTCCTCTACATGTAAACATAGTCTATGAGTATGTTAGAGTTCAAACATCTCTTTTTTATATATAAAACTAGGGAAATTTATATAATATAATTATTGAGGTGACAACAACTAGCGACGTTATTATGTCCATAGATAATAGTTTGCAAATCACACAAATAAATAAATTATATTGAGTTAATCATAAGTGACAACAACTAATGAAACAACAGTGAAACTAAAATTCGAAAGTAATCCTGATGATACATTGATACTCACTCAGTGCATCGGTGGTTGTACCACCACCTAGCTTCACTAATGTTACAAGTTAAACATCTCGACGGCTGATTTATTGTATGGTAATATGAGTATTTTGATGTGGGGGAGAGTAATTGGAGAGAGATAACATATATTTGTCTTTAGGTTGGAATTGTTGTTGGTGTCCATGATTGACAGACAATGACCAAAAAGACAATGCTGGCCCTAACGGAAGTGAAGGACCACACACTCTCTCTCTCTCCTTTGTTTCTCTCTCTTCACGGAGAGACATAATTTATTGTTAATATTATTAGAGTTGATTAATGAATGGGATAGGAGGAGTCACATGGTTTTGCCGTCTATTTAGCTTTAAAAGTCTTGAAATCTTGATCATGTGATTAAGGTTTGGTCCGTTGCGGTTGTTGTTGATAAAGCTGCCCTCCTAACATTTTCTATGTTTTTTTACCCCTCAAATTTAGCTTTTTATTCGTAAAAATATCTCATAAAATAATGGAGATAATTATGTAAAACAAAAATGTTATTTATTATTTATTAATAGTGTTTTATATTGTAAATGTGAAGTTTATAAAATGGTCTTCTGAGTTCCGATTAAGGCCTACGTGTAATACATTTGAATTAGCCCAAGTAGAATTGGATTCTATGACAGTCTACTAGATTTTTGAGCCCATACATATATTACGTCCGATGTTGGATGTATAAGAGTTAATATTTTTGTAGTCAAATATCTTAAATTTAAATTTACTTAGGTTGAGTTTGTCGGATATAATTATTTTAGTGTGGGTTAATTGAGTTACCTAGTGCACGTAAAATAGCCAAAACCTAATTTTGAGGTTATTTTTGAAAGAACTTATTAGCATCTTATTTTAAAAAAAATAAGCGTTTATACATGCGTTTGGGAGAGACTAAAGAAAAACATCATAGTCTAAAAAATAAGTTGTTTCATAAATTGGTAGGAATAACTTTTGAAAATAATAGTTAAAGACTTATCATGTTTTGTGCTATAAAATCATATAAATACTTTTGTATATCGTTTTAACTTGTTCAAACTCACTTTAAAGTTCTTCCCGATTATGTCATAAAAAATATAAAATCAAGATTAAATATCATATGAAGGTATCAGTGCCCTCGGGTGGATGTTGATCGGTGACCAACACAAGGATCAACACCTGCATACAGAGTTTTGACTTGCAACGGAAATAAACAAATAAAAATAGAAAAAAAGAAATTTTTCCACAAGGTATAATCCACTATCACAAAAAATTATAAAC
The DNA here is from genome assembly GCA_028984105.1 of Lavandula angustifolia. NCBI lineage: Eukaryota > Viridiplantae > Streptophyta > Magnoliopsida > Lamiales > Lamiaceae > Lavandula > Lavandula angustifolia. The sequence goes on along the minus strand of CM054802.1, from coordinate 31,547,182 downwards.
GAAACAAAGTAAGACAATCACGATCCTACTCTACTCTGTAAATCACCAACAAGGCCAAACACTTATGACTCGTTGTTAAACACAAGACACAAATGCTTGAACAATCACTCTGCCCGAATATGTCAGAATTAACTTCCACTCGCTAACTAGACTACGCTTCTAACAAATGTGACACTCTATGTTTGCGAAACACTCTCGGGAACACGATATTTTTGCTAAACAACTCTGCCCAAACGAGTTCAAGTTATTCAACCGATGAACTCAGGTATTTATAAAGTATCTTGGCTTGTAGGCCACGTTCCAAGCAACACGATTCAACCACTAAGTTTGCAGCCACGAACTAAGGTAGTTACAAGAATTTTTTTTGTTTATTTGATTGATTCTCGTTCCCCACTTCCCTCAACTACACAAGTTCACTTCAACACTTCAGTCTCCACTTTTAGTATACGTGAAACTCAGGTGGAAGACTAGGAATCATTTTCCTATGGAATCAAGAACTCCTTATAATCGCTCTCCACTTCTCACACCAACCACTTCAGAAATTGATTTGCACTTTATTCTCTCTAATATAAATTCATTATTTATTTACCAACACATAAGTAAATAATATTTACGTGGAAAATAGTTATCATGTAAATCCATAACTGTTGTATTATTTACCACTACCACTGATATATTTGAAATAATCTCAACATCATGCATTGATTTCTTTGGTAAAGAGAGAAAATTCTTATTCACAATTCAAGTATTAATAATCTCAAAATTATAAGGGCTCATTTGCAAAATCATTGAGCATAGAGGATGAGATAGTGGTAAGAGTATGTTGTTTTGTGGTAAAAATCACTTCAATATTCTCCTAATTATAATATGATAAATCTAAAATTAAGATTAAAGTATATGCAATGTTAATGAGGGAAATTCCAGTCACGATTCTAGATGCATACTTTTTTTTTTGTTGACGAGGAACCAGCAACAGCTTTTTTTTTTTTGTTGACGAGGAACCAGCAGCCGCTACCTTTGGTGCGCATAGGGTAAAGGTCGCTCCTGTGCAATAGCCTGCAAACCACACAGAAGAGTTAAACCACCCTTAATGTGACAGGGTGAGGCTCACACATAGCGTGTCCAGTGGGAATTGAACCCATGACCTATCGGACCCGGACCACCCACCTTCACCGCTATGCCATCCCAATGGAACAATTTCTAGATGCATACTTGATACCTCATCCCGTGGGGGATTCAAGGTCACATGACAAGGAGGCTGTCCGGTAGCGATCGTCGAAATTTAATTTTTATATGTAATTTTTAATTTTTTTTTATGTATTTTGTTTTTTGAAATTATACACTTTAACCCGTCTATTAAAATTCAAAACTTGTCACCCCTCCATCGTAATCCTAAATCCGTTATTCTTACTCATATAGTTGATATTTTTTTTTTAATTAGATATGTAGCTTATTCACTTAACTGCTCTCACTTGAGAATTAGTTACCATCCAGTTCGTTCCCTGCTGTACCTTCCAATTCAAACCAAAATTGCTGTGACATAAATTCAATTTCTCCTTTCCTAGGCAAACTAAAAAGTCAAAAGCAGGCATTTCCCGGTCAGCAAAAAGTGAAAAGAATATCAAAGAAAAGAACAGAACAGAACAGAAAAAACGGAAACTAAATCCTCGATCCCTCCGAAGCACCGATTATGGAGCGGTGCATAATCGCCTCATCATCCACACTCGATCTCTCCCGAATTTCCCACAAACTTCTCTCCGAGCTCCCAAGATTCTCGTTCTCGAAGAGTTTTGCCGCAATTTCACGCCCTCTGAAACATGAATCTTGTCGAACACCTGCCTCTTCTTTCAGTGGTAGAAGGGGACTCTGCACCAAAGCTAACGTATCAGAAGTTTCTGAGGCGAAACGGTATTTTAAAGTCGGCGCCGAATCAACGGGGCCCATCCATTCTGATCGACTTCTCGAAGTGATCGAAATTGCCGCCAAGACTGGTGCTGAGGTTTATTGATTTCTCTTCTTTTTCTTTGTGTTTATGCAGGAATTTTTCGAATTGGAGTGGGCTTATGGTGGAATTTAGTTAGTAAGAGGAAAGTTGTTGACGAATGATTATAAAGGGATTAGGGTTTGCTAAGAACCTTTGATTGATTAGTTTGCTAATTTGGAAGCGTTATTCTTTTGTTTACCCTGTTCTATATGGTTCATAATGTGTGTTTTCTATAATGTTGAGATAATTATTTTAGATTTTTTTTTTGTGGGTGCTATAAATTTCCTAATCCTTTTTTTTTTCAGATAATAATGGATGCTGTGAATAAGCCTCGAAATATAACCTACAAGGGGTTGACTGATCTGGTGACTGAGTAAGACTTGTTGCCACTCTCAACTTGTCTTACTTCTGATAGAATCTTGGTAAAATGGAAAGATTTGTACTCCCTCTGTCCCATATAATATGTCTCCTATTTCATTTCGGACTGTCCCATAGAATGTATTATCTTTCCAAAAATGATAAATTATTACAAACACTTTACTTATGGAACCGACCCCTTAATATAACTTTACACACAACTTTCAAAGCTCCATAATAACCGTGTCCAAAAGAAAGGAGACACATTCTATTGGACGGAGGGAACACAATTTATACGTTTTGTTACCACTTTGTGGGAAATTATTAGGTATAAATATAATTATGATTCTGTTAGATACATGCATCTGACTCGATTGGTGTAGTAGTATCTCTCCCCTAGAAAGCATGATTTTTATACTGAGTAGGCTATTTTGTGGTGCTAGTTTGTGAGTGAAGAAAAAAGCAGTTAATGTTAGTGTTGCGAATAACTCTTTGAGGATCAAATAGTTGTGCTAAGAAATTATGTGACTGAAGGTTCATTATAAATTTTTATTGGATTTTTCTCCCTCCTATCTAAGAATACAATATTTCATCAGCTATAAAACATTAAGTTATTAGAGAATATTGTTTTTGTATAATTTTCCTTTTGGTTTGTATTTTAACTGAATGGATATTCTGCAGCACAGATAAAATGAGTGAGGCTGCTATTCTAGACGTGGTAAAGAAGAACTTCCCAGACCACCTCATTCTTGGGGAGGAAGGAGGAATCATCGGGGACTCGTCTTCTGATTATCTTTGGTGTATTGATCCCCTAGGTATCCTTATCAAGCCCCTTTTTAACATATTTCTCGAGAAATTGTGAAATTTGGATGTTATTATCATTACTATCTCATTATATTATAGCTGGTGAAATTTGTAATTATCATAATAGTGATTTATTTGGTAATTAAAGCCTCGACGTTTGACTGTAGTTTCTCATTCTACTGACCTTTGCTCCAACATTAATGCAGATGGTACCACTAATTTTGCACATTGCTATCCCAGCTTTGCAGTTTCTATTGGTGTACTTTACAAAGGAAAGCCAGCTGCTGCCTCTGTGGTATCACGGCATATACTTTATGACTTATCAACGTTTTAAGGTTAATTTCATATTACAGAGGTTAACGTTATTGTCTTTGCCTGTAGGTAGAGTTTGTTGGTGGACCGAAGTGTTGGAATACTCGGACTTTTACTGCAGCCGCTGGTACAAAATTCTTACTTTTACTCTTCTAAGTATTTAACTATACTTTCACCTTTAAGTGTATTCGATATCCACAAAACTGCAGATAAAGGTGCATTCTGCAATGGAGAGAAAATTCATGTGAGCCAAACCGATATGGTGAGTTATCGTGTCATATGGCATGAGTGGCTTTATCATAGTAAATCTCTCACCTTATCTGATTGCAATTTGTTTTTCTGCTTGCTTTTGTTTTTGCTTTTATATTATCGACAATTTAAACGAGGCTTTCTCACTCGACAGTCTATAAGCATGAAATAGAGTATTTATTTTTAGGAGTCAATTTAAGCTTTTAATGCTGTCAAATTTCTTCTCGATCAATGATATTATGTCTAATTTATAAATACTAGATCGAGAGATCACTTTTGGTTACTGGATTCGGATACGAACATGATGATCCATGGGCAACCAATATGGAGCTATTCAAGCAATTCACCGACGTTAGTCGGGTAAAACACTCATCTCTATCTATAACCACACTGCAACTTACACTTCAATACTCTGTTTACCTGCCATATTATTACACACGTGTTTGTGAATTATCGACATTTGCCTACAATCCCAATATGAATGAAGGGTGTGAGGAGGCTTGGTGCAGCAGCAGTCGACATGTCTCATGTGGCCCTCGGAATTGTAGAAGCCTACTGGGAGTATCGTCTTAAGCCATGGGATATGGCTGCGGGTGTTTTGGTAATTTCTCATCTCATGTGACAATTAGTCCACTATTTTCAATAGAGTTATGCATGTTTTCTAACATTTTTGCCGGTTAATATCTCATGCTTTCAAGTAGATAGTTGAGGAGGCTGGGGGAACGGTTTCGTGCATGGACGGTGGAAAGTTTTCCGTATTTGATAGATCCGTCTTGGTATCCAATGGAGTGCTTCATTCTAAAGTAAGTTAACCTATCAAACATCAATATGCAGGTGGTTTTATTCTTTGGCCAATTTATGCTATGAGATAGTGAAAATATATTGAGGTGTTAAGTTTGTGGGATGAGTTCCTTTGACATGATTGGTTGCAGCTTCTTGAGCGCATTGGACCAGCCACAGAGAAATTGAAGGACAAAGGACTTGATTTTTCACTATGGTACAAGCCTGAAAATTATTACACAGAACTTTGAGGTTGCCTACTTTGATTGCTTTGCTCGAACGTTACTATGGACATCAGGTTAATTTCCTACCGGCCCTAATGTAACGTCTCAATTTTCAAAACTTAACAAGGGACGCTACTTCATACTTAACATGCATATTTCAACTCTTTCAAAACATTTTCATTCAATAGAACCGTTGCAAAACTTAGGTTATTTTCATACTCAACGGAAGTCTTAAATAAAAATTTACCAATTCTAACATATCAAAAGAAATAACGTAAAATTCATAAACTAAAAACAATAATTTAAATACAATAATTCCTCCTCATGACCATCACCACCGCGCATCGGCCGAACCATTTCTTAAAAATGTTAAAATGATAGGGATGAGTAAGATTACTCAGTGGGAAATACATTTATCCAAACTATAGATTATATCAAATATAAACATGAATAACTAGATCATGTAACATGAAGTTGTAATTTGGTCACATAGACCACATGAACTTGTAATTTGGCTACACAGACCACTTCAACTTGTATATTAGCCATACCGACCACTTGAACTTGTAATTTGGCCACACAGACCACATGAACTTGTATTGGCCACACAGATTATATGAACTTGTATTGACCACATGAACTTGTATTGGTCATACATACCACTTTCTTACATGTCTGTTGTCAAAACATGAAATATAGAATATAATATATAATAAAGATAAAAGTAATATTCCCCATCTTAACCTTGACTTTGAAAAAAATAATGGATATCAATGTTTAAGTCTTGCGCGCCGATCCTATACATGTAAATTTATCTTAATGACTCTACATGGAATGTCATGCATGCATCAATAATTCAAATAATTCATAAATACACATAGATCAAAATAATCAAACCAAAATGTATATTATACATAATTTACTTTTTAACATGCATTTTTAATGATTTCACATAGTAATAATCTTAATTATATTAATTACAATCTTATTTATATTGATAATTCATTTATGCATTGAGTAATTCGGCAATTCATGAAATCAATTAATGAAATCATAAAAAATATTGTCCTAAAATTATAGATCTCTAACATTAACAACATATTACCTAGCTATTTCATGACAATAAAACTTATCATGACGAAAATTTTTATTTTTCAATCTACATGCATGTTGACAAAAAAATTTGACACATCAAGAAACAAATTAATAAATAAATAACAAACGTCCTAAAAATTCTATATTTTTAACATGAATGACCTAACATATAATATATCCTATTAAAATTCAGCATGGTCGAAAACAATTTAAAGAAAACATGAAAAATAATTTTCCTTTCAAGCTCATGGACATGTTGTCAGAAACTGGCAGGTTACGAAGAACAATTTTTAATAAATACTTATCATGCTTGTAAAATTCTAAAAAATAATAGAGCATACTAGACATACCTAGAAAGATAATCCTAAATTTTCACGAGATGACAACGGGAAGATGTTTAAATAATTCTTGAAACAGTTCGCAGATATGCTGGCAGATTTTTGAAAACCTAATGTAAAACTAAATTATGGACGACTAAGGGTGTATTTATAGGCCTAGATTATCTAAAGATTCATAATCATATAAGGTATCAAATATATTTTATCCATAATTATTTTCGTACTTATATAATTTGGATAGAATTTATTCTATCACTTACTACATAAGAGATTCAATTATGATATAGACACAATTAAAATTGATCCTAAAACATGAATATCATACATAAAATATACTCCCTCCGTCCCATTATTTATGTCCCATTGGGACTGGGCACGGTAATTAAGATAGTGGAGGTAAATGTGTAAAGTTTTGGTGTAAAAGTATAAAGGGCATTTGCTTAGATTGATTGTGGTCCACTTATTTATTTCCTTATTTGGTATGAGACATAAATAATGGGACAATCAAAAAAGGCAAGTGGGACATTAATAATGGGACGGAGGGAGTATATTTTAATCATAAAATGTACTATAAAATTAACTCCAAATTATTTTACACAAATATAAAATATTCTTGCCTCATAATTCTAATATTATTTCTATCTCAACAATAAACAATATAATCATAATATGATATAAATAAACTCATTCAAAGTTCAAAATAAATTTACATAATAAAAATGATTTAACGAAAAATAGCATAGATGCTTTAATTTTCATTTTAATTTCTAAGGCGCGACTTACAGAACTAAAACACTTGATAACATACATGAATAAATATGCAATGCATTTTATATCGAAAATTTCGGGTGGGTTACACCTAAATTGTGCAGTAACCCGAATCCCAGATTTCATGTGTAATTCTTGAAAAAAAATTGTATCGTCCCTTTTAAATTTCAAAACTCGCTTTCTAGAATTGCAGATTTTCCCCCCTGTTGATCAGTTCTATTTGATTCATGTTGTTGTCGAATGAAAACCTTTATCTCTTTGCAGGTGTAAGCATGCATTCCTCCAAATAACGATTTTATGTTCCGAACAAGCGAGTCCTACATTTCGATCAATTTAAGTCGATTGTTCTCATGCCAATTGATTCTTTCAACAAGGGCCAGCTCCAGAAACACTTTGTCTTCCAGACTTTGTGAACCCATACTCAGAATAAAGGTAACATAGCATGGTATGGGCATTGTTCTTACTTTTCAAATAACGGCATGTAATTCATATTCTTCCAAGTTTAAACTCTTAATGCTGTAAAATTGACATTTGTAGCTCAAATTCTGAGCTTGATGTTGTTAGCATCATATTCTGATTCTTGATCTTGGTTGCTGATCTAGTCATACATGTTATGATCGATTTTATTCTTATTTTGCGATGAAATGGTGGTGTGGAGGAACACCAGAAAATCCAGCCGTATTTCTATCTTGTGGAATTTGATGCCATTGATGTTGTACCATCTTTTTTTTGTCATCCAACGTATAATATAGTACAAGATTATAAGATAAATTCTGTTTTCTAGCAAGAATCTTACCCCATCCTATCACTAAGTCCTAACCGGTTACTTGTCGTCACCCAATCTATACTATTTATTGGCTCATTACTCAACTTCATAAATTTCTTGATATAGTATAGACGCAATGTCATTTCATGCAATGGTGGATGACGAATTTTTAAAACCCCAAATTTGACCTATATGTTTTGATAATTTACACTGTTTGCCTCTTTGAAATTGCAAAAATTGAACTCCAAAATACAAATTATAAATTCTGAATCTGATCCTGAAAATTCAAGTGTTATCAAGATATAGATTCCTATGAGATGGACACCCAATTGAATTACACTTGAAGAAGAAGTATGAGAGTTTGAAATGGACACTTTAGGAATCTCTCTGCGTCTTTATTCCTTTCTTGTACTTGATGAAAACATCCGTACGACAACAAGATGGCTAGATGAGAGGGTTATTTCGTCATTTTCACTCGATGCTTTTCCTTTTGCCTTGTCCAACTAGTCTGCTCAGACAAATTGACTGCTATTGGGGACCCACTTCTCGTTCTTACTTTAACCAACGTAGCTTGCTCTCAGCATCATCTATTTCTTTGATTGAATCCATATCTATATCGTGATAAGAAAGGGAAACGAGAGAAATATCAAATGTTCAAGTGAAAACATGTAATGCCATGTCTTAGTCTAAAATAAAATAAAAAGAAAACAAAAAAAAAACCTCAAATATTGCACGAAAACTAACTATGTGCGCATTTCAAATGCTCAGAGCATAATACATGATACGACTTTTTATTTATTAATGTATAATATCTCAAATACCTTTAAAATATTTAAAACAAAAGTTACATAAATAAAGGGAAAAAACATAATTTATTGACAAATGAACGGTGTGAAAGAGTTGAGATCGTTTCAGAAAGGAGAAAAGACAAAAAATACTACTAAACCTTCATATGAAAATGTATAAAACAGTCTAATTAAATGATGTTTCACGAAAATCCCTCCCATTAAATTTAAATATGTGCCAATTTCAAATGCAAGGAACATGACTACGTAAGATTTTTCGTTAATGCATAATATCTCAAATACCGTTTAAAATATCCTAAAAATATTCCCTCCGTTCCATTTAAAGTGACGTATTTTCCTTATCAAGATGTCCCATTTAAAGTGACACGTCTCTAAAAACAACAAAAAATGTGTGGACTATATGTAACTACCCAAAAAGTCAAATAATTTATATACATGTAATACCACTTTCTCAATTCTCATGGCGAAAAGAAACGTGTCACCACCTTTCAAGTTTTTTGCAAATCACCACATTTCAAGTTTTTGCTAGACCAGTACCAACTCAAGAAGTCTGACCGTGTATCGAGGTCGAGGTCTACATGTGAGATGGATACCAACTCTACATCTGAGATCGGTATCAACTCAAGAAGCCTGACCGTGTGTCGAGGTCGATATCGAGGTCGAGGGGGAAGGGAGCTACTGTGAGAGAACAATGAGATGACAATGAAACTCAAGAGCGTTGCAGCTCAGATTCAAATGATAGATTTTCAGAACTTTATTTTTTAGACACTTCTAGTTATTGGTGACTTTTGAATGTAATCGATGTTATACTGTTTTGAAATTTGTTTATGATTTTAGATTATATCAGATTCTATTTACTTTGTTAGAGATATGAAATTGACTAATGTTAATTTTTGTTTATTGAAATTTAGAAGGGTTCAATTTTATTTTTTATTTTTTATTTTCTTACGTGTCTTATATTGCAAAAACTTGAAAAATGATGATTTAATTTGAAAAAAATTGAAAGGTGGTGATTTAATTTGCAACTGCTTTTCATTATCAAAACGGCGTCATTTTGGGATGGCCACATGAACGTCTAAGTCAGCATTTCGGTAGTCGGAAAAAAATTGATGGTTGAAACTTATTGATTTAATTGACAAGTTTTAAAAAGCATACTTTTTTCGCCAAAACCCCTAATATATAATTTATGCATGTTCGCCTGAATAATATTAGATATTTGTTCTACATTTTTCCCTTATAAGTAAAGGAACAAAAATAAAATTCAATTCCGTCAACATTTCATTACATAGAAGTAGTACAAAATAACCATTTTGATTATTACACTCATCAATATGCTTATTCATCAACACCATGATCGAATTCAAGGCAACTCTCTTACATACACATGATGAATTTTGAGGCCTCCCTTCCACTTCCCACTCCAAACCTCGTACAATCCGAAGTACACCTTCCTATCATTCGAATTACAAGCTTGCTGTCCGCCCTTCATCCATCTCCCTTTAATCTCAAACTCTCCCTTCTGATTAGGGTTCATCGAAATCTTGGTCCACGCAGTCTTCCCTTCCCTCCCCTTCTTGATCATAATGTACACCGGATACTTCCCCCATCCGAATGCGTCCGGTTTCAACGACACGTGGAACCCGACTTCGCAGTTCTTGCTCGGATTCACGTCGTCTATGAATCCGGTGACTTCGAGCCAACCCACTTGGTGCAGCTCTGCCTCTGTATTCCTGCACCACGCTGGGTTTAACGATTTTTTTTATGATGAGAGAAATTACGAGAAAGATTTCATGATAAACACGATATACTTTTATGCATTTTTCCCGACAAATTAGCAATTGAGATTAACTCACCCGGTTTTTGGTACGGTCCAGTAACGATTGTCGTTGCCCCAAACAATGTTGAGTTCGTTGGGTGGAATCATCATCTTCCCCTCCTTATTATGCACCATTTGAGATTAATTAGACACAGAGAAAATCTGAGTATTTTTAAATTGATGGAGAGAGAGAGAGAGAGAGAGAAGATAATATGATTTGCTTACTTTGGGTGTGAATGTGATTGAAGGATTTCCTGAATGGTGAGGGGTGGAGTGAGAAGCCATTTCGAGATCAGACAAGTTGAACAAGTTAGTTTGATGATCATATATATATATATATAGTTGGGAGAACAAAAGAACTATTCTTCATTATTTGCTTACTGTTCCCTTTTTTTTTTATGACGAGGAACCCGCAACTACTATTTTTGGTATGCATAGGGTAAACTTCGCTCTGTGCAACATGTAATATATAGTTGGGAGAACAAAAGAACTATCCTTCATTATTTGCTTAATGCTCTCTTGTTTTTTTTTTATGACGAGGAACTCGCAACCGCTACCTTTAGTGCGCACAGGGTAAACCTCACTCCTGTATAACATGCAATAAACATCGCTCATGTGCAACAACATGCAATATATAGTTGGGAGAACAAAAGAACTATCCTTCATTATTTGCTTACTGCTCCCTTGTTTTTTTTTTTAGGACGAGGAACACGCAGCCGCTACCTTTGGTGCGCACAGGGTAAACCTCGCTCCTGTGCAACAACATGCAATATATAGTTGGGAGAACAAAATAACTATCCTTCATTACTTGCTTACTGCTCCCTTGTTTTTTTTTTTTTGAAGACGAGAAACCCACAACCGCTACCTTTAGTGCGCACAGGGTAAATCTCGCTCTTGTGCAATAGCCTGCAAACCATACAGGAGAGTTAAGCCACCCTAAGATAACAGACACACATAGCGCTTCCGGTGAGATTTAAACCATGAGCTTTCGATCCCGGCCAATCACCTTCACCGCTACGCCATCCCATGAGGACTATTGCTCCCTTGTTCCCTAGATGCATGTACGAACACGCACACAAAGCATCTGGATTTATTTATTTATTTTTTAATCGCTTCTGTAATGACTTAATTCGTAGCAAAATTACTTATAGTCAAACATTACATGTTTTAATTTCACTCACGTCTTATAGTTGAATTATTGCTTATGTGTAGCTTGTAGTCTCAGAAGTTTCATGTCTTAGTTATCCTCATTAGTGGAGGACCTAGGAGCACGTTTATAGAGCGAATTCAAAGTTACGAATTAGATTGTAAAATCACAATTTTGGGAGACAGTAGACGAAATTAGCAGTTTTGGATATTAAATTATTAAGTTTTAAAAAATATTTAAAATTTCAAATTCGGAATGATTTGGGGTAGGCGGCCTTCATCACCCATCACCCACTTGGATCCGTCTATAATGTTCATTTTTTGTTATTTCACGTCAAAAATCAAATATTTTACAAATTTCACTAACCAACTTATGAAAGTATAGATTATATATGTTATATTAATTCATGTTCATAATTTTGTAGGATAATATAAAATATTGTAGAAGGCGAATGTTGTATGGAGTAATAAAGGAGGAACGGAGAATACGGTTTCTCTACTTTTAATGGGGAAAAGTGAAAGTTAAAATAAAAAAATTAATAAAGAATGGTTTGGAATATGGAATAGATGGACAGCAGTCTGGTTTTGATTTTTTTCGGTAATAATTTTCTAAGAAATTGGTCTAACATGTCAACTACTTTATACTCCTATTGTTTTCATTTCGTATTACACTACAAAAAGCATATAATACCGTACGCCGATTGAGCACTACTTTATTTAGGTAGGGTTTATAGATGTTTCTACTCAGTTGCTTAATTTAATTATATAATTTTTTCTAAAAGTTTGAGATTAACATTAGATAATATGAGAAAAGGAAAAACCATTTGCTTATATACATAATACATATATAACTACACCTAAATATTCGTTATGAATTTCAAGTAACAACTGCAAATTTCTTTATCCTGAAAATATTCATGTCTATTGTAACAAAAGATTACTTATTTGAAATTTGAATCCCGTCTCTTAGCTCAATATGAATTATGTCACACATGATTGGTTAAGTAGTACCGTTGGATGTGCAAGTGGGTCACCTAAATCATACAAAATCCCTAATTTTTTTTATTTTTAAAAATTTTTCATTTCATTCCCCATAATCACACATCTCAACCATTCCACTGTAGTTGTTGATTTTACACTGAAATTACAAAATTAACCCCTAATTTTAAAATTTGTATCCACATTTGTTGCACTAATAATTTACATATTTTATGTGATTTGCATGTTATTATAAAAAGATGGTTTATTTAATGTGCATACCGGGTAGGGTTTCCCCCTTCGGACAAATAAAATCTCTTGACTTTTTCTTTCATTTTTTTATTGAAAATTTGTCGTTTCATTCCCCATAATCGCATATCTCACCCATTCCATTGGAGTTGTTCATTGGTATACTGAAATTATAAATTTCATCCTTTATTTTAAAATTTGTACTGTATTAACATTTGACATCCTAAAGATTTACATATTCTGTGTGATTTGCATGCTATTACAGAAAAAGAATTTATTCAATATGTGTAATAGATACCGATTTCCCTCTTCACACACAAAAATATATATTCCTACTTAGGCAGCAAAATATATATACATAGAAGTACAAATTTAGAATTATAAGGGAATAGTCAAATTTATGAATTTAGAATGAACGAAATGATAAATTTTCAAAATTAAAAAGGTACACGACTTAGGGTGGCGGGTCCCCACACCTACACTCCTAAATCCAACTTTTAGCTAGTAATGTATTTCGATTTATACTCTCTCAAAATTCTCAAGAATATGTAGGGCAAGAAAAATATAGAGCTAGTGGAGCAATAACTCCTACAATATTTCCTTCAAAACATGTTGAAAATGCACTCTAACCTAACATTTTAATTGTCTTCCAATCATCATAGATTCAGAAAATTGTTTAGACATAGTTTGATTGCATATTCCGACAGAACATATCAAACATTGTGCAGAAAACAACTAATACTAAAGTGTCGAACCTTCTACATCTCCATCTAATTTAATCTTGGAATTGGATTCTCTCAAAGTTGATGGCTCTCTTTTTGACACGATCAGTTTCTTTCATCTCTTTAAATCTAGATATCCTGTACACGTGTCTGGATATCCAAAATCCAGAAAATGAATTAGGTTATGCTGCATGCGTTGAATAATGGTTGTACCGCTTGTAGAGATGGTCGAATAACGACTCAATCTTAGCTTTTGCTTATTTCATCTCTAAAGAAAGAGCCCAATTTTATTCCTACCGTGGTCAATTAATTCATGAAAGCATTACGTACCACTTGAAGCGTGGAATCGTTGTCCACCTAGCTTGAAAGCGAGTTTGGACTTGGGTGAAAAAACTTTAATATATAATTTTGGAATTTTAATCCCGATTGATCTAGTACAAACACTTCATACAAAGTTCATACTAATTCCTTATTCCGAAACCATCTTATCAAATGCCCGAATTATGAAAGAAAATTGTACTGCCTCCATTCCATTATTCTTGTATCATTTTCCTTTTTGAACAGTCAAATCCTTATCATCTCATTTCTTAAAATAATAAATTGTTACAAACATTTTATTTGAGTCTCGTATTTTACACTCAACTAACAATTCTGCTAAATTACCGCATGAAAGAAGTAAGACAAAGATGATGGGACTGAGGGAGTGATGAGGCGTTGAATTCCAACCGACGCATAGGGAACCAAAGTTATATTTTATTAATATCGTTCCTTTTATTTTATTATCATTTCTTTTGTATTTACCAAAATATTGTCGATTGGGCTTTGCTTCTAGAATAATCTTCGTTAGGGTTTTGGTGTGGGTATTTAAATCCCACTTACGGATTAGAGCCACAGTTTTGAGAAATTAATTAAATGAAACTTTATCTCTCTCCGAATCTCGTTTCTCCTTGTAGAGTGAATTGGATGCCCAATTCCTGGTGTTTGTTTTTTTTTTCAAATCAACAGGTTTTGGAAGGCTTGAGGCGGCATTCGTGCGTGAATCAACGACCCAAGTTGGTATCGTAGATAGACTTTCGGTATTCCGGGGAATCAACGGATTTCGATCACCTATCCCTTTATCTTTAATGTTATTCGAATTTATATTTTTTATTTTAATTTTCCGCTGCATCAGTGATGTTTTTTTTTGTGCGAGGTCATGTAATGAACCATTGGGAGCTCAAATGAACAACATCCGATGAAAGGGTAGTGATGAAATTAAGATTTCACTTCATATGGAGTATTCAATAGCACAACAAAGCAAAGCAAATACTTAGCTCAAGCAATTTCATTACATATGCCACTCATCGTATATATGTATATCTATATATCACATTCTAAATTAGAAAACGAAATCCACATTCTTTCATTAAAACTCCTTGACATGAGCATTGTAAATCTTGAGGCCTCCCTTCCACTTGCCACTCCAAACCTCGTACAAACCGAAGTAAAGCTTGCTATCATCGGAGTCTTGAATTTGATCACCTTTGGCTATCCACCTCCCTTTGATCTCAAACAGGCCTTTCTGTTTAGGGTTGATGGAAATCTTTGTCCAAGCACTCTTCCCTCCATTCCCTCTCTTCACCATAATGTAGACAGGGTAGTTTCCCCATCCAAACGCATCCGGATTCAACGACACGGAGAACCCGACTTCATAGCTCTTCTTCGCGCTGGTTTCGTCTACAACGCCCGTTACCTCCAGCCAACTCACTTGGTATAGCTCTGCTGGCATGTTACTGCATTATTGTTACGTGTTAGTTATAGATATTGTAGAATCGAGTTGTTCATCCCCTTAAAAGGCCTCATTAGGGGAGAGCCGGAGAGGATTAGCGAACCTTATATTAATGAGGATAACAAGTCGATGTGGGAAAAATGGGTAATTCAAGATATATTAGGTTGATCAAGTGTTTATGTTAGAAGAGGAACTTACTTCTTTTCGGGTATGCACCAGTATCGACTGTCCTTGCCCCACACAATGTTGAGATCTTTTGGTTGAATCACCATCACTCCTTGCTTATCCTGCACAAAATCAAGATTTTATACATCCTAACAAACAAAACAGATGAGAGAGAGAGAGATGAATATATAGAGGTAAAACATACCTTGATGAATTTTAGTGAAGGGTTTCCCGGGTGGTGAGGAATTGAGTTGGAAGCCATGGATTCAGACAAGTTATGAGATTAGAGATGAAGATGAAATGAGTTGATGAGATTACAAGGTAACTTGATGGCTTGGCCTTTGTTGGCCTCCCTCTATTTATACATAAGGGGGCCTAGAAAAGGAGAATCTCTTAAGACTTCAGTGGGGAGAAAAGTTAATGAAAAAGGAATATATGCTCACGGAACAAAGATTGGCAACCGTGTGCAATAGATATGCGCGTGAATCATAACTATTTCAAGGGAAAACTAGCCTCCAGCTTGGGGTAGTTAATGGTTTATGTCATGAAGTACGTTACTACACATCAGATGCAGTGCATATAGATGGAAAGCTGGGATTTTGGACTATTAATGGAGACATCTAAGTAGTTTATACCCTAGGTAATGGATCGTATAGGAAGCCTCCTAAAGATAGGAAAGAAGAAGCAATATGCACCCTTCGTCTTATCATTAGATGGTGTAGATTCAATGTCTTTTGGATATCCATTATGCATAATTCTTATGTGTTTTATACATAAGGACAAAAGTGTAAAGTTATAGAGTTCATGCATTAAAAATATAACGATTATACTTCCTACTTCCGATGTAAGTCTAGCTTCCTACCATATCCACCTATTCCAGTAGTATCAATACGTATAGAATGCATTGTAATTTACCCGTTGCTACTACCACGAGTGCAGCAACGTAGAAGATGACACAGATCAAATTGAGATTGTTAGCTTCAGAGGTTTTGCACCAAGCCATGCCATTTGGTGGCTGTCTTTTCAGTTGATTCCTACAAATGATGCATGTATTATAAGAAATATAGAATGTAATAATCTAGTTTGGTGAAGGTAGAAATGAAGTATAAAAAGATAATACAGATATGTCTTGCATTACCCTAGTCAAAAACTATACATGCCTGGCCATGAGATTAATTGTTGCTTGGTTTGTGATTGTACTAAAGCTGATATTCTCAAAACTAATTATACAGCTAAGATTCTATTAGAACCCTTAATAGTTTGCATTTAATTAGGAAGCGTTGAAATTGTCTACAAATAGGTATTGTTAGCCCAGGGATTTAAAAACTCTATTAACAATAAAATGCTGGTATTCCTTATTGATGAACCTACTTTACAGAGAAACGAATCCCACTAAGCTCATTCACAATTATGGCATTTTTAAATGTCTGGGCAATGATCTGTATAAATTTTAATGTATTCAAATGCAGCTATAAATAGTTTATACTAGCATAATATATAGAAAGGTGGGAGAAGAGGGAACAACACCTTCAAGCAAAATCTTTTTGTTAAAGATGCGGAATGGTTTCTCTATTCTCACACCCCTATATCACATTCTTCCGGAAAATGAGATGCAGTGCCTAATTTATATCTAAAATCTTAATTATGGTTTTGCAAGTTTCACATGCCATTTTCCATAGGGGTGTGAGAATATTTTGTCTCCTATTGCAAATGCGACCTGTAACTGATAAGATATTAAATACTCATTCAGTCCCGCTATCATTGTCCTACTTTCTTAATCGGGTTGTCTCGCTATTACTGTTCTCTTTCCTAAAATAGCAAAAACTACTCTTAAAGAAAAAATGAAGTGCGTCCCTCCTACTTAATACTCATCCCCACATTATCATATTCTCTCTCTCCAAAAATCTAATTTATTATTTTTAA
Organism: Lavandula angustifolia; assembly: GCA_028984105.1. Taxonomy (NCBI): domain Eukaryota; kingdom Viridiplantae; phylum Streptophyta; class Magnoliopsida; order Lamiales; family Lamiaceae; genus Lavandula; species Lavandula angustifolia. The sequence goes on along the minus strand of CM054802.1, from coordinate 31,529,932 downwards.
AATTTTGAAAACTTAAGATTAATTCTTAAAATACAATATGAAAAAAAAAACTATGCTCAGCAAAAATTTGGATAAATTCTCATTTTTCCACCAACCACCCCTCGGAAATTATTTTCATTTCTTAATACAAATAAAACTCATAAAATACACACTTAAACAAAGTTTCTTAATCTCCATGCCGAAACAAAATGATAATAACGGGACGGAGAGAGTACAACTTTGAAATAGAGGATCTCAATTTTGATGAATAAAATAATTTATTCATCTCCTTCACATGTAGGGCTGGAATTCGGTTTTCGGTTCTCCGAGATAACCGAAAACCGAAACCGAATCAGTCGATTATCGGTTATTCGGAACCAAATTTTCAATTTCGGTTCCGGGTCCGGTTCCCAGTTTTTTCGGCGGTTCGGTTCTCGGTTAACCGATCGGTTACTAAACTAACCAATGGTTAACCGAATTAGGAATCAATTAAAAAATCAAAGTGAATCACAAAACAAATCAATTCAATTCGAGATCTAGACTTCACTTCTCGATGACGACTCGACTCGACCTCGTCTCCTCTCCTCTCTGACTTCTCTCCGGCGACTCCGCCCTCCGCGGCTGCGGGCTGCCTGCGTCCCATCCCAGCATCCCGTGACTCCCGTCCCGTCCCGCGGCTGCCTGCGTGGCTGCGTCCCGTCCCGCGGCCCTGCGTCCCGTCCGGTCCAGTCCCGACTTCTCTCTCGCTCTCTTCTTCGGCCTGCACTGCGTCGTCGTCCGGCCCGTCCCCGTCGCCGTCCCCTCGCCCTCGTCAACCAGATCCGGACCTGATGGACCAGACCCCTGGACCAGGTCAATTCTGTTTTTTGCTTTGAATTTGATTGTTTATGGCTTTATGGTTCTATCAATTTCTGTTTCTATCAATTCTGTTCTGTGCAAAAAATCGAATTGAAATTGAATTATGTTTCTATCAAAAATCGAATTGAAATTGAATTATGTTTCTATTTCTCTCTCGAATTGAATTTGATTGTTTTTTCAATTCTGTTTCTGTTTATGGCTTTATGGTTCTGTGCAAAAATCGGTTATTATGGTTCTGTGCAAAAATTGCCTTAGGCCCTTAGTGAGTTACAGACTTACAGTTGGTTCTGTGCTAGTGTGTTTATGGCTTTACAGTTGTTCAGTTGGTTCTGTGCAAAAATCTTAGTTGTATTATCAATTCCTTGAATCAATCTTGGGCTGAATTGTATTATAAATCCTATTGGAAACATCTTATTTTTTTAAGATGGAAACGGAAAGTTCTCGAGATGACCAGGACCCAAGGTTGCTAGAAGATATTGAGGTTGAACAAATCACTCGAGATGAAGCAATACAAGGTACCAAAAGTGATGCAAATACAAGAAATGTGAAACGGAAATTACCACCAAAACCGAGGTCCGTAGTTTGGGATGAATTCGAAGTACTTTGGGTTGGAGAAGGAGATGAAAAAACAAAGACCGGGAAATGTCGTCGTTGTGGAGAACTTATTAAAGCCGATCCAAAGAAAAACGGCACAAGTGCGTTGAACAAACATTCAAAGATGTGTAAGGATCGAGATAAGACACAAGATAATCAGTCAATCCTTAATTTACAACCGAGGGCCGAAGGAAAGGGATCAACATTGACAAATTGGAAGTTTGACCAAGAGAAGTGTCGGATGGCATTGGCTGAGATGATTATCCGGGATGAACTTCCTTTCCGTTTTGTAGAAAGAGAAGGCTTTAGGAGGTTTATAAAGATTGTCCAACCATTATTTATAATCCCGGGTAGAAAGACGATACGGACAGATTGTATGAAGTTATTTTTGCTAAAAAAGACTTCTTTGAAGTCCTATTTTCGCAAGGAAGGGATGGGAAGGGTGTCAATCACCACCGACAGTTGGACTTCAGTGAATAACCTAAACTTTTTCTGTGTTACAGCTCACTGCATTGACGATAAATGGAATTTGCTTAAGAAGATAATAAGGTTTAAACAGATAAAGAGTCACAAAGGTGAGGACATTGGTGCTGCAGTCTTAGAATCATTGGAGGAATGGGAGTTGAAGGACATCATATGTTGCACGATGGACAATGCCTCGGCAAATGATACTGCCATTAAGCACATGATTCCTCGTTTAGATACTCTGTTAGATGGTAAGTACCTCCAATGGCGATGTGTTGCGCACATCCTTAACTTGATTGTGGGGGCTGGGATAGAGGAGATTGGTATGTCCGTGAGAAGAGTCAGAGAAGCCGTGAAGTGGGTAAAAGCCTCACCATCTAGAATCAAGCAATTCAAAAAATGTGTGATCACATTTTGTGAAATGCAGTGGACAAAGTCTCTATGCCTAGATGTTTCTACGAGGTGGAACTCAACCTACTATATGTTAGAGTCGGCAAGTTTGTATGAAAAGGCTTTTGGGCCTTATTAATGAATGAGGCATATGTTCGTGAAATGAGGTTGAGAACTCACAAGGGAGATAGCATTGGGCCACCAGAAGATGGAGATTGGCCTCATATTATTGCTATGTGTGAGTTTTTAGAGAAGTTCCATGACCTCACTAAACTCGTCTCCGGCACCAAGTACGTGCATCTCCATTGTTCCTCTCAGAATTGTGTGATTTAGTTTCTTTCATTGGAGAGTTGGAGTGTGGTGGTGAGGGCATCGACTTAGTATGAAGAGGAAGGTTGATAAGTACTGGATGGATGAGGATGGTCTTAATTTGAAAATAAATAAGATATTATACATCGCTGCAATTTTGGATCCAGGACAGAAGATGAAGCATGTGGAGAAGTGTTTGAATTCGATGTATGATGAGCAGCGGGCCTCTCTAATGTGTGTGGAAGTGACAAACTCATTGAATGAGTTGTTCGATGTTTACAAGAGGAAACATGTCACTCCTACTACATCTTGTACTTCTACTTCTTCGACTTCTACTGTGACAACGGAATCGGGGGAAGGACAACTTTCACGTCGAGGAGGAGCTCGACCGCGTAAGCGTCTTTTTCAGGCATGTGTTTCTCACTTTCTCTTTTCAGTTATAATTCATTAATTCTTATAATTCATTAGTTTCTCACTTGCTACAGGCTACTTTTGAAGATCAACAATCCGAAGAAAATTCGACAGAGATTGCTCTCTATCTCACAGAGAGGCTACCTAAGATGTCTGAGATGGAGTTTGATCAATTCGATGTCTTGCAATGGTGGAGACTCAATAGCCCACGATTCCCGGTTTTGTCAGCAATTGCAAAAGATGTGCTAGCCATTCCTATTTCTAGTATGGCTTTAGAATGTGCATTTAGCACGGGAGGTCGAGTCCTTTCCCCATTCAGAAGCTCTTTGACGCCGAGCATTGTCGAGGCACTAGTATGTGCACAAGATTGGTTGAGCTCCACCACATTCTTTAGTGATGTTGAAGATGTTCCCGAAGAAGTATTAGATGGAGAATTCTTACAAGGTAAAATTTGTTTAATATACTTTTTAAATTTATGTACAAAATACTAACTATATATATTTTTTTTATGTTCACAGCTTTAATTGACACCGGTTTTCTACGCCCACCAGCCCCTCCAACCGAACCGGCAGAATGAAAATTATTAAATTATGATTTGCAGGATTCTTGACTTTAATGGACGTATTGATGTTGTATTTTCTTTTTTAGCTTGGACTTGGAGACTATATTACCCTGCTTGCTGATGACTTTCTTTTTTTAGCTTGGACGTATGGAAGATTTGGCAGATGATTTTCTTGAAACTATATTAGTATATTACCCTGCTTGCTGTTTGTATGGTACTCCTCTCTTATGAACTGCTAATATCGGTTTGATTAAGTCGAGGCTATGATATTTTCGAGTGGCTTGTTGATGTTTCAGGACTGAGCTTGGTATTTTCTATACATTATGTATTACATACATACAACATATACATTATCTATTGACATTAATTTTCATGTTTCAATTTCATTTGATTATTCACATGAAAATGAAATAATGAAATGCATGTTTCTGAATTTTGATGGCAGCCCGGGCGAGGATCAGCTCATCAGTTATCGATAAGATCTCACCCACAAATTCCAAAAAAAAAAAAAAAAAAAAAAAAAAGGTTATCGGCTAAATAACCGGAACCGAACCGAACCGAATTCGGTTTCGGTTAATCGAAGAACCGATCAATTCCGGTTATTGTTTTTGGCGCTATTCGGTTCCGGTTAACCGAAAATTCGGTTCCGGTTAACTGGAACCGAACCGATTTCCACCCCTATTCACATGTGTTGGTCCCGAGTGTACGGTCAGGTGTAGAGGGGGGGGGGGTGAATACACCTGACTCCGATTTTCTCAACTTCGAACACGAACAGTCCTGTTCAGGAAAGTGCCGTACTTAAATAATTCAGCAGACCAAATAGCTGTTCTGAATCGTGTGTGGCAAAGAGTTTGACTCTACTGAGATCTGCTACCTGACTGAATCAGAATTCAGTATCAAACAGGTAGAGTTCAGCGGTGCGGAAAAGTGTAGGCCCAAATCAGTTGAGTGGAAAAACCGTTTTAGCAAGTCTCAGTTCAGTAAATAGACAGTTCAAGTATCTTTGAGACAGGTTGTATGATTTTAAAGTAGGTTTTCGGTATGAACAAGAAAATCAATGCAACAATAATCGAAAGCAATAACAAGACACGATTTTTAAAGTGGTTCGGATATCAATCGATCCTACGTCCACTGTCCCGAAAAGTTCAGGAGGCTATTTATTATACTGAGTTAGTCTCAGTCAGTTTGTGCACAGGACAAAGCAAAGGCATCAAACTAAAGTGTTTGACAAACTTCTCCAACTATGAAGGAGTCCTTTTACAATAAGGATTGGGTTCAAATATGAACTCCTTCGTCTAAGCTATAAGTATATTTTGTTGAGCTTAGGGTTAGAGGGATAGGGAATGAGAGAGTGGCTTCTAGATCGACGAACAACTGAAATAAGCTATAGGTTCGTGTATCGTCGATTTGGATACTAGAGGCTCTTCTAACAGTTTAGCTTGGTTCCCTATGAGCTGAGAAGGTAGTCTTTCGCCGGAGATAGATCTTCAAATTCTTGCGGAAGACTTAGGGTTTTCTGGTTCTAGCTCGTTTGAATGCTTGTGTTTGATTTCGTCGTTAAGCTTATGCGCATTCGTTTCTCTCTCTTGTGCTCTTTCTGGCTTGAAATATCCCTCTATTTATAGAGCAGAGATTGGAAAAGATCCGTTGGAGACGATCTTTCTTTCTCTCTCTTTTTTGGTAGCTAACGGCTCTTTTTGAAGGATGTAACAGTGTCCTTTCCCTCCTTTTCTGGAAATATGTTGACTTGCAGCTTTAGTAGGTAGAGACACGTGTATACTTGTCATTTGTCGAGGATTATGGAGTGGTTGAGACGGAACAGACTTCGAGGCATACTGAAGCTGACTTCTCTTTTCCTCGTACTTGACAATACTGATTGTATATTCAAAAAGTGTCTGACAGTTCAGAAGACTGTCTGCCGTTGCTGAGTCTGATCTTCATTTAGTAGAGAGACAACTGAGGGTACTCTACGATGGTCGCCTACCGAGTTCGGTGAACTACTCTCGCCGAGTTCGGTTCTACCGACTCCTTCGCATATCTTGCTCTCGCTGAGTCCAAGAAATACGAGTCTTCTACTTCTGGTGCTGAGGCTGATAAGCTACTGACCGCCTTAACCAGAGCAGAGTGTCTACTGAGTCTGAAACCTCAGAGATAAAACAATTACACGGGAATGGTTCATCAATCAAGATAGGGTTTTGGGATCTTCAAATCTTCAGATAGGTACAGAGCACGAGGCTACTGAGCTTACGATCAGTGCTGAAGACAGAATCATTTCCCACTAAGTATAACAGTGCTGAGGATAAAATCATCACCCAACAATTTCCCCCTATTTGATGATGCCAAAACCTATCATCTATGCTAACACTAAACTATCAGAAATAGAGCTCCTTACATTATTACAAGTAGGATCAGTGGAGTTTGTTCTTCAAGTTCTAGTCTACTGAGGGGAGCAGGGCAAAACAATTTCCCTCTATCTAAACAATTCCCACAAACACAACAACTAGACTATCAGATCTAGAGAAGCAATAAGCTGACAAGTAAGATAAAGTGAGTGTGTGAGTCAGCAATCACTTCAGTGATTCTGAGTGTTTAAGCATAAAACAAACATGGCTGTTTAGACAATAAGATATTGTCTGAGCCAAAAGAGAATGTGTATATAAGATATGAAAGTTCAGTACATTACATCTCTTTCTAAGCTAGGAAGATAAAGAAATCTAATACTAAGAACGCTTGTACTGCTTGATCCTGTCCATAAAGTTTTGCGATTCTGACTCAGGCAGGGGCAAGCCATACATTCCGTATGAGTTCTTCCTCGGCTCGTGTATTCGAAGAAGTCTGCTGGCTCATCTTCTTCAAGTCCTCTGTTTGCGGCAGCATTCTTCACTTCTTTTTCTATTACTCCATGATGGACTGAGTCATCATTTCTTCTTGGCGGAGATATGATTCTGGGCTGAGGAACACTGACTGCTATACCTTCAGACACGGCTTTATGCAAGTATACGTATAGATCCGGTTCTGTTATCATCATCCATTCTGTGTAAGCATCAGTCTTAGCCTTGTCTAGCCAGAACCTCCAGAAATAATTGCGCTTGATGAACTCTATCTTTGCAGATTCCCATCTCTGAGTAAACTGAGTAGGCATCCAATCGTCTGTCCTTGGCCATCTATGCGATTTCAGATCAGCTGGCTTCCTGAACCTTCGTATCGATAAGGAATATCAGGCTTTTGAAGGTACTCTCGGCTGGCCTCTTGTTCGATACGAATTCTCGGTGCCTCAAGGTCCGCCATATGTATTCTCCGTCCGGCGCGGCTTCTATCATGCGGCTTCCTCTCCTCTCGTAGAGATACCTATTCATCTGAGCGAAAATGGCTTCGATCTCAGCATCTTGTTCTTTGGATCTCATATAGGAAGGTTGGTGAGGAGAGTCTTCTGAGTCAGCAGGGGTACTGGATTTCTCTTTGGATGTACCCTGCTTCTCAGTATTCTTCTGTTGTTGCTCCTTTCCCTTTTCTCTATCTTCATCATCATGAATCTTGAGCTTCCTTGGAGGCAACCTAGCAGTTTTCTTTCCGCCTCGAGCTGGTGCCTTAGTTTTACCTTGAGAGGTCTTTTCTTTAGGCTTGTTGGCAGCCACAGCTTTGGCTATGTCCCTAGCAAGCTTCTTGTCAGCTGCTATCTGAGCCTCCTCTTCAGCAGAAATGTATCTCTTTGATTTCTTTGCTGGAGGGGTCGGGAGTTCCAGTACTTTCTTCCCTTTGCCTGGAACAGGCGGTGGTAGAGGAGCTTCTTCCTCTTCCGAATCATCATGTTCAAGATACTCAGGCAACCTCCTTAACAATATCGGTAGGAGTCCGGGTTGCATGAGTAGCCGTTCCCGAGCCACTTGGGCCGGTCTGCTTTGTGCTCGCAGCGGAGACACCCCAGGTCTCTTCAGCTGGGTCCAAGAGCGGCAATAATCCGAACTTCGCTTGCGTGCCTCTATCGACTCGGTTTTCTTGGCGGGCTTCAGTGGAGCTTCCCCCTTAGTGAATTTGGGCCGAGGGTTTAGTCGGGGGTCGGCTTGGGGGTTGACTTGTCCCCTTTTTCACCTGTCTTTCTTTTCTTCCCTTTTATCCTTTCCTTCCCCCTTTTTGGCATCATCAGTTATTACCGGGGTCGGAGTGGGTACCTTTAGGTCTAGGCTTTTGTAAGAGGTTGACAGAGAGTCGAGTTTGTCTTTGATTTTTGTCAGTACCTCATGCAGCTCATTCCTCTCAGAAGCAAGATCTTCACTGTATTTCTTGTGGGAGAGTTCAGCTGCAGCCTTAAATTCCGTCAGCTTCTCAGACACCTTATCCTCCAGAGCTTGTTGAATATTGTTGAGTTTGAGCTCAGTGGCCTGGGATAGGTTTGAGACTGATTCAGTATTAGTGGACTGAGAGGCCTTGAATTCTTCAAACAGTTTGGCCTGTCCCTCCTGAATCATTCTGAGCTGATCTTCAAAGTCATGTCTCTGCTTTGCCAGCGCATTTGAGACAATGGAAGAGACATTAGGGGCAGCTGAGTCGGATAGAGAGGTTTTCAGCCCCTGAAGCTCAGCGCTAGTGGCTTCAGCAGTTTTCTTCCATACTTTATGGACAGCTTGGGCTAGAGCTCTGTTCTGAGCTCCTTGGCTTTTCAGTGCTGGGCGCTACTTCAAACTGAGATGTTAGCAAGAGCCGAGCGTGCTCGCAGACGTTGAAGTACCGGCCGCCGACTTCACAGGCCCAAGGATACCGAGCGGTAGATCGGACGTTTCGCCAGCTTGTATCCTTGTCCCGGGGTACTCCCTCATCGAGCTTCCCGTGGCTCGAATCATGGGGTGGGTCTCGACCGTCGTGGTCGACCCATCCGAGGGGGCTGAACCGAAGTCTGCTGCCTATCGTGCAGCAAGGCCAGCATCGCGGCCCTCAGATCATCGAAGTTACCTAGGTCAGCAGGCCTGGAGTAGCCTATCTGCTGCCTTAGGTGCTGCTCCTCATGATGTAATTGGTCACAGGAGTAGTGAAGGATGAGGCGAAGCTGTGGGTGCCACTCCTGGAACCTTAGGAGCATGTGGAGTCTGGCCTGTCTAGCAATTAACACCAAGTCTTGGTGGCCGGCGATCTCCGGTATTTGGTCGGCTATCTCTCGGAATGCTTGAGATCTGAGCGCTGAGGCTTCCATTCCGATTGATTCTTGCTCAGACGCCGTTTCTGAGTCGTCAAGATCTATGGTGGACGTCTGTTTTTCAGCAGATGGCAAAGTGCTGAGTGGTGGAATATCAAGTGGGCTTTCCAGAGTTTGTATATCAGCACTCTGGCTAGGTTCAGCTGGAACCCCTTGATCCACTTCTTGAGTATGTTCAGTGGAGACGACCTTCTCCACCGAATGAGTCTCCTCGGAGGACTCTGACTCATCTATTAGCTGCATAGGCTGAGTAGGCTATTCAGTAGCATGTTCAATAGCCTGTTCAGCAGTTGGTTGTTTAGTAGTTTCCTCCGGTACAGCCTCGGACTCAGTAGGGACATCCGCGATGGCTTTCTTCGGACGTTTAGCCGATGTCCTAGAAATTTTCGCTAGAGGAGACCTCTTCTTGGTAGGCGTGGTTTGCTGAAGCGACGGTCCTGAACCGATCTGCTGAAGAGCAGCTGTTCTGTTGTGGAACCTGATCTTCTTTACATTAAAGTATACCTTGTCTTCAAAGGTGATCTGGTCATCTCCACAGATATCTTGAATCATGATGGACAGCTTCAGTCCATACAGCAGCTTGCCTTTTACTGTCAGGTTGCATTTGGCAGCTTGAACCATGAACTCTCGAAGAAAGAACTCCGTCCAGTTGATTTTTGCTTTGTCATATATTGCCATCATGAGTTGGATCTTGGGTCTCGATACTTGATCGAATGAACCGGCTTGGCTTGTCAGTAGCTGCGTGACTATATAAGCTAGTGCACGGAACTGGGGCAGCATACTGTTCTTTGGGAAGGCCGCTCTGAATGTGGTAGGCTTTCCGCAGAATATAGATAGATAGTCGTCTATCCTGTCATCGTTGTAGCCAACATGGCTAACTCCTTCAACAGGCAAAGCGAAGCTTCTCCTCAGTGCTTCTTTAATTGAGATTCGCTTCAGTTGCATAGAGGCATCGCCTATGGAGTGGAAGGCAAAACGTCCAATGATGTCTCCAGATATTGAATCTGAGTTGAGGTATATCTGAGACACCTGTCGAGGAAGGAAGAAGGTAGGCTTCCTTGAGAGGAACTGCTCCAATCCAGACGCTCTCAGATACGAGAAAATCTCGTCCATGAAGTCAAGGTCGCAGGCGTCAAACTCCATGATCCGGTTCGCACCGCACACGGTCTTTGTCTAAGATTTCTCGCATGTTCCCCCGGGGAGACGAGAGAAAGATTTGCCATTTTATCTGTCACAAGAAAAGATTATCGGTATCGTTTGTTCATAAAACAGTTAGTATAGCGATACTGAAAAGAGATAATGAAGTATAGTAACAGATTTAATAATCATACCGATAAAATTTTGAGAATAGAGAAGATAAGAAGCAAGTAAAGGATTGCTAGAGATCTCAGAAATCACGGAGCAAGAATTTGAAGATATACTAATGGCGGTTTCTAAGATATGATCGAAAATATATATCTAACGTGAAGGTGAACGGTTTTCGATCAAAGGCCAAATTTAAATCTGCTTTATGATATGGACGGTTAAGATTGGATATTATAAAGAAGGTAATGATCACAGTAGCCGCCTAAGTCAAAGCCAGTTGTAATTTGCCTAAGTAGTAACTATGAGAGGACATGCATTAAATGCGTGGCAGAATTCAGCATACTTATGCATAGAATGTCGTGCATTAAATGAGAGTCGTTTTCATTAAATGACAAACTTTAAGATAATTAATATCATGCTGAATCTGAATTATAAGTGCAGAATACCGTTCTATTAGTTACTACTGAGTAGAGATACGCAAACCTGTCAGCTGAACATAGTAGTCAGCTGATACCTCATGTAGATGGTTGCTGATTCTCTACGTCATCGGTTATAGTCGCATCGAGAGTGAACATTCCCCCTACCTGAAATGGTCCTCTCTTGAAGACTCTTCTTGGACCGGGGTCGGTAGGGTCTAGCAGCACCTAGCTCTACCGAAAGTTCTTTGAATCCGGATTCGGCTAGAGGCCTGGTCAGAATATCAGCCCTTTGTTTGTCAGTATGGATCTTTTTCATCCTGATATCCTTCTTTTCGACATGGTCACGAATGAAGTGATGCCTGATGTCCACGTGCTTGCATCTCGTGTGAAGTATAGGGTTCTGAGTGATTGCAATAGCACTGGTACTGTCGCAGAATATCGGCACTTCATTCCGAATGACGTCATAGTCTCTTAGGCTGCTTTGTCTCGACCCAAAGGATTTGGGCGCAACAACTTCCGGCAGCCATGTATTCGGCTTCGGTAGTTGACGTGGCTACCGAGTGCTGCTTCTTTGAAAACCATGAGATCGCTTACTTGCTCTAGGAACCGACAAGTTCCCGAAGTTGATTTTCGGTCAATTCTACATCCCGCATAGTCGGCATCGAAATAGCCGGTTAGTTCAATATTATCATCAGCTGGATACCATAAACCTATGTCAGGTGTGCCTCTGAGGTAGCGGAGAATCTTCTTTGCTGAGTTCATGTGGCTCTACTTAGGATTCGCCTGAAATCGAGCGCAGATACCTACAGCATAAGTTATGTCAGGACGAGTAGCTGTTAGATATAATAAGGAACCAATTATTGCACGAAATTCAGTTTGGTCTACTGATACTCCCTCTTTATCAAGATCGATTTTTATATTCGTGTTCATCGGGATCTTGATAGGTTTGCCGGATGTGCAACCGAATCTTTTGATGAGGTCTCGAGTGTATTTGCCTTGGTTAATGAACGTTCCCTTTTCAGATTGTTTGACTTGAAAGCCGAGGAATTAGTTCATTTCACCCATCATTAACATCTCGAACTTGTCCTTCATCATTTTCTCAAACTGCTGACACATGACGACGTTCTTTGATCCGAAGATAATGTCGTCTACATAGATCTGCACGAGTAATAAGTCGTCTTCCAGTCGAATGCTGAACAACGTGCGATCTACTGTGCCTTTCTGAAAACCTTTCTGAAGAATAAACTCTGACAGGGTATCGTACCAAGCCCTGGGTGCTTGTTTTAACCCATATAGAGTCTTTCTGAGTCTATAAACCTGATGTCCCTGCTGAAAGCCAGGCGGTTGTTCTACATAGACTTCTTCTTTCAGTACGCCGTTCAGGAACGCAGACTTCACATCCATTTGATAGACTCTGAATCTTTGATGTGTTGCGTAGGCTAGGAATAGTCTGATTGCCTCCAATCTTGCAACTGGAGCGAATGTCTCATCGAAATCTATTCCCTCAGCTTGACAGTAGCCTTTTGCCACGAGCCTTGCTTTGTTCCTTACTATAACGTTGTTTTCATCTCGCTTGTTCTTGAAGACCCATTTTGTTCCAATGACATGTTGATGCCGGGTTGCATCAACAAGCTCCCAAACTTCGTTTCTCGTGAACCGATTCAGCTCCTCATGCATAGCTATGATCCGGGCCAAGATCTTTAAGTGCATCCTCAATCGTCCGAGGCTCTTCAGTAGACAAGAAGCGGGAATATAATGCGCTTTCTCCTTGACGATACTGGATCTTGTCTTGACTTTTGTCGAAGGATCTCCAATGATTAGATCAGGAGTGTGAGCATCTAGCCACGATCTACGATGTTTCAGCTCTTCATCTGAAATTTGATCAACACAGATAGTAGGTGAGTTAGGCATTTCAGTTGTACTATTCTGAGATTGAAGCAATTCAGTAATGAGAGTGTGATCTACCGAGTTTCCGTGTTCGGGGGCATTCAGCTCGGGAACATTAATAGATGTTCCCCCCCGAGTTGTTATTCTCGGTAGTAGTCTCAGTTATCTCTAAGGTTTCTTCATCGACTCGAGTTACCCGAGATTGACTCGTTCAGGAGAGTCAATCTGTTCAGCTACTTGCGTTGCTGGTTCGTATTCGATAGAGCTTATCTTCGGTTTCTTCATCCGAATCATCATCCCAACAAAGCCGGATCCTTTCGGGTTTGTCTTTTAGGTTCGGATCCTCGTAGCCGCGCATCGATGTCCTCGGATTCGGACTTAGAGTTATTGCTCCTGTCTTCGTAGCAAACTCATTAAAAACAACATGAGGGCTTTCTTCCACGCAAAGGGTCCGATAGTTGAATACTCTGAAAGCTTTGCTGACTCGAGAGTATCCTAAGAATACTCCCTGATCTGACTTGCTATCAAAAGTTTTCAACTGATCTTTCCCATTATTGTGAATAAAGCACGAACAACCAAAGATATGGAAATAAGATAAAGAAGGCTTCCTGCCGTTCCATAGTTCATATGGTGTTCTCTTATGCTGCTTTGTCAGTAGAGATCGGTTCTGAGTATAACATGCAGTGTCAGTTGCTTCTGCCCAGAATTTGGTTGGGAGTCCTGAGTCTGCGAGTAGAGTTCTTGCTGCTTCTTTGAGTGTGCGATTCTTTCGTTCGAAGAACCCCGTTCGCCGAGGGGTGTGCGCAGCAGATGTCTCATGCTCAATCCCTTCGGTTTTGCGTAACTCCTCTACCATGGAATTAAGGAACTCAGTTCCTCTGTCAGAATGAATTTTGATTATCTTGGTGTTCTTCTCGACACTGAGCTTTTTCAGAAGCGTTGGTAACTCTGTTTTGACGTCAGACTTGTTGGCAATGAATATGACCCATGTGTAGCGCGAGTAGTCATCGATGACCACTAAAGCATACTTCTTGCCTCTGATCGTCACTGGAGAGAACTGGACCGAATAAATCCATATGTAGCACTGAAGGATTCCATCAGTGGAAGGAGATGGAACAGGTGGATTTTGATTCCTTGTTTGCTTTCCCTTCAGACATGCTTCACACCGAGTGTCTTTGCTTGAATACTTCATTCGGCAGTCCTCTTGCTAGAGTGTTCCTTGCTAGTTTGTTGAGCGTTTTGAAGTTGAGGTGGCTGAGTCTCCTATGCCAAAGCCATCCCGTACGGTTGTCGTTCTTCGCCAACAGACAAGCTTCAAGTTCTGCTGAGTTCCAGTCAGCTACATATATATTCCTTTTACGCGAACCTGATAACAATGTTTTCCTTGTGGATTTATCAATGACATCACAGAAACCAGCGTAAAAAATCACTCTATTCGAGTTATCACAGAATTGACTAACGAGAGAAGATTATGCTTTGAAGTCCTTCAACATATGATACTCTAGAACCGTGGCGCTTCCAATGTTGAGTGCTCCATATCCTCTTGTATAGCCTTTTGCATTGTCTCCAAACTCGATTCTGGGGTCCTTCTTCGGTAGGATAATTCTTAGTAGGTTCCTTTGGTACGTCATATGTCTTGAGCATCCACTGTCCACATACCAAGGATCTTTGTGCACCTGCAAAACAGAATTATATTCAGGTACCCTTTATTTTGCTTTTGGGTCCTTAGATGTTAGTTTTAGTAACCCAAATCTGTCTAACAACCCCGGTGGTTTCGGCACGGTTTCTTTCCACTTGAGTCAACATACTTGACCACCGGACTGGTCAAAGCCGACTTCTTAGGTCGTTCGGGTTCGTGGAGTCCGAATCTTCTCGAGCCGGTGGATCGCCGACCTTTGCCTTTTGTGCGATTTTCTTCTTTTTCCGACTCTTGGAACCTCTTCGACTATAGGATCATAGTAATATGACCCATACCGAGCCGGGATGTGTCAACTGAGGTGGTCCATACTGATCAGCCCACTTAACTCTGCTAGTTCCCCCTTGACTGAACTGGGGTGTCTTGGTACTGATAATCTGGTTAGAATATTGATGCGTAGGATGAGATGCTTTCATCTTTTGTTTGTTCTTTGCTGAGGGGTTCAGAACATTTGTATTGATTGTTTCCCCTCGAACAAACCTATCAGTTAGACGCACTTCGAGTGTACGGGGATAGATGAGGAAGCTTCCCGGTTGAAACCAAGTCCTTCCTTACCGTGCTTGGGCTTGTTGCTTGCAAGCATAGCCTCCAGGCTTCTTTTCAGCGCCCATGTAACGCTCGGTCATCGAGCTCTTCCGGACATCATCACTCTTTTTCGGTGTGTCGTGCTTGGTGCGAAGTCCCGACGGGTTCTTGCTTGATGAGGACTCGGTTTAGTATCTTTCTGAGTTAAGTCATTGGTCAAAACTGAAATTCGATCTTCTTGATGCTGAGACTTGGCCATCAGAGAGTTTATCTCCTCCCTGAGTCTCAACACAAGTTCTTCGGCTTCAGTAGCGGCCTAACTCTCCTGAGAAAGTCTCTGATTCTCCACTTTCAGGGTATCCAATTCCTGAAGAGTCTTACTGAGCTGCAGACTCATCTGAATTTGTTCGTCTAACAGTTCTTCATAAGTGGTAGCAACGTCCAAATTCTCATCCGCACTCTTGAAATAGTGTCGTGTGTGCAGTGTGAAGAGGAGTTAAGTGGTTCATGAGAATTTACCTCATCCTCTTCTCCTGCCATTAGGCACTTTTCAGTAGCTTCTTCAGCTTCAAGCTCTAAGGCCATAAAAGCTGCTTCATCATCCGATGAATCCATGAAGGAGTCAACTTCTTCTGAGTCGTCTGAGATTTCGCATGCAATATAAGATTGTCTCTTTTTGGCGAATTTCTCTCTCCTTGCCTTGCGTGCTGCGCGTTCAGCACTACTGAGCTCAGGACAGTCATATTGATAATGTCCTGGCTTTTTGCAGTTGTAGCAAGCGATGACTCTTTCTTCTTTGTTTTCGCTATCCTTTGATGGTGCTGAGTCATCCTTCTTTCTGCATTCAGAGGATTGTGAGTCAGGAGTGTGTTTTGGCGTATAATCTGACTTACCTTTTGTGTCTCGGTATGCTTTAGTCAGTTTTCTGCTCCTCTCCTTCTCCTTCTGATACTTCACAGCGAGCAGCGCGTACTTCTGAGCGAGACGTCCTTCTTGTAAGTCGTTGAGTGAAGGTTCATCTTACTCGTTGTCTTGCTCGTCGCGGGAGATGCTGCGCTAACTGATGCTTTGAAGGCATGGTCAATTTTTTTGTCAGCTTCAGCTCTTTGCTTTCGTTGAGGTCTGTCGAACTCAAACTCTTCTGCCTGAAGTTCTGAAAAGATATAGTCAGGATAGA
Source organism: Lavandula angustifolia (assembly GCA_028984105.1). Lineage (NCBI taxonomy): Eukaryota > Viridiplantae > Streptophyta > Magnoliopsida > Lamiales > Lamiaceae > Lavandula > Lavandula angustifolia. Next base: position 31,514,167 of record CM054802.1, on the reverse strand, counting down.
CAACATCTAAATCAGAATGGCGCAATAAAGTGGCAAAAGGTGTCCAGTGTCCGTCCGGCAGTGCCCTCAGTATCTTGAGATTCATCTCTCGGTTCTTTGAATGTCTTTCCCAATCCGTTGATGGAGTTCATCGATTCGTGAATCCGACATTTAGATCTTCTATTTTGTCACCAGGCATGAGAGACAAATTTTCCAGCTTTTGGAGTTCCAACGCTAGTTTGTTAGCTTTTATCTTCTGAGTCCCCCGACTCAGTAGCGCTAGAGCGTCCCAGAGTTGCTTTGCAGTTTTGCATTCCTGAACCCTGCCAAGATACGAATCACTTAAGGTGGTTAGTATAGCGTTTCTGGCGACACGGTCTAAGTTATGAAGTTTCTTCTCCTCGGGAGTGAAGAGACTTCGTCTTTGGGAATCTTCTTCCCGGTCACCATTCCTCCTCCAAAGCTTGCATCTCCGAGTCACGACGCTGCCGATCATAGGAACGATAGGCCCTTCCTCAAGTACTTCCGTCATACTATCGTGGAGGGAGGTCAGTTGTGCTTCCATCCTGACCCGCCATACCCCATAGTTCTCTACTGAGAACATAGGTACCATCCTTATACCTGACATTTCAGCCATGAAGAATAATGATATGAATGTAGAGTGATATGCAGTGAAAATGATTTTCCGGATCCGTTCAAGTAGACCAGTTTCAGAACGACGAGAGTCTTATAGAACTCAGGTGGTTAGTTGAACAACGTGCGCTCTGATACCAATTGCTGGTCCCGAGTGTACGGTCAGGTGTAGAGGGGGGGTGAATACACCTGACTCCGATTTTCTCAACTTCGAACACGAACAGTCCTGTTCGGAAAAGTGTCGCATCGAAATAATTCAAGGACCAAATAGCCGTTTCCGAATCGTGTGTGGCAAAGAGTCTAACTCTACTGAGATCTGCTAGCTGACTGAGTCAGAATTCAGTATCAAACAGGTAGAGTTCAGCGGTGCGGAAAAGTGTAGGCCCAAATCAGTTGAGTGGAAAAATCGTTTTAGCAAGTCTCAGTTCAGTATGCTGAGACAGTTGTATGATTTTAAAGTAGGTTTTTAGTATGAACAGTAAAATCAATGCAACAGTAATCAGAAAGCAATAACAAGACACAGATTTTTAAAGTGGTTCGGATATCAATCGATCCTACGTCCACTGTCCCGAAAAGTTCAGGAGGCTATTTATTATACTGAGTTAGTCTCAGTCAGCTTGTGCACAGGACAAAGCCGTGGCTTGGGGATTATACTGAGCAAGTCCCAGTTTACAAAGGCATCAAACTAAAGTGTTTGACAAACTTCTCCAACTATGAAGGAGTCCTTTTACAATAAGGATTGGGTTCAAATATGAACTCCTTCGTCTAAGCTATAAGTATATTCTGTTGAGCTTAGGGTTAGAGGGATAGGGAATGAGAGAGTGGCTTCTAGATCGACGAACAGCTGAAATAAGCTATAGGTTCGTGTATCGTCGATTTGGATACTAGAGGCTCTTCTAACAGTTTAGCTTGGTTCCCTATGAGCTGAGAAGGTAGTCTTTTGCCGGAGATAGATCTTCAAATTCTTGCGGAAGACTTAGGGTTTTCTGGTTCTAGCTCGTTTGAATGCTTGTGTTTGATTTCGTCGTTAAGCTTATGCGCATTCGTTTCTCTCTCTTGTGCTCTTTCTGGCTTGAAATATCCCTCTATTTATAGAACAGAGATTGGAAAAGATCCGTTGGAGACGATCTTTCTTTCTCTCTCTTTTTTGGTAGCTAACGGCTCTTTTTGAAGGATGTAACAGTGTCCTTTCCCTCCTTTTCTGGAAATATGTTGACTTGCAGCTTTAGTAGGTAGAGACACGTGTATACTTGTCATTTGTCGAGGATTATGGAGTGGTTGAGACGGAACAGACTTCGAGGCATACTGAAGCTGACTTCTCTTTTCCTCGTACTTGACAATACTGATTGTATATTCAAAAAGTGTCTGACAGTTCAGAAGACTGTCTGCCGTTGCTGAGTCTGATCTTCATTCAGTAGAGAGACAGCTGAGGGTACTCTACTGATGGTCAGCTCTGAGTTCAGTGAACTACTCCTGCTGAGTTCAGTTCTACTGACTCCTTCGATATCTTGCTCTCGCCGAGTCCAAGAAATACTGAGTCTTCTACTTCTGGTGCTGAGGCTGATAAGCTACTGACCGCCTTAACCAAAGCAGAGTGTCTACTGAGTCTGAAACCTCAAAGACAAAACAATTACACGGGAATGGTTCATCAATCAAGATAGGGTTTTGGGATCTTCAAATCTTCAGATAGGTACAGAGCACGAGGCTACTGAGCTTACGGTCGATCTTTGAAGACAGAATCATTTCCCACTAAGTATAACAGTGCTGAGGATAAAATCATCACCCAACAACATGTGCACACACATACTCAACAAGAAGGATTTCAATCTCCTAAACAAGCATTTACAGATTATCCATTAATTTTTCAATGCATTAAGGGGCCGTTTGGTAAGAATTCGGGAATGACAATGGTAATGAGTATGATAGTAGGGTAATTGGGTATGGGTATGACTGAATCCTTTAATGATGTTTGACATTTACTTGTGAATGGGTATGATAACCAAATATGATGTTTGGTTGTACTAATGTATAATATTATGAATATTGTAATATTGTAAATAATAATGATATGAGTCTATTTTTTATTTTGTGAAATTTAATACAAAAATATTTTAATACAAAGCACAATATCTTTTATTTTGAATATTTACAAAAAAATTAATAAATATTTTAAAAGATAATTATAAAAATACTTTCTTACATATTTTCTCGAATATTTATTTTATAAAAAAATAAAGACATTTTTATAAATTATTTTAAAACATTTTTAAATAATAATGTTTACATTTGACAAAATTTAAGTTTTATTTAATATTCTTATTATGTTAACAAGATTACTGTATTTACTTTTAAATAAAATTAAAAATATTTTTCTAAATTATGTTTATTTTTTTCTTAATAATAATGTTTATTCTGAAAAAAAAATAAGTTTTATTTAATATAATAATTATTTTTTAATTATTTGAATTTTAGCTAAGTATTATATATTAAAATTTTTTTTTAAATAATGCATAAAAAAATTAATTTTGATACCCATATGGGTTTGGAAACTCAAACCCAAGTAGATACATGGGTATGAGAAAACCCATACCTATTCGGGTATGAAACCCATAGTAGAGTGTCGAAACCCACATACCAAACATAATATATGAGTATCATTCCTCCCCCATTCCCATAGTAGGGCTGTAAACCCACATACCAAATGCCCCCTAAGAAGTAATTTAGAAAGAAATGGCATGTAATATGCAGATACTGATTATAGTAATTGTGTCCAAGTAGCTTCAGCCACTGCATTTACTATTAAGCACAAGTCACAACTTTCAGAGAATTAACGAGATAAGATATTTAAGATAGATACCCTACAAAATAAGAACAAACAAACTTAGTGGAGCAATAAACTAAATGGATTTATATTATGCAAAAGAAAGATTCAACCACTCTTTATCTAGGAGCTTTGAACCGTGAATTTTGTAACAATTTTTTTAAAAGTTCTCCCAGTTGTCCACTTTGTCTTGTAAATGGAGAACTTCAATAATCCAATCTAAAGCAGAGAGAATCAATGAAAGAAGAATAACATTTCTAGCTATATTTAGTAACCTGAAAAATATTGAAGGGGAACACATTATGCATAGAATCAAGTTCAAAGGCAGAGACAAATCCAAAGCAAATTCCTATCCAACAAGTTCCTAATTAATGCATGTTGCTTTTTGATGCAGCTGTATTTTGCAAAGAAAATCTTGTAACCGTAGAATGCCAAAGCTTATATATATGTTGTTAACAAATGAGCAAACTTAAAACATCTTCTCATGATTCCAATTTCCTTTATCTTAAAAGGACTCAATTGTCTGCGAGCAGTGTAAATTTATGCCGTTAGTGCCTACGACCCCTTTTTCCTAGGATAAAACCTAGGCAGAATAGTAGAGTTGCAGCGCAATCAATCAAAGTTAAATACTATGACAATCTTTTATGATCAAGTTTGATTGGCAGAATCTCAAGCAGCTTTCTTGCTGTACTAGATTCCATACTTTCCGAAATCAATTTCAAATTGTTCTAAGATAGTAAAACGAAGTCAAAAAATAAGAATCGATGCTAAAAGCCAAAATCGATATACATAAAGAACTTGATAGAATAAAGATCAAATGAATAGTGTATGCGCAATTGGTAGCGTAGAAATTAGGTCATCTCTCAACTCTCAATCAACAGAATGTCTCAAACATTTCTTAACAAAATCAAACCAAAACGAAAATTACCAGAATAGCCAGGGGAAGCGTCATAGTGGTTCCATCCAAATTCCGCCCATTTACCTCCATTTCTACACAATTCAAACACTCATGCATTTACGAGTTGTACAGTCACATGAAAGTAACAATTCGGTACTCACACGAGTTGTACGTTAATAGGATTTTACCAGGGGGTTTGGGTTTGTAGTAGTGAGAAATAGGAATAGGCCCGTCATGTGTGATGGAGCACGGAATTGACACACCGTTAGGTCCTCTGCCGCTGCACTGCCGCTACTCAGATCTACGGTGACCAGCGCCACCGACTGCCGGCATCCTTCTTTGCCGTCCATCGAAGAACAAAAATCCTCGTTTTTATACGGCCTCTCTATTGTCCCGCGCTTTCTGAGTTGCTTATTTGAGTATTTCTAATTTGCTTTATTTATTCTCGAACGATTAATCCTTCTAATTTTACATTTATATTTCATTCCATATTTTTGAAACACTAATACTAATCAATATTAACATATATTTATAATACCATCAAATACACGTTATTACATAATATGAAAATAAAAGACAAAAATTGCCCCATAACTTTAGATGTAGTGCCTCCTCACAAAAAGAATTGTCAGTGATCAAATCACGAAGAGTATTTATAAAAGAAGTAGATCTCCGTAAAATTGTAAGATAATGTATAGGACTACATCAATTCAGTGTCAGAAGGTTAAGAAAGTTGGTAATCAGATGACAAAGTCACTAACAAATCGGTCCCGTACAATAGACATGTCTGCAAGATGAGGACCCAATGAAGTTCAAAATAAAACTTGACAACATTGACTATTAGTCGAAAATAGCTTTTGCTTGTCTAATTACAACTACTAACATTACAAGATTACCAACACTAGGAAAAAAAACAACGCTCTACACACATCAATTCTCATAATCAGTCAACACAGGGCTTTCCAACTCCTCCATCTGAGCAGAAGCGAAAGACTCCTCACTCTCCACCGACGACAACGACGACGGCGACCCATCGTCTGAGTCCGACACGACCTCATCGTCCATGACAATGTGCTCGTCCTCCTCATCAATCTCCGACACGTCCGAACCCGAACCCCCCATCAGAAGCTTGTTGATCGCGCCTTTTGCAGTCTCAACGAACCATTCGTCCTCCGGAAGAGAGCTATCCAAGCAAACAATCTTTTAGCATACAAAATATAACTAAGTGAGAAAAGAGATGAGGGGAAAAAGAACAACCTTTGTGGATCTATTCCTCTAGCAGAGAATGCCTTGACAGCACGAGCAATGATGTCCGAAGATATCTTGTTGAGGTGTCTGGATGGATAGCCAGCAAACCGCGCGATTTCGACAGTGAAGTGCATATCAAGCATCAACTGCAGTTGAGATAAAGCAATACATAGTTTTCACGTCAAGAATAATGCAGCGTGCGTGGACAAAGATGAAAATGCAAATCAAAAACTCGCCAATATCCGAGAAATATCGAGTAATTGACATATAAAATCAAAAGCTCTCATTGATCTATGTAGAAATACGGAGTTTTTTATGGACATCGAGGAGAACCTCAATTCTTTTTACTCAATCCATGACCCCAATTATTGAAAAAAAAAAAGAGCCCTACTTTGTAAGACTAAAATTCTTACAAGAGTCGTTTCTAGTCTATCAATGTCTCAAATACCAAAAACTAATATGAAACAATGAAAATATCCTGTAAATAATCAAATTCTCTCTGTAAAATTCTACTCCCTCCATCCCGTTTGACTTGTCTTATTTCTTTTATGGAGATTAAGAATAGTGGTTGATTGTGTGTAGATAGATGAGTCCCACAAAGAAAAAGTAAGAGTTTGTGTAGTAATGCTTTTCCATTTTAAGAAACATAACAAGTCAAGTAAGACAATCTGAAAAGAAAAAGGGAAATAAGACAAGTCAAGCGGGACGAAGGGAGTAATAAGAGTCTTATTCGACTAAAGTTAAAGTGTATCAATATCTCAAATACCGAAAACTAAAAGGAAATAACGAAAATATCCTAAAATATATACTACATCCGTCCATTAAAAGTGTCTTGCATTCCCGATTGGAGTGTCTCACTAAAAGTGCATTTCTAAAAAAGGTAAAAAATGTGTCTACACAAATTAACTAGCCAAAAGTCAAACAATATACACCACAAAACACTAATTTCTTAATCTACGTGTCCAAAAGAACCAAGACGCTTTAATGGGACGGAGGGAGTATAAAAAACGCAGAAAAATAGAAAAAAAAAAAACAATTTTTCCCCTCAAGATGATCTAGTGGAATTGGATTTTCACCGCATGAAACAAGCACATCAAATATGGCATCTTTTGCAATGTTAGAAATTACTAATCAGAGAAAATATGTTGTATGAACCTGCTGCAAGCCAATGGGGCGAAGAGGGGCTGAATTGTGCTCGAGAATGCCCCAGAATTCCTCCTCGTTGGACAACCATATTACGACCGTTTCAGTCAACCTAGCCAGTAGAACCTTTTGTATTTTCTCCTTTCCTAATAGAACATCTCCAGCAACTGCTGCCAGTTGCTGCAGCTTCCCAAACAATGCCTGCAGAAAAATGACCAACCATCAGACTGAATGGAGATTACAATCACACACATAAATGATGAAAAGTGTGTAAATGGTAAAAATGGAGACCTGGAATGGCAGTGAAGGAAGAGGATCATAATCCCTGATCAAATCTTTTCCTTTTCCACCAACATATATCTGCGCCTCTAATCTAGTCGCTCCGTCTCTTGAGTAAATGAAACTTAGAACATACTGTCGACAAAAATGGTCTCTAAGTTTGTCAAGAGATTGCTGAAGCTGACGCCTCCATTCTTTAGGATCGACCGCACTGTTGGTAGAAGGCATTATGTTCTCATTTGGACCATCCCCTGCTTCCTTGCTTTCACTTAACACATTCCAGATTCTTGACACTACCATAGGCAATAGTTCTTCAGCAATTGTGAAGGCGGTTCCTAATAACGCGAGCTGTTGAGAATCTGTCTCGGCTTTAAAAGGTATAGGCTCTTTTAGGTCGGCAATATCTCCTTCTTCAGTGGCACCAGTTAGGGATTTTATCAATACTTCAACATACTTATCGAAAAGCTGCGAAATACGTGTCAGTATGTTTCCTCCGAAATGCAGGATGGCCAAGCGAGTTAGCTGCTCGACTATCTCCTGCAAACACAAGTAAATGGATCAGGTAAGATCTCCCAAATTTTACATCAACAGACTATCAATTCAATAAATCCTTTTGTTTATCATGCAATGCAATTTTATTTATTTTATCGATAAGTCACCGGACAAGACTTATGTTTCCATGCTTGAATAGATACAACTTGGCTCAATAGAAATCAGCAACCAACCTTTTAATAGTAAATAAATGCCAAAGGTAGAGATGTTCAATTTAGAATTGATAAGCAACGTAGATGCTAATACTAGTTAATGTGAAGACATTTCATTCTATTTCAACTCACCTTGACAGCGAAGATGAATCTCATCCCGCAATCAACAAGCAGACGGTCTGATGAAGTTGCAAAAGTAGAAAGAGGAGATGCGAAACGAGGCGACAAAGGCATGTTTTCATCACTTCCAACTAAATCAAGAGCCACTTTTCTGGCTCTTCGGAAGTTTAATTCAAGGACTTCTTCGATGTAAGGTTGCAAAAGCACTAGAAGTAACTTTGTTAGCTTCAAATCCTGCTTTTCCAACGCGGAGCAGTGGTTAAGACTGGCTTGAACAAACACGCTAGCGGCACGGAAAGCTGAAGATGTCTCAGAAGGCGGCGCATTGTCTTTGACCAACCGGACTAATGATTCTATTTCCCACTCTGCCCATTGAAGAATTTTATTGCTGTAAAGACGATTATCTCCGAACAATTGACCGGAATCTTTAGTTGCCAATGAAATCATGGAGAAGACGAGATTAGAAAGCGTGGCAGAATATGTTTCGGGATAGCATGGGCACAGAGCAAGAAAATCCTCTATGCTTCTTTGGAGGCGAGAGCTGTACGATTTCAAAAAAATCTGATGTGCCAAAGGACCTTTTCCGAGCTTCAATAAACCATTTAACACCTTCCTCAGTTCTAGAATACCAACTGATGGCTGTTGGCTAATTTCAATAAGCTGATTCTCAAGCATGGCTTTTCGCTTCGATAGGGCAGACTTAAAAGAGGAGTGTTCCTCGGTTGTACTATCCCCTGATCCTTTCAGCTCAGGGTGACTCCGCTCTTCTGCATCAATTGCATCTATAGCTTCCTCTATGTTATGCTCTGTCAGTAGAACATCAACATGCTCCAAAAATTGCATTCTTCGATCTTCCACTTCAGTTGAGAATATACCATCAGTTTCGTAAGTTTGAGAATTGTCATCAGCCTCCGGGCCATCTCCGCCAGCAAGACTCCATTCTTCCAATTCATGGGACACGCCACTCATTAGATCCTGGATAAGTATCCCATGGGAAGAGATGTGCTTTTGGATCTCGTTCAACTCGTGTTTCATTTCTACCACTTCATCAGCTAACCTACAATTAACAAACACCACATCTAAAAAGGCATAAACAATGAAATTACTGTTATATACTACGATGTTATGTGAAGCGCGGAGGAAATCCATAGGTAGACGACCATGATTTATTGGTAGATTGCAAGACAATAACAACTAGGAGGTATAATCAATACTACGACTTCAGATCTAACAGATTAATAGGGAATCGAATCTAGTCATAGAAACTGATGTGTTAATGCCACTATGGCTTATTTCTGTGTAGAGTGTATGGTATGAAGAAGCTGGCATCAAATACATTCTGTAGCCCAAAAAATAAATTATGGTTTGACATTGTCTCAGACTCTTCCTTATAATATGCATTTCACATGTCTATTTTCATTGAACAGAAGTATATCACACAAATGCGAAAAACCTAAAATAAACACTTGCAACTGCAAAGAAAATGAGCATCTCATGCCTACTTCAGTTAGTGTAGCAGATCTTCCAGCATAAATCGAGGCCTTTTGCTCTCACCTTAAAAAGGCCAAATACTTTGTGCGTGTATTACTGCACAAGTTCTCAACTGCATCTTTCAAATCCAAAAGCTCAAAGCAGATCTTTCTGATTCCCTGCATCAATTTAGATTTACAAATAGTTACAAGAAATGGAATAGCATAAGTAATCACATCATCTTTCAAGAATATGAACATTAAACACTAACAAGGGAAAGGAGTTGAGAAGCCACACTCTAAACTTCAAGAACTTCAAAATTGGTAGCAAACACAACTTGAATGGATAATTTACAAGACTCCTAACCTAACTGAATCCTAATGGAACCTATCCACCCCCACATAGCAAGAGAGAGTATAACACATTCCCAACTAGAAATTGATCGAGAAGATCATTTCGAATACGGACAAACAATCTCAAACCAAACGAAACGACCTCAAAATAGTTAGTGTACAATTAAATCTAGCAGCTTGAACAAACTACTTAGGCAAAAACGCATTTTAAAAAAATGAAAAATAAAGCAAGAATCATCCTATCACCGGTTGTTAACTCAAACTACGACAGAATTCAAGTAAACATCTCTCATAACAAAACAAAATAAACCCCCCATTCACAAAATTCTCATTCATTTCCTGCATCATCAGCTCAATTCAAGCAGATTCAGCTAAGAGCCAAAAAAGAGTAAATTCTAGAATCAAATAGTTTTTCTAAATTCTAGCTTCCTCCTCGAACCTTTTCGGTTTTGGACTGATAGACAGTGTCGATCTTGGACTGAGGGGTGACGCTCTCCATGGAGGGGAAATCATCTTCCTCTTCGCTGCTTTCCACCATTTTCATCCTCTCCCTCTGCCTTCACACGCCGGAGTTGCAAAAATCTGAATCCGCTTCCGCCGCAAAGAGAATCAAACAATGCGGCAGCAAGTGGAGAATATCGAGCACCTGTCAGCAAGGTTGCTGTTTTCGCTTAAGCAGAGAGGTTTTTGGTTTGAGTTTGCGTTATTTTCGTTGTCTAATTATTTCAAATTTTTTATTATTCTCGATCATTAATTATGTATAATTGGGCCTTATTCGGCCCAACAAAGATTTGTATACATAGTGTTTGGCGTTTGCTAAACCTTTACATGAGTCGGGATTAGACCGTCGATCTACTGCGATCAGACCGAAAAACGTAATTTCAGATCGGATGGTTTTCATTCATCAAATGGTTATAATTATAGTTAAACCTCGATAAAGTAATATTCGATAAAATAATAATCTTGCTAAAATAATTTTTTTTTTTTTGACGAGGAACCCGCAGCCGCTACCTTTGGTGCGCACAGGGTAAACCTCGCTCCTGTGCAATAGCCTGCAAACCACACAGAAGAGTTAAACCACCCTTAATGTGACAGGGTGACAGACTCACACATAGCGTGTCCAGTGGGAATTGAACCCATGACCTATCGGTCCCGGGCCACCCACCTTCACCGCTATGCCATCCCAAAGGGGACACTAAAATAATAATTTCTTCCGGTCTCGATATGAATCAATGCACTAAAATAATAGTCAATAAAATAATAACCTCGTTAAATGAATATTTTTTTCTCGGTTTCAATGTTATTACTTTATCGAGGTTTAGTTGTACTCAATTGTACTGTTAATGTGTGGTTCGATGGTCCAATCGGCATTCTTTTCTTTTTAGAGATATATAAAATTCGAAAACTAGCCGTTAAAATTGTCAGAGGTTTAACTCATGATTAATGGATTTAGATGGTTATACTCTAATCATACCAAACCTGAATACTTGAAGCATCCTAGAATTCAAAAGTATTCCACAACTTGCTATTCATGATCAAACTAATTTGATGAATTCTCGTATTTCACCTTTTTTTTATATGATCAAGTTCATAATAGTTTCATTACACCACAGTTAGATAGAGATTTTATATGTTTTTAATTACATGTCACCATATCTTATCTATAAATGTCTCTTGTATATACACTTCTAAAACGAAAAATATTATATCAAACGGTATACAAGCAATGAAGCCACATCCCACATTGATGCTACCGAATGTCATAAAACCAATCGATTTTTTGTACATCTCATGTTCATTGTTTTCATCGAATGCCACATATTATAACACTTCGATAGCGGTTCCGGGTTACATTCGTCATCCAAAAAAAAAAACCCATCAAATTTTGTACACGCCTTCTAATTGTACAAAAGATCGCCAATAAAAAAATAGGGTGATGTGCAGATATAGACAATGCAAAGATGGAAAATGCATATATATACACAAATTAGTATAAATGCAATACTAGACATTAGTTCATTTTTAACCCTAAAAAGTTAGTCTATAATGTCACAATCATAGTCTTCTCTCTCCTTGTAGTTTTCCCATGTACTTTTCATCACATCATTGTCCAATCATTTCACCTTCTCTCTCTTGTCACATGTAATTAAAGCTTTGACCACTTTATTTTCATTTCATCTTTGATACTCACGTGAGTACTGTACTTCAAAATTAGGGAGCTGACCACTTTACACGTCCTCTCTCCCTATATATATATATATATGTCATCTCTCTCTATATAAGTCCTCTCTCTTTCTATTTTCATATCACGTGAAATCTGCATGACCAGTTTATCATCAACTATATATACGTCCTCTCTCTATATATATATATATATATATATACGTCCTCTCTCTCTATTTTCATATATATACGTCATCTCTCTCTCTATTATATATACAGTTACTGGGCAACCTCTCTCTCTCTCAACCTAGTTTATTTTGAAGAAATCTATGTATTGGAGCTCCAAAAAATGCGTGTATTATAGGTGACGAAAATCCGGATTTGTTCCGGAAAAATCCGTTTAGTGGAGCTGACGAAAAGTTTGGATCTCAAGCAACTTTTTTTGTCTCAAAAGCACAAGGTATGTATTATTTTTCCAACAATTCATTTTATACGTTTATTGTAGACGTTAAGTAACACTATCCGTAAAATATTTGGATAAATAATTATCGTGTGTTAATACAATATCTTAGTTCCCCGTATTTTATTTAACGCATAATTTTATAACAGTGAACTAAGTTTATCGCATGTGTAATACAATGAACTAAGTTACTTCATGTGTTATAGTATTCTGTTTATATGTAACATTTACATTGTAAACTTACAAATAAGATGTTTATACAGAGAACTAAGACTCCGTTTAGAATATGTTAGAATAAGATGTTTATAAACGTACTTTGTATGATAAATTTCGTTTATTATGTTAATCTTAATTCCAAGTTTAAGACATGATTTGAAATCTGTTACAATATCTTAGTTCTCCGTGTTTTATTTAACTCTTTAAATTCCAATAGAGAACTACGATATTTGGGAGCACAATAGGTTATGATATATGTCATGTATCTCCGATTCACGGCATACTGTGTTATTTCTTCGTGTTTATGTATAATTTATTCGTTATATAGTGAAATAAGATATGTATACAGAGAACTAAGACTGTTTGACATTTGTTGTTGGAACAGATGGCCGAATGGATACGAGTAACGGTCAAGTACGGAGGTAGCTTTGTAGGTTCAGAATACATAGATGGGGATGAACAACTTGCAGCAATTCCGTACGCCGAACTATCCCTTTCAACCTTAAGAGCGATAATTGAATCGCTTACGCAAAGAAACTCAGTGCGCAGCCCATATTTGCTATTTTCACTAGAGCATAATCGAGCTGGTCGGCTGGTGAAGTTATTAATGACGAACGATGATGATTTACATCGACTCATCAACTATGAGGCAGACCCCATCGTCTGTGTTGTGACGACGAGTTTGAACGAGGGCGCCGAAATAAGTTCGAGGCATACCACACCATATGTTCCTTCGTATCCAATCGAGCAATCCACTAGGCAGTTCGATGCACAGAACTTTTTCGGCAATAACGAAGGTGGATACGAATATGATTTCAACACCCAACAAATGTGTCCTCCTGGCCGACAGTGGCAACAAGAAGATGTAGAGGAAGAGGAAGAGGAGGAGGCAGATGAGGAAGAGGAGGATGAGGCTGAGGAGGCGAATGATGAGGATGATGAGGCGAATGATGATGTAGTCGGTAATGATGATTCGACTGATACGGATGATCCAGACTACACGGCAGATGAAGAAGGTGATGATGTCGATGAGCATGGCAAACACCAAAGCATTTATGGTACCATGTTCGAGTTCGCAACGTGGATGCGAAAGGAGGGCGGCTACAACCGACTAATGACGCTACTAGAAGAACCACATAACCTACCAATCACCCTGTCGTCATTGGAGGAGGAAGAAGATGGTGACGTGACTACGGAAATAGCAAACTGGTTAGTTTCGTTCTTTCCGATCGCTCAAACAGGCATCATTGGCTGTCCGATTTGGATGTGGTTAAAAATGGCGATATGGAGCTGTACTCAATCTTTTGGAGTAGAGACAAGCTTACAGGCGCCGTTGGCGTATGGCATTTAGAGCATCGACGATCTTTCAAGGTGTTAAGGGCAGACAGGAAATACATGTGGTTTGGGTGTTTGCACGGCAAGTCGTGTCCTTTCATGGTCCGAGTGAGTTTGGATCCAGATATTTGGGAAATTTACACGGTCGATAAGAGATACACATGTCAATTTGACTTTGAACAATTGGTGCCAAGAACCGTGAGTGCAAAGACTATCGGTGTATATTTCAGTCGACGAATGCGAAGAGAGGGCGCCATGATACGAGCTCGTGACATCATCGAAGAGATGCGTCAGAAATTCGGAGTTGAGGTGAAATATTACAAGGCACTCCGTGGTCGGAACAAGGCAATCACTACGATTTATGGCAGCCATGACCAGGGGCGGATCTAGAAATTTATTGTGGGGGGTCTGAGCAGTAAAACTTGACACATTAAGTTTTATATAAATCGAAAATGTTTACATCAATTGAGCTGTACGAGACTTCAAAACATAAAACTCATCAATGACCGAGTCTAAATCAATATCGATAACAAAATCTCTTTCACTATAAATCATCAACGAGTCTTCAAGTAAATCATCTCCCATCTTGCTCCGAAGTGCCGTCTTCACATGCTTCATTTTTGAAAATGCTCGTTCAGTTGTAGCAGTGGAAACCGGTAATGTCAAAACTAGATGAATCAGTCTAGTTAACATAGGATAAACCTTCGATCTCCCACTCTCAGCAAATACTTAACTCAATCCAACAAGTGTAGAAACTTGAAATTCTTGCTTGAGCATCACATCATGCTTATAATGTATCAACTCATACTCCAATGTAACTACATCTTGATTAGTGAAATCTCTAGGATAGAACTTACTTGCAAGCTTGCAAATATCATCACTTTTGAAAGAGGCAAAAGAGTTTTTAGGATCTAAGGCCACACTAAGAGAAAGTAATTCCACAGATACATCATTAAATCTTGAATTCAACTCCATCAAGATATGATCTATTGCTCCATTAAAAACATCATAATGATAATGATGTTCGATAGAAGTTTGTCCACGAGAATGACCAATCTTATATGGAGAATCCAAATTAGGAACATCAATATCATTCTTCAAGCAAAAGGCATTGACCTCTTCCAGAAATTCCTCCCAACCACATTCTCTCAATTCTTGAAGAATAGCTTTAGTACTAGAGATAAAAGAAATAGCATCCAAAATATCTTGAGTTTTTCTTTGAAGAATTTGGCAAAGAGAATCCGTAATTCTCATAACTTTGTGCATCAAGTGTAAAGTGAATACAAACTCAAAGTTTGCCATATTTTTGTAAACTCCTTGCACTTCGGCTTTAGATCTCCCATTCGAAGAATGTTCAATGAGACTTTCAAATACTTTACAAGTTGCAGCATACATACCTATCAAACTCTTCACAGAGTTGTAGTGCGAACTCCATCGAGTAGCTCCAGCTCGTTGCAAATTACCAATTTGATTGGCACCACGTCCAGAATCAAGCTCATCTGCATCCAATAAACTTTGAATTTCATCTCTTTGAGCGGCGTGCAGATGAGAAACACGCCTTGGTGAAGAAGTTATAATGTTAACAACATTATCCAAGTGGGAAATGAACTCCCAAACAACACTGATATCCTTAACGGAAGAAACCAATGTCAATTGTAGACGATGCGCAAAGCAATGAATATAATAAGCATATGGACAATCTCTAAGAAATAAAGCTTGGAGACCATTCCATGAACCGTTCATATTACTAGCACCATCATACCCTTGGCCTCTCATTTTCTCAGTCTGTAAATCATGATGAGAAAGAACACTACATATCGTTTTTTTCAAATTTAGTGAAGTGGTGTCACTAACACTTTTAATTGCAAAAAAACGTTCAACTAAAACTCCATGATCATTCACAAACCTCAAGATAATGGCCATTTGCTCTTGCTTGGAAATATCTTGTGCTTCATCAACAAGAATACTAAAATATCCATCTCCAACTTCTTTACGAATCTTTTGACGTGCTCTTTCGGCTAAAATCTTCAAAATATCCTTTTGGATTTCCGGAGCAAGGTATTGGGCATTTTTCGGAGCATTATCAAGAACAACTTCATCCACTTCTTTATTCATGCTTGCAAAAGCCTTCAGCAATTCAATAAAATTTCCACGGTTTGATGAAGTTGAAGACTCATCGTGACCTCGATAAGCACAACCTTGAAGTGCAAGCCAATGGAGGCTTTTGATTGAGGTCTTCAGACGCAAACGATTTCTCGCCTTCTCAATACTTGTCTGAGCATGCAAAACTTTGTCTATATGTCCAACGACTTTGTCTATATGTCCAACACCATGTGACAGGATACGAAGTTAGTTTTGGTTGAAAAGGCCCATCATTAAGATATGCACGTCTTACATCATCTCGTAAATGAGAAGGATATTCTGACAATTGTTTTCTTTTTCCTGGATCACGCTCACGGTCGATACACGGTCTATCAAATTGCAAATCTGGCACAAAGGGACTAGTTTGACTCCCGGTAGCTATGGATGAAGGTCTTGAGCTACCTTCAATTTCATTATCCGGACGATCACGTTTCTTAAAAAATGACGATATAAGACCTTTTCCTTTCTTTGCTAAAGGTTGGTCTTGATCCATTTCTCAACTACAAACATAAATGAGAGGAATTATTAAATTATTTGAGCATAAACAGAGCCAAAACCTCAAAAAACAGAATGCATTAGGGGAATTATTAAATTATTTGAGCATAAATTATTACAATTTGTCCCCTAAGCACCTTTGACTTTGAGCATAAATTATTACAATCAAATAAGACACACACACACGGCCACACCCACACCCACACCCATAAATTATTACAATTTGTCCCCACACGGCCACACCCACAAATCCACAATCAAATAAGACACACACACACGTGACACGGCCCACACCCACCACACAATCAAATAAGACCCACACCAGTGACACCACACGGCCACACCCACAATCAAATAAATACCCAACCCAAGTGAACTCCGGCGGCAGCGGCTAGTAGGGGGGACGGCGGCGGCGGGGGACAACGTCTGGTGGCTAGTAGGGGGGACGGCGGCGGCGGGGGGACAGCGGCTGGGGTCCCGACTCCCGAGTCCCGACTTGTGAGAATGAATGGTGTCTGAAAATTGGTATTGATTTTGGGTATTGATTTTGGGTATTGATTATGAAAATTGTCAATTTTGGGTATTGATTTTGGGAATTAAAAATTGGTTTGGGCTGTCAATTTTTGGGTATTGATTAAAAACGAATTTGGATTTGGGGAATTGATTAAAATCGAATTGGTTTGGCCTGAGAATGGATTGGGCTGGGCTGAAATTCATAAATATTTATTCGGACTAGGTAAATATACGATCTGGGCCGGAGTTGCACTGGGCTGGAGCCCAGTCCAGCCCAGCCCTGCATCCGCCACTGGCCATGACGATTCGTACAAACTGCTACCCAAGTACCTCCACATACTGAAGCAGTTCAACCCCGGAACAATAACTCATTATCACATTGGGGATGATAATCGGTTTGAGTACGTATTCGTAGCGTGGGGCCCGTGCATAAATGCATTTATGTTTAATTTAAGGCAAGTCATCATAGTTGATGGAACTCATTTGAAGGGGCAGAATACTGGCATCTTGTTCGTTGTAGTGACGAAAGATTGCAAAGAGCAAGTCCTACCCCTTGCAATTGGTATTGGCCCAATCGAGAATAACGATTCCTGGACGTGGTTTATGACAAAACTTCGCCAAGCGTACCCGCCAAGCGACGACCTAGTTATCGTGTCTGATCAGCACGCGAGCATTAAGCATGTTGTTGAAGAAGTTTATCCTGAGGCCGCTCATTGTCTCTGCACCATCCATATGGCCAACAAGCTCACTCCTTATGGGAATAGAATAACGAGGATCTTTCGACAAGCCGCCGCCGCATACACAAAATCAGAGTTTCGTCGTTTCATGCTTGAGATTAGGGCGGAGAAGCCAGAGGCATACAATAAACTTATGAACCTTGGTCCGGAACGGTGGGCACGCTCATATTGCAAGTCTCGTCGTTACTGCTTTATGACGTCAAATTGCGTCGAGTCCTTCAACGGGAGGTTATTGTGGGCCCGATGTCTCCCGATTTGTTCTGTAATTGATATTGTGCGCTTCATCATGGAGAGTTGGTTCAACGAGAGGCGGTCGAAAATGAATGCACACGAGCATAGCTTAGTCGAGGTTGCTATGAAAAAGCTATACAACCAAATTGAACTAGGACGCTCGTATCACGTGGTGAGTGTCGGTGATAATTGCTTCAAAGTCAACGACGGAGACGGAGGAAACTTCAAGGTCGACTTAGACAATTGGTTGTGCAAGTGTCAAAAATTCCAAGAAGATCTAATTCCGTGCGAGCATGCCGCAGCCGCTATTACGTAAGTATTCATCAGTTTTAACCTACTATTGCTATACATACTATACTAACAAAAATTCTCTTACAGTCAGAGCGGCAACGATATCTATAACTTCATCTCAACATTCTACGGTACGTCAACACATCGGGATTTATATGACCATCAGTTCCATTGCTTACCTCCACATCAGGTCTGGACTATACCATTAGAAATATCCAATGTGCCAACAGTGCTTCCCCCCTTGGCGAGAAGACGTGCTGGTCGGCCGAAGTCAAGGCGCTATAGATCTGGGATTGAAGCACGTGCTGGGAGCAACACAAGGGGACCTAGGAAGTGTGGCCTCTGCCACGAGCTTGGTCACACTATGAGGACTTGCTCAACCAGGGGGACCTAAGCATGAACTTATTCCTTCATATTATGTTTGTTTGTTAGTATAACGTGAAGAACTACGAATTTTCCGCAGAGAGATAAGATGTTCCTATTTGAATATTTCTATTTCGTGGCATTTAATATATAATTTTAGTAGTCTGTTGATCTTCATCCTCGTGCGTGAGCCATCTCTTTCCACTATTAAAGACTTTATTTTTTATATTTTACTATATTCAAACATTAAAGTATAATTGATACGTTACAATATCAATAAATCATATGAATATACTTATTTCTATGTATGTTTCATCTCAGAACTACTAATCGGAGAAATATGATATGTTTTCGAAGAACTTATATTTCTCTAAATTAGTAATTGTACTATATAATCGTCTCGATGTTTCTGTACAACAATATGTATAACTAACATGAAATATTTTGATTGTATAATAGAGGTTGTAATTTATATCTACTTTTCATCTTTTCTAGTAGTATCCATCTAGTATTCATCTTCATCCTCGTGCGTGAGCCATCTCTTTCTACTATTAAAGACTTTATTTTTTATATTTTACTATATTCAAACATTAAAGCATAATTGATACGTTACAATATCAAAAAATCGTATGAATATACTTATTTCTCTGTATGTTTCATCTCAGAACTACTAATCGGAGAAATATGATATGTTTTCGAAGAACTTATATTTCTCTAAATTAGTAATTGTACTATATAATCGTCTCGATGTTTCTGTACAACAATATGTATAACTAACATGAAGTATTTTGATTGTATAATAGAAGTTGTAATTTATATCTACTTTTCATCTTTTCTAGTAGTATCTATCTAGTATTCATCTTCATCCTCGTGCTTGAGCCATCTCTTTCTACTATTAAAGGCGTTATATTTTATATTTTACTATATTCAAACATTAAAGCACAATTGATACGTTACAATATCAAAAAATCATATGAATATACTTATTTCTCTGTATGTTTCATCTCAGAACTACTAATAGGAGAAATATGATATGTGTTCAAGAGAAATAAGTCATATTCCAAACAAATAAGACATAGAAATAAGTCATGTTCCAAACAAATAAGACATAGAAATAAGTCATGTTCCACACAAATAAGACATAATAATGTAAACAAGTCATGTTCCAACGACCGAATTGTAAAGGAAGCAATAAACATAGAATGCGAGATCATCCTCCCGCAACACACATCATCCAGATACGCAAAGCCATAATATGTCGGATGTTAGAGAAATCCATCTGGGTAACGACCAAGTCTGAGGGCGGATATCCGTCGATCAAATGATGCACATATAGCAAGGCATATACGCCACAACTATTATGATCGAACTGTGCAAATTGAGTTGCAACGTGCACATCTAATGGCATTTCACGCAAATCGGGCTGTCGAGGTTGACCGTAAATGCGCATGAAATAGGTATTGAAATCAAACAACCTATACATGAGATGTGTGATAGGTTTTATCGATTCCATCCTCATTCGTTTATATTCATCGTCGCTGATTACCCACATGGAGTCGTATAGCTCTACGGCCCATGTCATCAGACGTATTCTAACTGTGACCCAGTGTGCAGGAGTGACGTAATATACGAGTATGAGCTGTATTTGATATTAAATATCTTAGTTCATCATTTTCATTAACATATTTCTCCATTTATTCATAACATACGAAGAAATAACTTACATATTGGAGCCCTGGTTCCCACTGTCGCGCAACTGCCTTCAAAACATCTGAGGGTTCCCATGCATCGGAGTTCCATCCGTATTTCACCTAGGAAGATTGCATTTGAGACTAGCAAGAGGCGTAATTGTTAGTGTTTATAGATACGAGGTACATGAATAATGAACAACTCACCCAAAATTCGACTGGCATGATCATTGTTGTGGAGGCTCGCACACCGTGCATCACTCGTTCGTTAGTTCGCAACTGCTTCCTCAACGTGCATAGGTAAAGTTCGATCATATCATGCGACAACATTTGGGACGGATCTTCAAGAACATCAAACCATCCATGCGGAAGGTGGTACCCCGTATCTGTCAAATAGTGGTTGTTGATCTCGTCTCGTGCGCGGCGCCACTGTCTAAATTTTTTTAACCCATGACTGTGATCGCTTCCCAAGATAACGGTCGAGATTGGTTCGGGTAGAAACATATGGTGACTTAAAAGCAGGACCATGCATTTTCTTTCGCCTACCACGTCCACGTAGACTAGCGACACTATCCATCATAACTGATTGAATCGGTTCAGGATCTACTGGAGTGCCGAAAAGTGGATATGAATCTGTGAAGGCATCATGGAATATGGACTCATTTTCATCTTCTTCCTACAAAATATATCAAAAATCCAGAACGTACTTATTTCATGAAACATTGTAATAATCATATTTCTTCATATTTAAATCATATTTCTCTAACTGAGATATAGATTCACATCCATACGGAGAAATAATAATTAAATTATGCCTGATCGTCAGCCTGCGTTTTGTCGTGACGTTTCTTCGTCCGTGCCTCTGATTCCGCCGATGAGTCGCTATGCGGAATCCCTTCATCCGCACCTCGCATTCCGTATATGACAAGGCGACGCTCCTCGACATGCACACCGGAATGTCTCCGGACTGACTCCGCACGCGCACTTGAATGTGTACGGAAAGACTCCGCACGCACACTCGAATGTCTGCCACTGGACTCGGCATACGCACTCGAGTGTCTACCACCGGATTGGGCATGGGCACTCGAATGCTGTCGACCGGACTCGGCATGCGAAACCGAATGCTCTGAAGACTTTCCACCCGACCTTTTGCTTTCCAATCCCATCAAATTTTTTCCCTAATTTTTTATCTTATTCCAAAATTTCTTCTCTCTCGGTGTCATATCTTCGGTGTCAAGACTACTCGACCCATCCGACCTCTCCGGTTCTTTTTCCTTACCACGTGTGGATCGTCTTTGTCCGGCATGTGGTGAAGTTGGCGAGGAGTATGCTCTTGCACGACCGCGTGGACGAGGAATACCCCTCGCACGTGCTGCCTCGGAACCAAAGTGAATGACTTGCGGTTCCCGGTATGCAACTCGAAGTGGATCGTTCTCCAGTGTGCTCAAGAAGTACGCCGATTGCAACTCAGCATCCTCCTCAATCAAAGAATGGCATTCCATCTACGAAAAAGAAAACAGAAATACTTATTACTCTATAGTTATATCTTATTTCATCATTTTATACTATATGTAACATATTATACGCAATAAAAAGTACTTAGATATATTTAATTAAGAGAATTAGAAATCATGTATATCACCGAGAGCAAAATAGTACTCCCTCCGTCCCGCCCGACATGACTTAATAGGTTTGGGCACGATTATTAAGAATAGTGGGTAGTTGTGTGTAAAGTGGTATAAAGTGGTGGGACCCATTAGAATTTATTAGAGTATTATTTTAGTTAGTGGCCAAGTCAAGTGGGACAATGAAAAAGAGGAAAGAAGCCAAGTCGGGTGGGACAGAGGGAGTATATATTACTCCACCGTTAAATCTTATTTCTGCAATTATTACTCCATCTTACATCTAATACGAAGAAATAATTTGTCAACTTACCTCATCGTCGAAGAAACCAACAAATGTATCTCTGATCAAGGGAAAATGCCACTGTAACACACGTGGCAGCGCATTTGGCTGAATTAGCCTCGCACAACGTTGCCCAAGTCGGGGAATGGACTCGTACACCCATACTTGTAAGGCCCAGATAGGCCCACTGAAGTGATACGAAACTTTGCATGCGGCTAGAGTGGTCGGCACGAATTGCTTGTAGTGCAACAGCGCTTGGTATGCATATGCAGCCCAAGGGAAATGTTTCCATTCGTTTAGGTCGTCCACTAAGACCCAAACGAAGTCATCAATTAATCGAGCGCGAGGGACACACAATATGAGTAGGTGCAAAATTAATATGTTGGCAATCTTCACGTTGTCGGAACCGGTAGCATCTCTTACGGAGTGTTCTCGGAACATTGCCTCCAATTGCTCTAATTTTATTCGGCTATCTCCACAAAAAAGACGCCTAACCCGAATGGCTGAAACATCATACTGGATGTTCGAGTCAAATTCAGACGACCCAAACATCAATCCCGTCACTAGTGAGAACTCTTCTATACCGAAGTGGAGCATGTGATCGCTGACCTTGAACCACAAGCTACTTACGTATGGTGGATCATGACGAATCTCGCGACACATTAGTTGATGAAGGCCTTTGCTAGCACTATACTTCCCCTCCCATCCCATTAACTGTCCGAAAGGGCTCGTCCTAACGAATTCATCGTAAAGCTCAAACCCGCCAATGGCCGTAAGGGTCTCTTTAATCAATAAAATGATCCCACTTAACATGCGTCATTACTTGCGGCTTTGCCGATCTAGCAGCGTGTCTAACCCAAGTCCAAGGTCTCTGCATGTACATGTGGGAAAATATTAATCTTATTTCTTCATGTTTACATCATAGCACTCTGTAATTATTTAATAAAGCAGAGAAATAAGAAAATACGTCAAAGCAGACAGAGTATTGTGAATAACTGAATTAATAAATCGTCACATTTTTATACAATTAATCATCATAAATCGATCTAAGATAGAATTGATTAATAAAGCAATCTCTCTATCGAACTATCTCTCTCTCTCTCTTCTCTCTTCTCTCTTCTCGCTCTCTCGAACTCTGTCTCTCTCGCTCTCTCGAACTATCTCGCTCTCTCTCGAACTCTGTCTCAATCGCTCTTTCTCGAACTATCTCTCTCTCTCTTCTCTCTCCTCGCTCTCTCTCTCTCTCTGTCTCTCTCTCTCTCTCTCTAGAACTATCTCTCTCTCTCTCTCTCTCTCTCTCTCTTCTCTCTTCTCTCTCTCTAGAACTATGTCTCTCTCTCTCTCTAGAACTATCTCTCTCTCTCGAACTTTGTCTCTCTCTCTCTCTTCTTTCTTCTCTCTCTCTCGAACTCTCTCTCAATTCCAAACCACATTATTCATTAACAGAAGGAACCCAGATTCAATATGTACTTACCTATTGTCCGCCGTCGTTATGAGCCATTGGAGAAGCGGTGAAACATTCAGTGGACTGGAGAAGATGGTGAAGTGTTGAGTGGAGGAGATGGTGAAACTGTCGAGTGAAAGTGTTGAGTGGAGGAAATGGTGAACCGTCGACTGAAACTAAGAGATAGAGACTGCTATGTAACTGCTCTAAAATCCATTAACTGCATGTGCACGCAGTAATGGCAGTTATGAAAATATTATAAAATTAATCATTAATACTAATCTAATTATATTTGATTAAGTAACTGCTATCATGTATTAATCTTTAGAATTATAATCGAAAAGAATATTTTCGAACAGATTATCGAACAGAATTATATTTTCGAACAGATTAGCGAACAGAATTATCGAACAGATTAACATGTATTACCTAATTATATTTAAAATTAGTGTTGCATTATTGCTGCAATTATTGAAGAATTTACTCGTGTCTACAAAAAGTAGGTAAAAGCCGAGTTCCAATGCATTCTTGCATGGAAAATAGGAAAAGTAACTGGTGTCTACTTTAGGATGGCAGGGAGCAGGGTGGTAGGGAGCAGGCTGGGAGGTGGCAGGGCGCAGACCTACGTAGGGTGGCACTGAGGCAGGTTTTGCATCGATTTCAGCGAATTGTTGACTCATAGTTGAAAAGTAGGGATTTTTATGTCCAATGTCTAGTATTGCATTTTACAACTTTAAAATATTTATTTTTGACATTTCCAAATAGTGGTGTCTATTTTTAACATTCTGCTCTAAAAAACATTGGTACCAAAACTACAATTTCACATTCGCAAGCTGGTTTCACAATAGAAATATTAATGGTGTAATGTAATTTTTGATTTCACCACCACTAATTACGCGTCAGACTCCTCGTCCACTTACAAATTCACCAACTCAGATTCAAACAACAATTACTCGAAAGTGGAAATAATTCCCATAAGTAATAAATCAGCACATAATCAAACTGGATTTGATCGATCAAAACTCACTAGAATTCTAATAACATCTCTATAATTCTTTTACATGCCAAAACCAAGGTCTCACGAGTTACAAAAGGATAATATAAATATCAAAATTGATATTAAATGTTAAGAAAAACAACTTGCCATGAACAATCAAGAATCAGGCTTCTCATTCTGCTCAACATTAGCAGAATTGTAGGCAGCATCAGCTGAAGAGGTATCCATGTCATTCAGACCGAGCTCTTCGTCCTGCTCCCACGACCTCACGTAATCCTCGACTGAACACAAAAAGGAGCGGTTTTAAGCAACGGAGAATCACAAGCAGAGAGAAACCGAACATAAGACGAACTAACTTACATGATAACTGGGAGTCTTGCTTAATGTCATCCGTTGCAGGGGCAATGAAGGAGTTCGACAAAGCATCATCAAGAATCAACGTCCAAGATTCTTCCATATTCTTAAGCTGTAGATTAAAATTCATTAAAAGAATCAAAACATATGAAGTTGAAGATAAATCAGAGAAGAAATATAACAAGTATTTGCAGTGTAAATGTCATCAAAGGCGAAAATGTATAACGGAGAAACATAGGAGACAGCGGACCTGCTCAATTTTTGTCCTAAATTCTTTCCATTTGTTTCTTTTGGTGTCATCCATACTATCGCCAAAAGTGAACCCGTGTACCCTCTCGAGACCTGTGATTAAGTCGAAGATAACATTTGATTATGCATAACATGATGAAATGTACCCGAATAACACAACAAAATGATATATACTCGGGTTAGTGCATCCTATCAAGGGCCGATCCAGAAAAATCAAATATTCCCTACATTCCACTCCAATAGTCCAGTTTCTTTTCAGTACGAAGATTAAGAAAGTTGTTAGTTATGTATAAAGTAGTATTCCCTCCATCTCATTGATATTGCAAGATTTCAGCATGGTTTTTAAAATAATGGGTGTAAAGGTATAAAATAGTGGTGTGAAAGAATAAAATAGTGGGGTCCACTTGTTTAGATAATTGTGGTCTACTCATTTCTTTCCATTTTAGGAAAAGGTGAAAGATAAGTGGGACACCCCAAAAAGGAAATGGTGCAAGATCAATGGGACGGAAGGAGTATAAAATAGTGGAGTCTATTGGATTATATTAGAGTATTATTTTAAGTTAAAAAGAAAAATAGAGAATTGAAGAACATCCTGAAAAGAAAAACTGGACAATTCGAATGGAACGGAGGGAGTAGTTGTTATGATGTGGGATATCCCATATCGACTCCACACGCAAGTGTGGAGTGATATATAAGTGAGTGTCAATCATTTCCCTACAACCATGGTTTTGGGGAGAGTTAGGGTTCCTTGCTTATCCCTAACAATGGTCCGACCTGCCGGATCGTACTTCTGCGGGAAGGGGCGACCCGTTGATAGGCCCGAAAAACCGGGTGCGCCCGGGGGAATAGTCCCCGGGTGGGCCCAGGACTGGTATCACAGCGAATGGAGTCGTGGGTGGGCCAGCAACCTGGATGGGCCCCACCGCGGACCCAGCCGTGGGTGGGGAGGACTTCCGGAGTAGGCCGTCCGTGGACGTACGGTTTCGAAGGGGAAGGTATTGTTATGATGTGGGATATCCCACATCGACTCCACACGCAAGTGTGGAGTGGTATATAAGTGAGTGTCAATCATTTCCCTACAACCATAGTTTTGGGGAGAGTTATGGCTCCTTGCTTGTATCCCTATCAGTAGTAGAGGGGCAAAACTGGAATTTAAGAGAGGGGGAGAACACTAGAATCAAGGGAGAAAGAAAATTACAAAAACAAGTTTCCGAACAATTTAGGAGTGCAGGTGACGAGAAAAATTCGTCTAATTAATAGGCATCGGAAACTTACTTTCACCGATCTTGGATATCAAGCCTTCAACAGTAGTAACAAGTCCACCTAATGTACCGCTAGCCAGTTCCAACTCGAGCTCTGGTATTTCCACGGAGGCCGTATCCGACTATAATAATCGAGGACATAATTAGAAGTAGAAAAATGGCCAATGCATTCATAAAAAGACGCCAAGACACCATAATAGGCTTTGTTTTTTCATAGTTTTAGAAGTCGGTTAGATACGGGCCATATCCCTAACCCTAAATAAGCAATTTATGGCTACATACCTTAATAACATCACGGGTAAGGTCTCTAACGTTCTTCACACGAAGAATTATCTTTTTCCCTTTATCAGGAATTGCACCACCTGCTTTAACCTGCAATGTGCACGGCATGATATAGGGCCACATAATGAATAAGTTCATTCATAGACTAAAGCCCTTTACAAACCTCGGAGTTTCGGTAGCCACAGCCGTCACAAGTGGAAGCCATCACAATCACTTCTTGGAAGTAAGGGATATCTGTCTAAAGTTAAGCTAACAGCTTTGATACAACTATAGGGTCGATCATCCTAGCAATTTTAAGAAAACGAAAAAGGATACTAGTCACAAACATGCGGCACTCGCATTTCGTCCCACAAGCACCACAACTCGTCGGAAACATCATGACCTGCAAGGGCAGAATGTTCTCATGATTACTTTTCTTGTAAATAAAAGCTCGAGTTATACAGATATTTAATCACTATCAAACCACGGAAAGGTACCGTTATTCGTACAGTTGAGGTTAGGAATATATCTCTATATGTAACCCTAAGATACAAACATAGTGAGGTACCGATTTTAAGTAGAAAATTATGTAGGCACACTGCAAAACCATGTAAATTATGTTTTTTGTTTGACGGTTTTCTTTCACATTTTTCTAATTCCGTTTTGCATAATCACAAGAACTTTAAATTTAGTAATATAAATAGATAAATAGACACACATTTGTTAATGGGTAAATTTACCTCTTCAGGGGCAGAATAGCGGAATAAAGCGTCCGCTATTTCTGGACTATTACCCTGTGCGATAGCTCGACGGCCAGCTCTTGCTCCAACCGAGCCATGAGGCTCCTCTTGTCTTGTAGAGACATTGATTGTGTCATCTCCGTTATTTTCTATACCTCGTTCTCCTTGCGATGGGTCTGCAATATACCCTAAAGCAGCCTGTTGTTCGGGACTGCGCTCATAAAACTTGATAGTCAACGATGCATCCAGAGACGGAGCATACCTATTCAAGATTAGGTAATTAGCCATGAAAATATTTTATATTTGTTTTTCATAAGTTAAAGATAGGAATAAAGGGTCTCTTACGGATTCTCGATGAAGCTATTTCCGGTAGGATCATCAAGAGTGAAGGTAAAATGCGACTGGGCAGATGCACATGCTCTCAGTTTTATCAAGAACTCGTCGATTGCTGCAGCTGTCTGAGGATCTACATTCTGAAACAAAAGGATTTATCATTAACAAGATAGCAATGTTTGACGGAAGGCAAGAACGCGTGAGAAATTCTTTTACCTTCCGCTCTTCCTGAAGGGCCTCCAACTCATCTGCTGCTCTGACCAAGATTCCTTCAACCTAAGAGTAGCAGAGACAGTAACTAAGCAATAGTTTAAACAGAAGAACGATAGAACCTATTTCAATAACGTGAATATACCATAAACCTTAAAAGCTTAAGAAAATTTTAGTTCTTATAGCAAGAACATGAAAGAAAAAACTTGCAGAAGTATTAGTGTTTGGGGAACTCTTTCAATTCTCTAAGAATATAGCAATCTGAATAATTCACTTTTCGGAAACGTAGAAGACAGTATCTGCCACTACCAAAAGAAACAAGTACAATTCGGGAAACTCATCATACAAACTTAATTTCAGACAAGTAAAGTTTAGAGCATATTCTAGTGTGAAAAGGAGATACAGAAAGCATACCGTTGACAAAGAACCACGCTGAGCCTCTGGAGGAATCTCAAAGTCCAATTCAGGGATCTGCAGAGTCAAGATCAGAACGAGATATATCCGAAAAACCACATTAGCCAACGTATTTAGATAACAGCACTAGAGCATTGATGTTTTTGAAAAGATGAAAAATCAGATATAATTCAAAATGAATGACTTGCGTAACGCGCTCAATAACTATATACGAGATTGTGTATTCATCCAACCTCACAAAAGTAGCAACGAAAAGTACCTTGATTGTCGCAGATTCTGATTTCACCACTTGACGATTGAACATCTGTATGAAGAGTTATTAGTATCGTTCTTCAGAGTTTAAGAACAGTAGTTTTGTGGTAAATGATCGGATTAATTGGACAAAAAGAAACATGATAACCACATCCATATCCAAATGACAATGACAAATAAATTGATTAAAAAAAAATTACTGTCATTGAGTTGTAGAATATAATGAAAATAAACAAACATGCAGCACCCAACATATCTGGCAAAATATAAAGCCCAAATATAAATATTGCACACCAAATAAAAGAAAACCACTGACAGCAAACTTCGCAAAACATTTATACCGACCCCATGCTATTACTCGAAAGGCAAAACTTAGCATACTCCTCACAAATCAGAATACGACCTTTTTATCACCTGACGGAACATCCAGCGAGTAGTGGCAGCCTTTAGGTTGGATTTCACCAGCAAATTGAACATAATTATTCCTTGAGAAAGAAGGCACAAAGGGAATAAGAGTCAACAAAAGGACAACTCAGAAAAATTAAATGTACTCCTTTGAGATATAATTACCTCTCTCCACAATGCGGACATTCAAAGGCTGATAGCAATATCTGTCTCAAGACATATATAGAGAATGAATAAAGGAAAGAAGAGCATTACAATGTACAATAAAATACGTCGGAGTAACACTACTTGCAACTTAATTTGCTTCAATTTGTTTTAGTCATTGACATAAGTTCGTTGGTTGGTTTAGAAAGACAAAACTCTGAAAGAGAAAAGCTAAGCAAGATAGCTCGATAAATAAAAAGTTATTACCTTTCTGAAATGTGGGATGAGAGTTAGCAAGAACCGAGTTGTTCCCTGTAGAAAGGTACTCATCAGACGGAAGAACAAAACACCATCATAGCCCGAAGATTACTCACTTAACTAATTGCATATACACATATAACACACAAGTAGAGAGAGCTATCAAACTCATGCAGTTTAGAAGCCTCGAACAAGCGAAAGGAATTACAGGCAATGAGACAGACAATATTTACATAACTGCACTTGCATAAGATTCAGGCTCCAAGCTTTGATCATTAGCAGCAATCTTCAAATAGCAATGAACAAAAATACAATCTTCAGTAGCAAAGCAAAACAAATAAATACATCAAGAAACATAAAAAATTAACGAACCCACAAGTTAAGAACCTCAAAAGACGCAGTCTTGGCCATCAACACTTCAATTCAAAAATGACCCAAACCATCATACAGCATAAAATTCATAATAAAAATCAAGATATATAACATAACCCAATTTCCAACACACCCAGATAATGAAAATCTCAAAAATCGCCATCCTTCAAATTGCAAAATGCATACACCAACAACAAAATAACAGAAAAAGAATGCTTCCTCATGAGATTGAACAGAACATACGTTTTCTCCACAGCGCATACACATGCTCTCGACTTCGTATCGAGGGGCGTCGAAATCATCGGTCGAAATGGCTTCCACCACGGACCCCACGTCCACGATTGTCGGCGCGCTTTGCGTTGTTGGTTTAGTCTCCATCACAGTTGAACTTCAAATACCACGGTTTTAGGTTCGTTCAGGTATAATTGCTTCTTGATTTCCGTTTGCTGTTGGGCTGCTTGGGTTCAGAGTGATATAGGGCTAGGATGGAGGCGGAGAGTTGAAGAATGAATGATGTTTTCCGAAGGGTTTTCCGAAGGGGTGCAAGAGCTCGAGAAAGTGCCAGAAGGCGAGAAGGTTAATTGTTAGAGCGCGTGGCTTTTAACCACGTCGTCATGGGTTCGATTCCCCCTGAGGGCGTTTATTATTTGTTTTTTTAAATTTCTTGCTGACATGTATATCTTGATAATAACTAAAAAATACTCCCTCCGTCCCATTGGAAACAACGCGTTTCCAATGGGCGCGGAAATTTAGACGGTTGTGTTTAAGACTTAATCTCCTTGGCCCACTTGTTAGAATAAATAATATTTTAATTTTAATCTCTTCCAACTCACATTATCACCTTCTCTACCTAAACATTTTACATTTGCAAAATCACTTTGATTATATTAACAACAAATGAATCTCACTTTATTTCTTATTTAGGCGCCATTTTTTTAAATATGTGGAACATCAGCAAAGTTGCAGTAAGCTTGCAATTGAGATGTTGGCAGCATTATTTCCTTGCCGCTAGATTTTTTAGAAGTACAGTATCACATCCACAACAAAAAAGGAGGGAAAATAAACCAAAGCTTAAAAATTCATTCCAAATAAAATTAGCTAGTTGCCGCCAGATTTATGATCCATGTACAGTAGCAAATTCAAAATGTTTCATATGCATTACAATATAAATGCAGAAGGACAGCTTAACATCATTCATCTTCTCACAGTCAGCCCTCTCTCTAATTTTCCTTCTTCTCTCAAAAAATCTCCATCTCTCAAACATGGCACCAGTGAACCTTACAACCAACAACGTAATCAACTTGTCCAATTCTTGCTACAAAACTGCAAGAATGGAAAGCCGGGCAGAGGCATTATGAAAGCTGCGTCCGTGAAGTGGAATTGTTCTCGGAGCACGGTTCATCGTCAATGGACTGAAGCAAAGAAACAACAAAATTCTGGTGAGATGATCTATCTACAAAGTGCTAAGATAGGTAAAATTCGACCCAATAGAAGAGTGGTCATAGATTTGGAGTTGATTCAAGCACTTGAGTTACAAAAAAGATCAACTATTAGAAAATTAGCATGTGGCATTAGTTGTAGCAGCAGTACAGTTGGTAGGTGGGTGACGAAAGGCTTGATCAAAGCTCACACTAGTGCAATTAAGCCTGACCTAACAACAGATTGTAGGTTACTTAGGCTAAGGTTTTCTATGGAAGCACTAGAGTTTGATCGAGTCTTAAATCTATTGAAGTTCAAGGATATGCACAACACAATACATATAGATGAAAAATGGTTCTATATAACAAAGGCATCACATAGATTTTATCTTACTCCCGGAGAGGCCGAGCCACATAGAACTTGTAAAAATAAGAAGTTCATCACAAAAGTTATGTTTATGTGTGTTGTGTGCCGTCCTATTTTCAATGAAGATGGATCAGTTTTGTTTGATGGGAAAATAGGCATTTTTCCCTTCACTCAACAAGTTGCAGCAAAAAGGAAAAGCAAAAATCGACCAGCAGGCACATTGGAGACTCAACCAATACCATCTATAACCAAAGAAGTCACTAAAGCCTGCCTAATAAATCAGGTATGGAATAGCAATGAAGTATGCATCACATGTAATAGAAAATTGTATGTTTTGACATATGTTGAATTAGAACAGTAAGAAGAAATTCTATGTAATCAGCTATTCTGATTTTAATGACCTAATGTGCAACAGTTTTGAGTTCAGAGCATATCTACAGATCATATCTTAATTCATAAAAAGTTATGAGTTCTTAGTTCTGAGTTCTTAGTTCTGAGTTCACATGCTGCAGACTTTAATTCACTGATAATAATGTTAATATTGGCAGATATTATCAGCTTTTAGAGAAAAGTGGCCAAAAGATGCCAGCAAGCATATATTTATACAACAAGATAATGCTAAGCCCCACATCAAAGACAGTGATGTCCAGTTTAGAGAGGCAGCCAACAAGGAAGGGTTTGATATTAGATTGATTTCTCAGCCACCTAATAGCCCTGATACTAATGTCCTTGATCTAGGATTTTTTAGAGCCATTCAGAGTATACAAGTTGAAACAGCAAGCTATAATGTGGACCAACTAATAAGTGTTTGTTGTTCTTTCATTTGAACAACTATCTCCGGTCGATCTTAACAAAGTCTTTTTGAGCTTGCAAGGGTGTATGATTGAAATTATGAAGGTTAAAGGCAGCAACAACTATAAAATCCCACATCTAAAAAAGGACAGCTTAATAAGATTGGATGCTCTACCAATGGATTTGGAAGTTCCCAACAGTTTGGCAGATGAATGCATGAACTATATGATGGAAAATGGAACCCTAACTGATATACAAGAGCTAAGGGAGAGGTTGGGGCTAAATGTGGATGATTGGACAGTTGGTAGATGACTAAAGATAAGAGTGGAGTTTTGAAGATAAGATGCAGTGGAGTTTTGAAGATAAGATGCAGTATATATTTTGTAAATACAATTGAAGATAAGATGCAGTGGAGTTTTGAAGATAAGATGCAGTGGAGTTTTGAAGATAAGATGCAGTATATATTTGAAGATAAGATGCAGTGGAGTTTTGAAGATAAGATGCAATATATATTTTGTAAAAACAATGCTATGCAGAATAGTTCAGCTTATAAATCAATGTTATGTTTAATTTTAAGTCTATGACAGAATACAAAATCAGCAGTATGGGACAAAAATAATCTTAATACCAGAGCATTACAGGAACACAGAATACATAACCGAACAGAACAATTATGAACACAGAAGTATGTTTAATTTTAAGTTCCCTTCACATAATACATAACCGAACAGAACAATTATGAGCATTACAGGAACACAGAAAACATAACCAAATCAATGCTATGTTTAATTTTAAGTTCCCTTCACACAGATTATGCAACACATAAGACAATTCAGTACCAAGGCATCACAGCTATGAACTTATTGTATTACCAATAATAAGTTCATCAGACCTATTATGCATAGGACTATTAGGAACAAGTTCATCAGTCATAGTAATTGCAAAAGTGCACTTCAGTCATAGTAATCCAAATACAAAACCTAAGTGTGAGCATATTTCTTATCATTTCAAGCTTAACCACCCTCCTACCACAATAACAAGCAAATAACAACTATCACCCGCATGCTTATTTTGAAAAAACGACAGGAAAGATCTCACCAGAGCATTGCCGGATTTTGAGACAATTCTCGGACCATATGCAAAATTCTCAAGCGCGTCCTTGTAGCTCCGCCTCTTCAAGTTATACTCCTCCTCCACACCCGGGACCCGTTTATTGAACGATTTCGGGTAGCGAACGTTCACCTTCCTGAAGTAGCCGCGCTCCAAGAAGGAGGCGACGACCTCTTCTCCGCTCAGATCGACCCGATCGTCGACATCCCGGATTTCAGGATGTAGATCCTTAGGATCTGTACGAGACTTCATCATCAACTGAGAAAGGCTGTCGTAGTTCCCCCCCGACGGAGACATCTCGCCCGTTTCAGATCCGGACAGATCCGTCTCAGATGTGGACAGATCCGTCTCAGATCTGGTGAATGGAAGGAGAGAAATCGCAGAGATGGGCGATGATGGCGCAACTTCGCCCTTCTCAAATTGAAGGGGAGAAATCACGGAGGGTTGCGACTGTAAGGCATTGGAGGTCTCAGATCGGGAAGGGTTTGACTTCATGGCGGAGGGTTGCGAACGGTGGACGAAGGTGCGGCGAAGAGAGAGTTCGAGAAGGAGAGGCAAGCGGCGCAAGAACAGAGAGAGAAAATGAAGATCGAATGAGTAATAAATTAGGGTTAGGGTGTTATGGAGTAGGGAGCATTAGTTATGATAATTTAGTTGAGTGATAATCACAGTTAGTAATAATTAATTGGTAACTAAAAGATAATTAAGTTGGGATAAATATTTCTATTTTAGAAAACGTGTCGTTTTCAGTGGGACGGCCCGAAAATGAAAACGCGTCGTTTCCAATGGGACGGAGAATAGAAGCTTTAAGCTAATAATAAGTTATTGTATTTGTGCAATTTGTTCTTTAAATTATGAAATTGTGCAAATTAACCCTCAAATTATTATTTTTATGATTTTGTTCCTAAATTATAAAAATGTAAACGGTCCTCTAACCTGTTATCTTATTTGTTGTAGGAGGAAAAATCCGATAAAAAGAAAATAGCAAATGTTGAGGTTAATAGTAATATTGTAAACTAACCATAATTCGGATGTTACAAGTCTTGTGCAATGCCACTGCATTCTTCTTCATTACTTGATCACAAATCGATCAAAAGAATATGAATTTTTTTTGTTTATCAAACATTCAATAGTTTTTTATATTACCTCGTGCATCACTTTTGCCAAAATCAATTTATTTATTTTTTTAAGAAAATCTACTTTCTACTTCCGGTAAATGGGATTATTTTCTAGTCCAAATCCAATTCGCACAAACACAGTAATTTTGGGGTGGATTGCATTTTTTATAATTCTAGAGTGGCAAATCGGTAAATACAATAATTTAGGAGTTTATAACTTTTATTCCTTTTAAAAAATGAAAAAATACAAGCACATCACAGTTAGATTAGCTGCAACGTTCCTTAGAACTTAAGGTTCATGAAAACTACACTTTTTATTAATACTCAATTCTAAATTAAAAACAATGCAAACCACATCATAGTATATTAGATTTTAAATATTTCTATGCACATGAATTTTTACTCCCAATAATATTTTGACCAAACGTATTAAAACTTAAGAGAAAAGAAAATAACAACACTTCCTAAAATTAAAAGTCAAAAGCGAGTTTTTCTAAGTCAAGTTCAAACATTTTTCAAACATTCCACAAATTTGGCCAATTCAATAATTTATAGCAAGACTTAAGAAGCACAAACACTTGTGTATCACACACTGTACTCCCCTTGTATGTCATACTTTATAAGGTGTTAACATGTGGTATATGTGGTCCACCATAATTGATTTTGATTTGCTTATTTAATTAAAATGTATTATACATGTCAAAATAATTTGTGGATGTGACATATAATGGAGTATAATTGTGTGATACAAAAGTCTATCCCCTTAAAAAGGGGTTTATATGTTAATTATAATTATAATTAATTAGTTAATTATCTCTAGAAGGGATTTATGTGTATTAATTAATTATTTTATTTATGAAAGTTGAGGAAAAATCATTTATTGCCTTACCCGCGTCGAGTTCTGTCTCATTTTCTCGCTCTACTTTCCCAATACAAAAGCAAACGAAAGCCGTAAAGAGAGAAACCCAAAGGAAAAGGGGCTTCAACTCTCTTCAAATTCAATTTAAAGTTATCCAACTTCGAGATCTGACCCGGAAGAGATCGATACGGACGAGGAAAACTCTAGTACAGCCGCGATAGTTGAATTTGGAGTCTAGTTTATAGTTGCAAAATGGGGCAAAACGGCCGGAAGACGCTGATCTACGCACTGGTGGCGCGTGGCACGCCGCCGGTGGTTCTGGCGGAGTACACGGAGTTCAGCGGGAACTTCAATTCCATCGCGTATCAGTGCCTCCAGAAGCTTCCTGCATCCAACAATAAGTTCACCTACAACTGCGATAACCACACCTTCAATTATCTCGTTCACGATGGATTCAGTAAGATTGATTAGTTTTATCGCGTGAATTAGTTGTTTTTTATGGGGTTTGTGGTTTTCGTTCATCATTTTGTATGGCGTTTGATTAATTATTTGAGGGTTTGCAGTTTTGGTTTGATTGGATTGAATAGGAAGATGCTGAGTTTTATTCGTTCCATTGAAATTGCTATTTACTCGTTGAGATCTTGATTGTTAATAGTCTATTGATATGCCCGTGTGGAATTGTCAACTGCATATCCACTTTACTGGTTTCTATATTTTATTGATTGAATTGCAATATCATCTTTTTTCCTATAATTGAAGCTTTGATAAATTTGCGACTAAATGAATGTATGCTTGCTGTGATTTGATTTATTTGAGCAAATCCAATAAAATGAACAAACACATCTGAGAGGGTATCAATAGTTAATTGTGTTTATTTCTATCATATTTTGCTATTAGCACAAAATTGGCGGTTTATAAGTTTAACAAGTGCATTATCAAGCAATCAATTTAAATGTTGTAGAACTGACTTGCTAGTTTCTGGGCAGCGTATTGTGTTGTTGCAGAAGAGTCAGTCGGAAGGCAGGTTCCAATGGCGTTCCTGGATCGAATAAAGGATGATTTTGTGGCAAAATATGGTGGTGGGAAGGCAGCAACAGCTCCTGCTAATGGCCTTAACAAAGAATTTGGGTGCTTAGATTTCTACTTAAGAAGCAATGTATGCTGTGCTATTGTTCTCTGCTATTAATACATAGTATTGTTTGTGTTGCATAGACCAAAGTTGAAGGAACATATGCAATACTGCATTGAGCACCCTGAGGAGATAAGCAAGTTCGCAAAGGTCCAGGCTCAGGTTTCAGAAGTGAAGGGTGTTATGATGGAAAACATCGAGAAGGTACATAGGCCAATTTTGCATCTTATACACTGACTACTTTGTTTGATTTGCCGTTATTTGTTAACTATGTTGTATAGTCAATTAATTAAGTTGGGTCAATCTGTCTGATTGAGACAACACATTGCTATTACGGATTTCCTTTTCTAGTTTCCTCGCTATTTGAGGTGGAACTATTTGTCATTCTTATTGGATACATCTTCCTTGAATTTTAGTCATTTACTCCCTATTTCCTATACCAAACGTTTTGTTTCTTTTCGGCGCGGTAATTTAGGAGCTTAAATTTTTGTGTCAAGAGTGTTGGCTGACAAGACTTCTGTGTAATTTTATTTCCCATTTGGGAATCAAGACGTTTGAGTGGGACGTCCGGAGAGGGAATACAAGACGTTTGTTATGGACGAAGGGAGTATTTGTTAAACTGATCTCTTTGTGTTTGACATTAAACTATGAGTGTCCATTTTTATGTGGTTGTTTAATCAACTATGTACATATACTGAAAATAGGATCCGGCCTCAAATTGTTCAATGCAGGTTCTGGATCGTGGGGAGAAGATAGAGCTTCTGGTGGATAAGACTGAGAATCTTCATAACCAGGTACATGTTTCTCTCCCCGCCCTTGCAGGTAATGTGTTTGTGTGTAGATGTTAATCCCCTGCTCTGCTTTCAGCCTGTGATATAAGCTTCTATTATGCTCTGAACCGGTTCTTTGTTTTAGCTTTAAGGTGATTGATCATATGAGGTGGTATTCAAAGCTCTTTCTCTATGATAGATCTTTCATTCAATACAATAGTATATATATATTCATCCACCTTATTGCAACTCCAATTTCCTATCCATTTATTGTCAGCTTTTAGCCTTTAAAATCCTTATCCAAAAACAACACGAAATTTCCCTACTTCATTTGATATGTATATTATAATTTGTTTCTCCATCTAAACAAACACCCTTTAAACCATTCTCTGAATTATAGAACTAGTATGTTAATACAAATTGCAAAGCACCCCTAAATTACTGTTGTGGTTGCTTGCTTGCTTTACTGATTAATTCCTTTCAAGATTTTTCATGCAATATGGTTACATCTATGTCTTCGTCGATGTGTTTGCCCGAACAGGCCCAGGACTTCAGGACAACTGGAACACAAATCAGGAGGAAAATGTGGCTGCAAAACATGAAGATCAAGTTGATTGTTCTAGCCATCATCATCGCGCTGATCCTCATAATAGTCCTCTCTGTCTGCAAGGGGTTTAACTGTTCAAACTGAGTCATCTACTTCCTCATCCAGATCATTTTCCTGTCTCTTCTTCCTCTGAAATGATTGTCAGCTATGAACATCCATTTTGTATGTGTATAAAGCAGCACCTTATACCTTGTTTGCTAGAACAACTCTTTTTGAGTAATTAATGCCTAGTTAAATAACAATGATCCATCTTGTGTGATTTTATCAGTTCATCTTGTTCAACCATACTGTAGCTGCAGGTCATATGTAATAGTATGTGGCATTGGTGGATCTAAGGTTGTGTGTGTGGGTCATTGCAATACACCCCATTTACTTTTTTTTTAAAGAAAACTGTATGTTTTTTTGAAATTTACCATCTTATCCTCATGGAATTAGGCTTGTAAACTAACGTAATTGAGTTTGTTGTATTCAATTTGTATTTGCTTCGTTATTTGAGTATTTGTATTCGTTCATTATTCGAATTTTAAATTTGATTCGTATAATTTTTTATTAGTATTTTATAGTATTTAAATATTTCATACGAATATTCGATTCATTTTCGATAGTTAATGATAACTATTCAATTCAATTTTTTACCCCAATAATATTAATTATGTTTTAAATATATTTTATATATACTTACCATATATTATGATGATCATGTAAATCCTAAAAGTTCATAAGCCCATCTTGTACTCTATAAATAGAAGTCTCAACCCTCATAATAATACATATTTATTTTCCGTATTTTCTATTATTCTCTCATTCTATATACTTTATAACACGTTATCAGCACGAAAAACAATAGAATCAGATCCGATAGATAAAGCTGGGGATCAAAGTACATGTTGGCGCCGTATCATAGTTAAAATCCGTATCATAGTTAATATCGCAGATTAGAATCTTCAAGGTAGGAAGCTGGTTTATATGGCGGCATATGTTTTCCGTACAGAAAAAGGTAATCCCAGTTTCCTGGTTCATGTGTTTAGCCCTTTTCTGCATATTTTCTTATTTTTGGCTTTCTTTTTCTTATTTCTTTATGGCAAATTGGATTTTTTAGTCCCCAAACTATGCGTGTTTGGCCAATTTGGTCCCTTATTTATTTTTTTAGTTAATTGGTCCCCAAACTATAGAATTTTGGATGAATTGGTCCTTCTGTGAATTTTTTGGTAAGTCAACTGTTAGTCAACGATTTTTAAAGGATATTTTCGGTATAATATTATTGAGGACCAAAACGTCCAAATACTAAAAAATTGAGGACCAATTTGACCAATTTTTTTTTAATGAAATTTTTTTAATTTTACAAAAATCGAAAAGTATTTTAGTCGTTTTGATTTTTTTAAGGACCAACTACGCCAATTTTAAATAAGTTGAAGACCAATCCCTATATTTTGGGATCATAATCGTCAAATTTTATAGCTCTGTTATCAAAATTTTCGAATATATTATTATGATAAAGAGAGATAAAAACGTAGAATATTTGATAATCAATGAATAAAACTATAGTAGATTTTCAATCAAAACATGTTTTCATTCCAATATGATTTATTCATTAATTTTTCGTATATTTTATGTTTTAATCCCCTGTTTTCATATTAATATTCGGAAAAAATTGGTTACGGAGTAATATATTTTATGTTTTAATCCATCGTTTTCATAGTAATATGATCCCCAAATATATTATAATTAACGGGAATGGTCCTCAACCAATTTAAAATTGGCATAATTGCTCCTTAAAAAAAATTATTAAAATATTTTTCGATTTTTGAAAAACTTAAAAAAATTAAAGAAAAAAAATTGGTCAAATTGGTCCTCAATCTTTCAATATTTGGACGCTTTGGTCCTCAATAATATTATACCGAAAATACCCTTTAAAAATCGTTGACTAACAGTTGACTAACAAAAAAATTAACAGAATGACCAATTCATCCAAAATTCTATAGTTTGGGGACCAATTAACTAAAATAAATAAATAAGGGACCAAATTGATCAAACACGCATAATTTGGGGACTAAAAAATCCAATTTGCCTTTCTTTATCATCAAAATTGTGGGATGTTGATTTCTCCTTGAGATTATTAAAAGCAAATAAATGAAGACAAATACACGATAGAGGTCCTCTATTATTAAGATCTAATTTGAAATTTACGATTGCTTTCATCTTTTAAATAATGATACTTTACATACTTATTTAATGTTTTGATCTTAATTGTTGCTCCTGAAGTAACACAATTGATATTCCTAAAGAATATTACATGCTCTTAGAGAGCAATTCGAATTTTCTTATTTTTGAAATGATTATTTTGTTGCTCCTGAAGTAGCACAATCAATATTCCTGAAGAATATTACATACTTTTGAAGAGTTTTTACGTTACATTTTTATTTATTTATTTATTTGTTTTTTGTTTGTTTGTCTAATGTTAAATGACAGTTGTTGCTCCTGAAGTAGCACAATTTATATTCTTGAAGAATATTAATGCTCTTGAAGAGCAATTCAAAACCATATTTTTAACTTAAATTGTTGCTCATAAGTAGCACAATTCATATTCCTGCAAAATATCACATGCTCTTAACGAGCAACTCAAAATTATTTGTTGAAATTTAATTGTTGCTCCAGAAGTAGCACAATTTAATATTCTTGAAGAATATTTCACACTTTTGAAGAGTTATTAATATTATCTATGTATTTACTATATACCTCAGTTTTTTTTCTCCTGCATACTGTATAATATTTATATCTATATATACATACTATCTTA
Organism: Lavandula angustifolia; assembly: GCA_028984105.1. Taxonomy (NCBI): domain Eukaryota; kingdom Viridiplantae; phylum Streptophyta; class Magnoliopsida; order Lamiales; family Lamiaceae; genus Lavandula; species Lavandula angustifolia. The sequence goes on along the minus strand of CM054802.1, from coordinate 31,473,318 downwards.
ATTTGGTGCTCCTGAAGCAGCACGCAATTAATATTCCTGAAGAATATTATGTACTTTTGATGAACAATTCATATAATATGTCTTATTGATGGGCGAATCTTGGTTCTTGAATTGTTATTTTTGTTGCTACTGAAGTAGCACAATTGATATCCTCAAACAACACTATATGTTCCTAAAGAGCCATTGGGTTTCTCAAAATTATTAGCCTTTCGCCTAAATTAGTTTAACATACTCCTGAAGTAACACAATTTATATTCCTGAAGAATACTACATTTTCTTGAAAAACAATTCTAACCTCTTGATTTTGGCAAATGTTATATGTTCCTCTAATTGTTGCTCTTTAAGTAGCACAATTAACTCTACATGTTCTTGAAACAATTAAAACTTATCATTTTGGAATCATATATCACAACCATACTTTAATTGTTGCTCCTGAAGTTTCACAATTAATATTCTTGAATAATATTAGTTATAATTTAAAGTATTATCTAATTACATGGAGTGGTAGCAAGAGCTCATCTATGCTTGTGAATTAATTTCTTTTTAGGATCCTATTGTGAATTAATTTCTTGGCAAGAATAGATGTGAGATCCGGTAGATCTCAAAATTCACAATTTATTGATTTCACGTATCGTGAATAAAACTAAGTTGTTGCTCTGGAAGTAGCACAATTACATTCCTGAAGAATAACCATATTGTGATATTAACATTACTATCACATATTTGTGGAAATGCCTCAACTTTTGCTCCTGAAGTAACATCATTTTATATTCTAAAAGAATATTAAATGCTCTTAAATAGCAACTCGTACTTTCAATAATATATGTTATTCCTGAATGAAAAAGATAATTTATGTTTTGTTGACATTAATACACTCTTGATATCGATCCCAATAAGAGGCACGGGAGATATAATAATAGAATGAAACGAAGCATCCCAGCAGGATTGCGTAAAAATATTAATTGCTTGTCCTCCCTAAAGCTCGATACGAGTATCTGCATCCTAAATTGCGAGATTTTAAAATCTAGTGCATCGAATATCATTAAAGGCTCCCGAAGAGCTTGTATCATTCTATCAAATGATACTAATTAATTATTGAGTTTTCCATTACTCTAGTAAGTCTAGAAGAAACATACTAAGTTTTAAGGATATCTTTTACAATGGATACCATATTGAAATTTTATAAAACAGTAGTGATTCTTTTGCATTTAGCCGGAAGCTAACAAAATAAAAGTTATCACACTACCACCTTGAATGTATTACACATCATAAAAACAAGTGAGACAAAACATATCATGAACCGGAAGTTAAAAAGAGCTTTATGCTTTGACATGATAAGTTTGGACATCTGCAAGCAACTATGATGCGCAACATAATTGAAATTCATATGGGCGCTGCAAAGAGATCCTGAAGAATCTCTTAATTTTCATGAATGTTCGATTTCTAGAAGAAATGTAGAACTTGTTAGTACTACAAGTTCAAAAACAATGAGCTCAATTCCCTGAAGCAGATTTATCTTGATAAAGCTAGTGAGTTTATTAAACTATAAGTTCCTCTTGAAGAGGATTTAATATTATTTGGTTTTGGGATTGAGATTAAAGAATTAGTTGCTCATGACCATACTAAAAATGGTTTTTGTTCGTACGAATATGAGTTTCACAAGAAGATTGTTATTATGATGAAATAACGTTCCCAACATTAGGTGGAACATATGTCACATTTGGATTCCTGAAGTAATCAATGTAAAATCTACATCCAACAAAAAGCACAAGAACAAAATAGCCACATTTGAATTTCCGAAGTAATCAAGGTGAACAACAAGTCGAAAGGTTCATTTGCAAAAGATTGCAAACCAACTTGTTGATGCTTTTAAGTTTTGTATATATAAGAAGTGACAATTGCTGCAAATACCCCCGCAAGAATAAATGTCTCGAAGGACAAGTACAAATGGTAGCAAATGAATATAAAGTTCGTCAAAAATATGGTCGACCAGTTGGTTCTAAAAGAAATTTTGTGTCTAAGAAAAGGGGCACAACATATGAACCAAAAAATGACGATAATGACGATAATGATTAATCAATCAAATAAAAGTTCCTGAAGAACTGTCAGTGTCTAATTAACGAGATCTCAATATATTGGAGAGATCAAGTATCGTCGTGGACGCATGACGATATATTCGCCTTTAATATGACTCTTGAAATGAAAAAAGAGGATCATCAACGACGATCTATAAGAGATTGTCAAAATTGAAATAATTGGTCAAAGATGAACGAAGTGATATAAGGTGAATTAATATTCCCTAGAAAGCCGAAAATATTTGGACCTGTAGTTCCAAAATCCGGAAAGTATATCCTCGAATGATACAAATGTGTCTTTGTTACAAAGAGAAATGAAAAATTACGAGATATAGGGCAATACTCATAACACAATGTTTCTCTCAAAGACCGGAAATTAATTATGTACTCTCCCATAATAGACGACATTGTATTTTAGAATTTGATTAATCTACTTATGTCACAAAAGGCTTGCTAAGCGTCTTATGGATGTAGTAAATATCTATCAATATGATTCACTAGATAGTGACATATATATGAAGATCCCTAAAGGATTTAACTTGCTCAAAGCATGTAAGTCAAAAAGATGTTGTCAATTAGACTGTAAAAGTCATTGTAAGGGCTGAAATAGTACATCCGTATATGATATAATCATAACGACGAGAATTCCTTGACAGCAGGGTACATAAATGATGACTTGAGTTTGATTGAAACTCCCGAAGAACATAATACTTATATGTATACTCCGTCCTAATGACTTATATAGAGCAAATCATTATGGATTATTTTATTCATTGATATGTTGATTTTATAATCCAACTTACATCATTGTCGGCATTAGGGGGAGATATGAAACATAAGTGATAGAATGCCGCAAATATCTCGTTGGATTAATTATTTAGATTCACACACTATGAACTAGAAGTTCATCAAATTATTTAGTGCAAATGAGTGACTAAAATCTCATATACCTGTTGTATATGCACCATGAAAGAACTGAAATTTCTTATAGACAAAATAAATCAATTAATTCGCATTGATGCCAGAAGCGTGAGAGATTTATTGGTGCTAAGAGATAAGAAGTCCGCGGAATACAAAATTAGAACACATCACTCCAAATTCCTCATAAAGAGGATAAGTGAATCATTATGTACAAAAGTACTTGATGAAATCAACCCATGCCTAAAGATGGAGTTAGAATCAAAAGACTTGGGTTGAACTAATAATTGTCTCGACCTGTAGATTGAGCATCTTCCTGATGGAGTTACGCTAGTCGACCTACCTGAAAGGTCTTTAAAGAGATTTTATTGTATCGCATCCACATGTCTATCTAATGGTTGATTCAATCACTTAAAGGGGATAGAGACTCATTTAGACCTATAGAAGATAACAAAGATGAGAACCAGAAGTTCCTTAATTATGTGCAATTAGAGAATTTGAAATGGTATTGACCATCCTTTGTTATTTCGAGACAAATATGATATTGGTCTATTTATGATAGTAATGATATATTGACATATTTCATGCTATTTTCTATGAGAATAATTAAACTTGTGTTGCACATATTAGTATAGATCTTGAAGATAATCTTGAAGATTGTTATCTTGAGGGGGAGTAACAAATTGTAAATAATCCTGAAGATTAGACTAACTCCTAAAGGTCAAATGACCCTGAAGGTCAAATGGTTGTACTCTTTTTTCCTTTCTAAGTTTTTCCCAAAGGGTTTTCTTAGTTAATGTTTTTAACGAGGCATCCAATGCAACACACGAGTAAATGAGTCATTGAGATTGATTCATAAAAGAGCCAATGCAACACATGATCTACAAAAGAGTGGCAGCATCAACATCCAGCAAATTCGTTCAAGTGACAATCTAGTGGATTCTTTTACAAATGCATTACCAACGTCAACATTCAAGAAGTTGTTACACAAGATCGATATGCGCCGACTCAAGGATCAAGAATGACTATACTGAGGTGGAGCAGCTTTACTCTTTTCCTTCGACCAGTTTTTATCCCAATGGGTTTTTCTAGCAAGGTTTTAACGAGGTCAATCAAGGAGGAGTGTTGTAAATATATTTTATATATACTTACCATATATTATGATGGCCATGTAAATCCTAAAAGCCCATAAGCTCATCTTGTACTCTATAAATAGAGGTCTCCACCCTCATAATAATACACATCTATTTTCCGTCTTCTCTATTATTCTCTCATTCCATAAGTTTAAAACAAATTATCAAATTTATTATAAATAATTTTTAAAATTGATAAAATAATATTTTAAAATCATAAAAGCAATTATTATTAATATCAAATACGTAAACAAGAAAAAATCAATTATGATCATTATATAGTCTTACTATCATAATTTCATATTCCTATTCGAATACAAATCAAATCGAATATGTTTCGAATAAGAATATTGAATAAGAATACCGAAACGAGCAAAAATATTTGATTCATTTTACAACCCCATCCCACATGCAACTACATATTCATACTCCCAAAATTCTAAATTTTTTGAACTATTAATCCTTGATTTGGGGTATTATTGATTAGAACGATTGTCGAATGTCTAGCGTTCATATCTTCTATTTTGCTAGCTACTATATAGGGGCGTTTTGCAATATTACATAGGGGCCAATCTAATATTACAAATTTCGTAGCGAAATCGTAGTTTTAGGAGAGGGGATTTTAAAGCAATCCGGATCTTCTTGCCTATTTCTCGTGGACCACTCAGTGGTCCACCAATCACGCGATCACATGCATGCATTGGTGGGCCATGTTACCAATAAAAATATATTTGAGTTATAAAAAGGTGGTTCATCAATGCACGCGTGGCGCCGCGTGAGTGGTGGGCCACCAAGTGGTCTACCAGATTTGGGCCAGATGATCTTTCCTGATTTTAAAGTAAGAGATGCAGAAAATGCAAGAAAAAAAAAACGATCTGGATAGCAGTCCTCAACGCCCCTTGAATCCCTCCCCTCTAGGGGTGGGCAAACAATTTGGGTTCCCCGCCCGTACCCGTCCCATTCGGGTATTTTCCGTTCGGGTCGGGAAAAACGGGTACAGGTACCCGTTACGCGGGTACCCGCAAAAAATCAAGCGGGTCGGGAACGGGAACGGATTTTATTCTTAGATACCCATTCTCGAACGGGTACCCGCATTAATATACAATTTTTTTTACATGAGGTCCTCTTGCGTAGAGGTGGGCACGGGACGGCGCGGGTACCCGTTTGCATGTTTTGTGCTAGCACTAGAGTGTGACTAAACAGTTTTCCATGATAATTTTAATTATAAGAATCTATGGTTTCATAATTGATAATCATATGGTCGGTTTTATAATTTTAATTTATGGTGAAACACCATTGGAACATAGTTTATAAAACAGATTATCTACTCTTATAGTCCTATTTAGTGCTTTAAATATATTGGTATTTTTTAATTTTAATTTATGTTTTTAAAATTTCATTTATTGGTATTTTTTAATTTTTATTTATGAATTTAAATATATTATAAATAGATAGTAATATTTGCGGGTAAACCCGTACCCGTACCGTATCCGCGCGGGTACCCGCATGCGGGTACCCGCTCTATGCGGGAACGGGAATGGGTATTAAAATCAATTATCCGCAGGCGCGGGTATCCGCAAACGGATACCCGCAGCGCGGGTACCCGTCCCGCGCCCACCCCTACTCCCCTCCATACTACTATGTCGGTGAATTTTATTCAGTAAACACCTTAAATTGCGGCCTTAAATTTCTTTGTCATATATATATATATATATATATATATATATATATATATATAGAAAAGAAATGGATATCACATTTAAATCCTAATTCAATTTTTAAGGAAACTAATCAAAAAGCTGTCCCGCAGATACCATACAGAAAATTGGGCCTATGGAAAGTCCAAGTCCAAGTGGAGAGAAAAAATATTACTGCTAAGCTAATTTATTCAAGCCCAATCAAATGTGAACAGTGGGTCTACAGGCCCAGTTATGAGTAAGCATGACCTACTAATTAGGCTAACAACTTACAATAATAACAATATAGCTGTAAATAATAGTGCAGTTTGAATATTCAAGAGCAATCTACAACTACATGACATAATAATGTTAGTTCATTAAACACATAAGGTGTCGTAATTGGTGAAATGGGCAAACTCATAACCAAGGGAGATCTAGGGGCCCACCCCAAATTATGTAACTAATCGGATTTTTGTGTATACTTTTTAAAATTTTATTTATTTTCCCTTAAAATTGAATATCTGTATTCATAAACTCTATATATTCAACCTTTAATTCTAAATTCTAAATCCGTCTCTTATATATACTATAGTGGTAATATGCACTTGTAATCACCAACAATTCTTTTTTCATTAGGACTTCAATAAATCCCCATAAAATCTGTGTAATCACCAACAATTGTGGTAATATGCACCAACAATTGTGCACCAACAACTGTGTAATCCCCATAATATGCACCAACAATTGTGCACCAACAATTGTGGTAATATGCACCAACATCTGTGTAATCCCCATAATATGCACCAACAACTGTGTAATCCCCATAAAATCTGTGTAATCACCAACAATTGTGTAATCACTGTCTAAATCCGTCTCTTATATATACTATAGTGGTAATATGCACTTGTAATCACCAACAATTCTTTTTTCACCAACAATTCTTTTTTCATGTCTGTGCAGATTCAATAAATCCCCATAAAATCTAAATGAAATTTCAAAATCAACAAAGTTGAATTTTTGTAGGTAGGCCCACAAATAGTAGCATTGTATTATTATTATACATGGGGTGATTGCTGACCAACATAGGCAGCAAATCTGCACAGACATGAGGCTCCACATTATATTGAAATTTAATTAGCAGCCCCAAGCAGATGGACATTAAAATAAATGTGTAATAGTTGCCTAGAGTCACAATCAAGTTTGGTTTTCCCTCTATTATCAACACTTTATTCAAGATTTTGGGCTTATTTGAATCTACGTTTGTCGCCAATTTGTGTAGAGTTGGTTCAATTAAGTCAATATATTAAAAATAGTAACTTAGTCTGTGGATAATACATACTTTTTTTCACAAGTCAAAAATGTATAATATTTGTAGTTGGGAGTGACATCAATTATTCGAGAGAAGGGGGGTTGCAACTGCTAAGAAAACGACAATTGCATTCACATATATATTTATATATATTTTAATTTAATTAATTAGCATTTCTAATTGCTTTTGTGATGCGAAGAAGGCTTACATTCAATCACCCATGACGTGTGGTTATTCATAAATTAACCTCTATTAAAATCAATTAAATTGTTATTCCGAGAAGATTATAACATTCTAATAGTCAACTCTATGGTTTACTAGAAAGATCAAGTATATGATGTCTTAACCCTAGTTGACAAGAAACCGTCCTATCACCTACGATTGATGACGTTCACTAATTATTAACTTCCCTACTAACATTTACTGTGTAGTATGCATGTAGCTAAATGTCATGAGTTGAAAAATCCTGTAATCGAGCCGAGCCGAGTTTTGCAGAGACTCGGCTCGATTAGTTGTTTCAGGCTCGGGCTCGAACTCGATACGAGCGTTTAATATGAGCTTCAGTCCGATTTGATAAATAATTAATACTCCCTTCGTCCCACTTGACTTGTCTTGTTTTCCTTTTTGGGTTGTCCCACTCGACTTGTCTTGTTTCCAAAAAAAGGAAAATAATCATTACACAACCTACCACTTTTTCTACCTCTTTACACATAATCACACACTCATCTACACACAACCACCCAGTCTTCTTAATCTCCGTGCCCAAAAGAAACAAGAGAAGTGAAATGGGACGGAGGGAGTAGTATTCGAGCTCGGCTCGAAAGTTCGATAATTTTGTATTTTTTAAATATATTATTTTATGTATATATTTATAAATAAATAAATAATTAATAATTATTATTATTATTTAATATTATATAATATAAATAATATTATAATTTAATTGAGCCGAGCTCGCGAGCTTTCGAGCCGAATAGGCTCAGGCTCGAATTCGGCTCGAATAAGTTGTTGATTATTAAGTGAGGCTCGAGCTCGAAACTTTTGAATTTGAGCCGAGCTTTGTTGAATTCGAGCCCGAGCTATTCGAATAAAGCTCGACTCGTTTACAACCCTAGCTATGTGTGAGTCTATCATTTATGATCATTTGTAGATTATTGCAAAAGTCGCTAACGTTGTGTAGTTTGCAGGCTAGTGAACATGATTGGAGTTTATCTACTGAATACTTCAATAATGGTTGCGAGTTATCCTCATCATAAAATAAATTTTAAAAAAAAACATGACTAAATAACTACATTTTCCTACTCTTTTTATTATTTTTCGCATGCATAAATAAACATGGGCGACTGTTCTCGAGGATTGCACAATATTTATGTATGATATAGTACTAAACTAGATTTTAGTAAAATCAAAAATAATATTTCAGTCTATCCTATATAAATCTGCTCCTGAAAGGAAACAGTTATTGAATATGTCATAATCTTGATCAAAGAGTCGCAAATGAAACGGGTGCAACAAAAATAGGATAGATTTATATCACTTTTATATTATTGGGGGAATTGATAGTTGAACTAAACTCTGCTATATAGTGAATGCTTTTGTAACAATGAATTCTTTCTAATAATGTTTTGATTTATCCTAAATGACTATAGAAAATGATCATGATTCAATCCCCTAAAATCAGAAAAATCCAAAATCGTCACATCTATGAAATTTCCAATAAATGCTTCTTATAAATTAGATGGTTAATTAAATGTCGGAATGCGACAGCTGAATATATTAATTAATTAATTGGCGTATTGTGGCGCAGCAACGTGCATGGCGTGAAGCAAATAAGTCGTGGTCCAAGATACGGAAGCCGGGCCCCACCCACATTAATTAATGAGTCCGGCGGCTATATACCAAAATAGGTAAAGTCAAACACATTTATACTCAATTCTTATATTTAACTATACTATATACTCAAAAAGACTAAAATACTCCTGCATTTTCAATAAAGTCAAACTATGAGGGTCCGATCATGGGGGTCCGATCATGGTCCGACCGGTCGGACCATGACCGAGCATGGTCCGATTGGTCGGACACATGGTCCGATCGCAATTTGACTATTAGTGCCGATCACACATAGTGCCGATGCACTATGGCCGACCACAATTTTTTTTAGTGCCGATCACATATAGTGCCGATGCACTATGGCCGACCACACATAGTGCCGATCACAAATTTTTTTTTTAGTGCCGATCACATGGTCGGACAATTTGACTATTAGTGCCGATCACATGGTCCGATCATATGGTCGGACATATAGTGCCGATCTGACAAGTTTAAGGTGAAAAATTGGAAAAAGTGAGGGTATTTTAGACAAATTGGGTATTTGCTAGATAGTTTTTAAGGGAATGGATAGTTTTGTAGTTGTAATAGTCAAATTGGATAGAGTTGTACAATTCCACTTAATTAATCTGTTGTCTAATTGTGTGATTGAAACGAACGAGTGTCAAGTTTGCCAACTAAACCAAACCCAAAACGATGTCATTTTTTTACTACGGTTAAACTCCCGCTATTTGAAGTATATATTAAACTAATTTTAAGAGGCAAAAATAAAATATATGTAAAAGAGTTCGTAATTAGGAGATGTCTCTAAAATTAAGATTTCAAGTGCGAAATATATAAGATTTAAAAAATAATGTATAAAAAGCGGCAGGGAAACGAGAATTAATAATTTGTAGGTGACATGTGCCCTTGTGATGGCGTAAATATGCAAAATTCAGATGTAGACCAAACTACAAAATCAAGGATGATATAGTAATTTTCTTAAAGAAATCTACAACTGTACCCAATTTCAGGGCAGTAGCCTTCTCGCACCCTTTTCCCCTCCAAAATACCACTACCTCCGTCTTGTTATTGCTGAGCACTTTTTTTTTTTACATATAAATTAAGAAAGTAGATAATAAAATATGAGAAAAGGTAGATGGTAAAGTTTGAAAGAGAAGATGAGTGGGAGCATATGATAACGTAAGAGAAATAAAATAATAAAATAGAAGAGAATTTATCAAATTCGGAAAGTAGTCATTATTAATGGGATATTCCAATCAAGAAAACATGGTCAACAATAGTCTAGTCTAATTATAAGAGTATAAATTATATAAGGATGCAGACCGTATTAAGCTAACCATGCGCTTACCAATATATTAAAAGTACTTGTTGACACATTATTCAAATTCGGGCCGACTTGCTTATCCGATTCAACCAATTTTCAAAGTCGATCTCGAGCCCGGTTTCTTAAAACACTAGTTGTTGTGTACATTAACATGATGCAAGTTAATGAATAATATAGATTGATTTATTCAAACTATTATTGGAATTGTTAGCAGTCGGGCTATTAGTGGGTACAGATGTACTTGGAGATCAATGCGAAGAAACAGCTACAAGACTAATCGGTTTGATTATTTGAAACTTTGATTTGTACATAATAATTATTGTCGACATAATCAATTTTTGAACGTAACGTTAACGTTTCGGCTGCGGCGCCTTTGTTTATTTCGAATTAATTTCAAAGCTTAGACTTAGATAGATAGAGAGAGACTACTTCTTGGCTAAGTTGTTAAGCTATCTAGAACATTATTTAAATAAATAAGCTAATTGACTAATAATAATTATTGACAATGAATTTTCATTACAATTAATAACAATTGCTGATTAAATTATTGACAACGAATTTTTCATTACAAAAATGATTTGCCCCTTATAACTTGTTGAGAGGTATATTCTTAATATTTTGGTGTATTTCATATCTACGACAGTTACTTCATAATTTTGTAACTTAAGATGTGCACTCCTGAATTTATAAAATCATCAAGATTCCCAATTTTAAATTATGAATTAGGTAGTGTTTGGAAGAGCTTTTATAAGCAGCTTTTAGTTGTTTATGCTTAAAGTTGCTTGAAATTGTTGTTAAGCAAAAATTATTAGTGTTTGGGACAGTAGAAAAAAAACAGCTTAATTTTAGAAAAAACAGTTTTGCAAACACTGTTATAAGCTGCTTTTCAGTTTCTTTTGACTTCTGCTTTTAAAAAGCACCCTCTGACCAGCTTATGGGCTTCTGCTTATTTTGGCTTATTTTAAGCACAAAAAAAGCAGAAGCACTTATTCCAAATATTAAAAATTGTGTTTTTGCGGTCAAAAAGCTCAAAAGCAGCTTATTTAAGCTGTTCCAAACACTATCTTAATCTCTATTGGACAATCTGCTACCTTTTATTACACAATAGCGATAAATCGATGACGATGATATCTTTTACCTTGTAAATAAATCAATTCAAGCCTAGGGTTCACTTTGGATTTTTGTATATATCTTTTACTTCAAGGGGATTAATGAATAGGTATGTTAGGGGAGTGGAGAGTCTCAATAGGAACACTCCTTGTAGTGAGAAATAAGAACAATTATCATCTTTTAGATAATGAAAATTGACGGCCCAAATTCTTTTTTAATTTTTTTGCCCGAATTGCACTATTAAGTAAAAAAATTTGCACAAAGGGTATTAGAGTCAAATTATTTAAATATAATAATCATTCCCTAGGTTAATCGTTTTATATTCCGCTCATCTAATTTCTTTTCTCAACTTTCTCATCCGGAAGATTAGCGGTTCTGGATCATCTACACCCAAACATTCGACATCCCAAATTTGATATTTCAGTTTAGAGCATGTAGATTGATTGGTAAAAGCAGCGAATTCTAAACCAGCGTTACTCGTCCGTTTCATCCGGAACGCTCAAAGAAGATTCAGATTTAATTGGTGAGTTTTTAACTTTCAGGCGAATTCTAAACCAGCGAATTCTTGATTTATTTCATAAATTATGAAATACAGAATACAATTAGGGTTTTTACACTATGAGAATGTGTATTTGCCGAAAACAAATAGGGTTTTCGCAAATTATGAAATTCTTGACGAATGGATATTGAGTGATTGTTGAATTGGGTTTAGGGTTTTTTGACGAAACAGAATTTACTGCACATTTTCGCTTTTTTTTTTTTTGAACAATTACACAACTGCAACGATTGGTGGGTTTTTTGGTGATTTAATAGGTAGACATTCATAATGAATTTTCTTTAACTGCATGTTCAACTTCCTGTTGTAGTTAGCATTTTTTTTATTATAAAATAAATTGCAGAATTAATTATTACGTAGAAGACATTTTAGATGATAAAGTTTGCACTTTTCAATTATTTGTGAATGTGTTGTTACTTTAAACACACTTATGAAATTCACGAACTTCTGAACTTTTTATTATGAAATTTGTACACTTATGTACTATTTTCTGCACTTTTATCCATTTTTGACTGCAAATTTACCAATATTTTTTCGTGAGGGATGATATTTTTGTGTTTACTGATTGCTCATTTATGTGATAAAGTAGTGCACATTTTTCTTTTTTTTATTTGCGCCATTGTAAAACAGCACAATTTGCCTGTTTTTAATGTAAACATGCCTAATGATTTTTGTTTAACTGCATGGTCAACTTCCTTTGTATTTTGATTTTTTTTATTATAAGATAAATTGCACAATTAAGTATTACGTAGAATTTAGATAATAAAATTTATCCTTTTCATTGATTTGTGAATATGCTCCTGTTTTATGTACACTTCTGAAATTTGTACACTTATGAACTATTTTATGCATTTTTTTTTCTATTTTTAACTGCACAATTACAATATATTTTTCCTTCAAAGGTTAATTTTCAAGCTCTTGGGCGATAGGATTGCGAAAGAATGTGAAGAATCAGTTGCCTATGTTGAGAATTAAATATTGTGCAAATATCATTCAAAGTGATATAAACCTGCATAAGGATGAGGTTGCTATAAATGGAGACCGCTACTTTAAAGATGTTTTCTCGCCTATTAAACCAAATGTGAAGCGTTTTCTGCTAGGATAATCTGTATATGTCTTTAAAATTTTATACTTTTGAACGATTCAGACCCATTTCATATAACAAATGTTTATTTTATTTTTATGGTCATTTTTTTGAATGGTGTACAATAAGTAATGAGATGGTGCATTTTAATAAAAGATAAACGTGCATTTCAAAAAAATAAAATAAATGTATATTTTATTTTTTTTATAGCATAATATTTTGAACAATTAAGTATTAAAAAATGCACATCTACTATGTTTAAATTTGCACTTAAAAAAACATTAAAATAGATACCTGATTGAAAGACTTGAATGCAATTGAACTAATAAATTTAATAGAACTTTCAAAATTTGTACTAGATTAAAAAACCATAAGTGTACAATAAAAGTAGTCAAAATGTAATTACTAATAAAATTCATTAATTTATGGAGAGTAAAAACTATACACAATGAGGAAAAGTAATTAATAATTATAAAGCATAAACCTCTGATGTCCAAAATACAACTTCCTATTAAATTTCATAAAGTGTTTATGCTTATCATGCACAAACGTATGTGTATGAGACTCATTAAACTTCGTAATGACATATCCAACACCAGCCTTAAACTTCGACATAGTTCGAGCCATGTATGATGTTGTAAATGACATTGTTCACCTCTTTATCCTTAATCCAACTCCATTAGCTTCATTTTCAGAAGAAAATGCATTATCAACCTTTTCCCCCTCCCGATTACATAAGACATACATGTGCAATGTAATCAAAATCCCTCTTACGATCAGTTCCAAGAAGGATATCGAAACAAAAAAAACCATATTTCCTATAAAAAAAGCACACCATCATCCAATGATGCAAAAGTCATTCCGATAAATGGCTTTATATCAGTTGGACATTATGGAATGTAATTTTTGTTTTTTCCGTTGTTATGTCAGATTCACCAAATATGATTTCATCATCTGAAATAAAACAAAACATGTAAAAAATAAAAAATCCAGAACTACATAAATGATCATAATATGAACTATAAACGTGCATAAAAACTCTCTATATAGTGTATAAATTAACACCAAAATAAAATTTGAAAAGAAAACAAAAAAAAATTGTAAAACGAAAGAATCCGAAAACAACAAAGAAGAAAGTGATAAACGATTGATTCAAATATTCTTCCAAAAAATTTCCAAATGATCAAAAGAAAAATTAGGTTTCCAATTGATTATTCAAAACTAAGAATAATAATAATAATAATAATAATAATAATAATAATAATAAATCGTAGAATCATATAACATAATTTGATACACGTATAAGAAGAAATTAAGAAAAGAGGTAGAAATCGAATATGATTTTTTTTTTTTGATTCAATCAAATATTGAATCAAAACAAGATAATGCAATCAAACATAAGATTTACGTGGAAAAGAAGGAAATAAACAACAAACCTTGTGTTCAGATTATCATAAAATGATGATAATCAAAAATTGAAGAAAGACTATGTATTCCTCAGCATCTGCGCCGATGTTCATAATAATGAATGATAGAATGGTTTACAAAACATTAAAGAGTTAAAATAGAATCAGAATTTTACCAAAAAGAAATTTGTACAAATTATTTCCTTTAATTCTGAAAAAGGAAAACTTAAATGAAAATACGATCCGGAGCGTCCAATCACTTAATCAAATGGTTGTAAACTATTTTTATTTCTAACTTTAAGGGGTGTTCTCATATGATCTCCCTTTTAGAGATTATTATTAAATTGGTGGACATATTTATCAGAATAGTCATTATAATACTTGAAAGATTTGCAATAAAATAATTGTCAAAATGGGGAGGATCTACTTGAAGATTGCCAACCACATTAGAATCAATTTTAGTAGTTGACGAATAGAGTGACCAACTTTAAAATAAATAAATAATTTATTTTTCTTACCAATAAATTATTACGAAATTGTTAATGATGTCCGTGAACGTGTGAATACGCCCATTCCATTTTAATATGGGGAGAATTTAAAGAGGCCCACACGCCTTAATCTCTTGTTACATTTGATTTGATTGACCGATATGGATATTATTGTTTATCACCGGTGATTAAGCAACTATTATTTACCTTAATCATCTTTATGTACAAAGATATTATTTAGGAATACTTGCAATCCCTATTATATGCGCGCATGGGATATTATTGTTCAATGACGGATCTAAGGGAGGCGGGTGGGTGCAACTACCTCCCCCTTTTCAACCCAATTTTTATGTATTACTATGAGATCTTTTTTATTTTGAGTAATTTATATGCTTGTTCCATTTAAATTTTTAAATTCACATCCCTGAAATTTAATGTATTATCCTACATTAAAATAATAATGAAGAATTAGCATGAAATTGACTACTAACTTTGAAAAATATTAAAAAAGTATATCAAGTGTCACTTATTTTAGTGGAGATGTAAAATTTAGATATTTAGACATCTAGTTACATATATTATTTAACATACTCCCTTCATCCCACCGAACTTGTCCAGTGTTCTTTTTCGGGCTTTCCGACCAAACTTATTCAGTTTCTAAAAAGGAAAGTAGACCCCACACCTTTATCAACTCAAATCAACACAAAAATATTAATTAATTAAATGAGTCTCGCACCGCTATCTCACAAACTAATTATAAATTATTAATTAATATATAGGTCCACACCTTTATCAACCTACACCAACTCTTTTAAATTAGCGCGCCGAAAGGAAAGCGGACAAGCTCGGTTGGACGGAGGGAGTATACATATAACTTTATGCAGTTGACATATTAGGTTGTATTTTTTTTACAGATATTTGATTGATCTAAAATTAACAACATTTGAAGTATAAATAAACAACAATACTTAATTAATTCCTAAGCTTGATATTGTCATTCTTCATAATTTCTGCCAACTAAATTTAAAGTGCTGTAAAAATAGAATCGTGTACTATACTTCTTTGAATAAATAAGAGAAATATAGCGGTTTTAATAGATGAAGAATATAATTCTTAAATAAGTCATAAAAAATAAATATAATTAAACTTAAATAAAAAAATGTACTAATTTTTTTTGGAAGGCCCCACACCCAAATGGCAGTACAAAAAACACTCAAACTCCAATAAATCCCCCCCCAAAAAACAAATATACTAGATCTGCCCCTATTATTTTTAGAAATATTCTCCAACTTTTGAGAAATCAAACATGTTCAATAATTGTTTTCTGAAGTATCTTCAAAATTTCTGATCTAACTGCATCAATATCTATTTTCTTGTTTATGAACGAGACTCATTTTGCATTTTTATTATCACAAATTGTATAAAGACGCCCGTGTCGTGTATTGTATACAATTACTATTTTTAGTGACAATTATACCAAGAATAAAGATCTGGAGCAATATTTACATTTTCCTTGGGAAGATATTCAAACTGGGTACAATAAAGTGAACATTTATTCCCTTTTATGAAAAAAAATGAACCTAAATAATTGATTGAGATTTGAAGAGTGAGAATATACTATTCATGAAATAATGAAATATATTATTATTTATTTGTATTATCTCATAATATAAAATTTGTGATGCACTCAATAAGAGCGGTTGAACTGCATAAATTATGCTGTTGTGCCTCAGAATTTTGTTTAATTATTGTCTTTACGTGACAGGGAAGAAAAATAATTATAAAATCCCTCCAACTCCCACTTAATCAAGCTGTTATTTAATTCATATAATTGCACGTGACGTACTTATCATAATATAGATTATTAATATTAGGGCAGGTATTATTCCAATCCTAGTATTAATAGACTTGTTGCAATCTTAAGTCAAGATTAATAATTATTGTACTAAATTTACAGTTTTGGTTGTATTTTTTGTAGCGTCAATTTGTCGACTAATACAATGCTTTTAAAGGAATTGATTTCATTTAATCATCTCATTTTTTATGGTAACATTGAGTATAGTCGTTTTAATAACATAAATACCAAATAGTCGATATGATAAAAACTTTCAATTTACATTTTAATTTATTAGAACTGCCGGCCTATTTAAAAATAATGTAGACATATTGAAGATTATTTTAGTAGCTGGGATTAGATTATAATTTAGGCAAATTGGCAAAAATAGTCCTCAAACTTCGCGTTTTTGCGAATTTTGTCCTCAAACAATTTTTTTTTGTTTTTTGACCCTCAACTCCTTGTTTTTGCGATTTTAGTCATACCGTTAGATTTTCCATCAATTTTAACGGTAATTCAATTTTAATTTTAAAAAATAAAAAATTAAAAGGGCAAAATCGGAATTTTTATTTATATGGACCAAAATTGCAAATGAAAAATTATTTGGGACATATTTAGCAAAATTAAATAGTTTAAGGACTGATTTCACAAGTTTTAGACAAATAAGTTAATTGCTTCCTATCGACGAGATTTTGCATTAAATTTTCGATTTTTCATATAACTTTATTGCTTCGTATCAAATATAAGCTAACGAAGACTTCGTACCAATATAAACTACATTTAATTTGAAATGCAAAATATTACTGTGAATTAACCATTAAAAAATAAAGCTATCATCACCCAAATTTTTTTTACTTCAAAATAACAATTTAGAGCATAATATTTACTTCAAAATAACATGAATACGAGGAAAATATGTGTCAGTTCGTATTTTACGATGAATAATATGTTATAAAAAACATTTAATTCGTAATTTTTCATGAATAATAGAATACGAGAAAAATATGTACCAGTTTGTAAATAACATAAAATATTAGTTTTATTTGCAAATACTATAATAAGCCAAAAAACTACCGCAAACAAGGTTAGTCTCGTATTCACATTCTCTCGCATAGAACCGCCATGACGAATCCCCAACACCACCACCCGCCATTGAAGGCCGTAACCATAACTCACGTCCACTACCAGCGCGATGATCAGCTCGGCCACTTCCTCGCCTGGATCTACCTCGTCCCCATGTTCATCAGCTTCGGCGGATTCGTCTCCCACTTCCTCTTCCGCTGCGAGCTCCAGGGAATGTTCTTCGCCGTCGGCCTCCTTCGCAATTCGTCAGCGAGCGCATCAATTGCGGATTCGCAATTCTCCTCGTATTCTAGTTATTTTGAAGTAAATATTATGCGCTAAATGATTATTTTGAAGTAAAATTTTTGGGTGATAATAACTTTATTTTTTAATGATTAATTCACAATATATATTTTGTATTTCGAATTAAATGTTGTTTATATTGGTACGAAATCTTCGTTAGCTTATATTTGATACGAAGCAATAAAGTTATATGAAAAATCGAAAATTTAATGCAAAATCTCGTCGATACGAAGCAATTAGCTTATTTGTCTAAAATTTGTGAAATCAATCCTTAAACTGTTTTATTTTGCTAAATAGGTCCCAAATCATTTTTTATTTGCAATTTTGGTCCGTGCAAATAAAAATTCCGATTTTGCCCTTTTGATTTTTTATTTTTAAAAAAAAATTGTATTAACGGTTAAATTGACGGAAAATCTAACGGTATGACTAAAATCGCAAAAACAATGAGTTGAGGGTCAAAAAACAAAAAAAAGAAGTTTGAGGACAAAATTCGCAAAAACGCGAAGTTTGAGGACTATTTTTGTCAATTTGCCTATAATTTATAATCGACACTTCTAACCTATCAAATTTGTTATTAACAATTTTCTATTTCATTATAGAGAATTGATCATAACAATTTGACGGAGACGGATCGGGATTTTCCTGATCTATTCAATAAAAACTGTTTAATATGAAAGTGGTTATTTAATTTCATTTTCCGAAGTCTATTTAAGAAAAGAACCATTATGTCTTTTTTTTAGAATATTAGAATGATTTGGTCTTTAATCATAAAAAACAAAAATAAATTGTATTTTACTTTAAAAAATATGAGTAAAATTCCCTTTTGATTAATCTATTCGATAAAGTGAATTGTCTTGTAAGTAATTCACACATAAATTTAAATCCTAGAAATATTTATCAAACTCCACATCTAAATACTTTATCATAAATTCTGCATACAAATATGAGAATGAGATATGGATGGACGTTTCGTCGGGATAAGGTATAGAATTTGAAGAAGCGTTTTCCCATGATTTGACGGATTCCTTATTCTTTCCACCTTTGTTTTTTCCTCACTATAAAATGCATGATTTCGAGCAAAGTCCTTTGTTTGTTGCGAAGAAGAGAGAGAGAGAGAGAGAGAGAGAGAGAGAGGTGCGAGGGCCATGCCGATTTTTTGGCATGCTAAATTTGACACGGCGAGGAGTTGGCCCTTTCATCATTAACATCATCTTATTTGCCTTTCACATCAATTTCAACCATAATTTTTGCTCTTCATTTTGACCGATACTTCCTTTTTTGTTTTTTGTGGATGATTATTAATTAAACAAACCGCGGGCGGAAATGTATTTCGAAATTTATTAGTTGTTGCATTAAAAATTAAAAATTAAAAATTAAAAATCAGTTGTAATAATAATAAAAAAAAACTTTTTAGACATGGAAAATCTAAATTCGAACATTTTCAGGTAATTTACAAATTTGATAATTTGTGAGAAAGAATAAAACATAAAATGCGGAAAGTGAACAAATCAGGCTGATGGTTGATATTAGTTCTGAAAAACTTGAAGTCCCTATAATCATGATGAATCCAAGATTGCGAGAGATGAAATAATAAAAATTACACATACAAAACTGAATTTCAATAGGATTAATTGCGAATTCTCTCAATACCTGGATTCGACTAAAGAATCGAAATAGAATTTGAAATAGTCAATCTGGTCGGATAACCGGCCGAACCAAACCGAACTAAATTTATTTGCACCGAATCGAATCAAAACTTTTTGGTTTAATATTTGGTTTTTATTATTTGGACGTTTGGTTTTCGGTTTGGTTTTTGGTTTAAGCATCAATTAACCGAAACAAACCAAACCGAAAAATATTACAATAATTTTGAGGTTTTAACTCGTATTATATAGTAATTATATCTTAAAAAAACTTATAATAAATATCATGAACTTTTTTATACTTATTTGGACCATACAAAGATGGGCGGAACTTTGTATAATGCATTATATATTATTAAATTCATTGTTCCAAGTTTAGCTTATAACTTAATTTGTTCTCATTGGCAACGTCGGAATTGTTTCCAGGTTTTTGGATATTGAGTTCTACTTCTTGTACCAAACCGTAAGAATAATTGAATTCATCAACCTCAATTACCATAGGTTCGTAACTCCATAATTTTCACTTATTGTCAATTGTTTTTTCCTTTTTTCTTTTTCTTTATTGGTTATAACCGAAACCAAACCGATCCAAACCGAAATTTTTGGTTAATAACCAAATCGAACCGAATTTTTTTGGTTTGGTATTTGATTTTGTAAAATAAAAACCGAAACTTCGGTTAACCGAAATTTCGGTTTGGTTTGGTTTGGTTATACCGAATTGACACTCCTATTCTCATCCATCATGTAGTACCATGTATATTTCTAAGATATTTTACTATTTTTATTTTTTTGATAATTGTTTTGAATTTTAATTACCCGGACTATAATTATTGAAACTAGAATATCAATTAGTTAGAAATCTCGAAGTGTATGGATTTTGAATGATTCAGACTGAGACTTCGTGATTTTGATTTTATGATCCGGCACTAGAATTATTGAAATCTTATGACCTATCAATGAAGTTTTTCCAACATGCGATGAGGCAATTTAGTCTTTTTGATTATAATGTGAATAGTATTACGGAAATGATTATGTTTTATGTATTTCTTGCTCATGGAGGTGACTTTTTAAGAAATGTAGTAATTTTCTATTACTTACATTATAAGATTGATATTCAATCTATTCATATGATATTGCAATCTCGAGAAATTAAGTTTTTGTTTGACTGTTTGGATTATTGACTAGATTAGGTTAAAGGCAAACCAAATTACGAGCATAGAAAAAGGGGATATTGTTAAAAAAAATGTCAAATAAAATCTTTATTCGAAGTTCTGATAATAGAAAATACAATTAAATCGTACCATATAAAAAACAAAGGAGTTGACGAGATACGAGAAGTAGGATTTAATAGTCCTGAGGGAAGGGGAATATTTAATTGGCAGCTCAGCCAGATTTTATATACTTTTTTCTTTTCTTAATCTCAGAAATTTGCCATACAGTGCTGAATTCAATGCAATGTAAATAAAATATTTAAAATACAATCCCCTTTTCTCTCTCTAGATTGATTGACTTTCCTAAGTGGCAAACGTGTTCCCTCTCTCTCTCATCCATTCGCCACCTCATTTCTCACCTTATAACTCTAACTCAGTGCATGCTCCTATATTCTCTCTCTAGCAATCAAATAAACCCAACACCATAAACGCAGCCTAAATTCGTGTTTCTTCTCCAATGGCAGTTGAAGCAAGGCATCTCAACAGTATCTTCATGCCTCCACTAATCCAGAACAGGTGATTTTTCTAGATCTACGATTACTTATGTTTTTTATATATCTTTTGATATTTACGATCGGATTTCTGATGAGTTCGTCGTGGTCGGTTACGTTTTTGCAGAGAGTTGGTGAACCCGATTCTACAAGGAAATGGCGGTTCCGCATACAACGTGCAGCAGATGCGGTTTTCCGGTATTCCGTCTCCGGTGGCATTGCCGGAGAATCAGTTGTTTTATCAGTCGGCGGTTTGCGATTCCCTGCAGGCGAAGACTTCGGTTAACACCGACAGTGGAGTTACGTACAACATTCCGGCGCCGAGGAAGCGCTCCAGAGACGTATACAATCAATTGAGTTTTGAGGCGGCGCCGCCGCAGAAGAGCAGTGGATTGTCGAATCTCGCCGGGAAAACTTTTCTACCGGATGTATCTCAATATCAATTCGAGATCGACGACATTATCTCTCAACATGTATGGATTGGATTGTGATTTTTGTATTGTGTATTTCTCGATTGAGATCTGTGGATAGGATGTTTAATCTGATTTTTTCCGATTTTACAGACGAAGAAGATAAGAATGGAATTAGAAGAGAGGCAGAAACAGCAGGCGCGAATACTCTCGGCGGCGATCGGCGAAGGCGTGATGAAGAAATTGAAGGAAAAAGACGAACAGATTCAGAGAATCGCAAAATTCAATCTAGTTCTTCAAGAAAGGGCAAAAAGCCTCTACGTCGAAAATCAATTGCTCCGAGATCTAGCGCAGACTAACGAAGCCACCGCCAATTCTCTCCGCATAAATCTCGAGCAAGTCCTCCAGCACGTCAGCGCCGACGAGCGCATCTCTGCCGCCGCGGCGGTGGAGACGCCTCACGACGATGCTGAATCCTGCTGCGGCAGCAGCAATGGCGTGGGAGACGCCGAAGACGAAGGTAGTAGTAACATGTCCGGCGACCGACGATGCCGGATTTGTAGAGAGAGAGAGTCCTCCGTTTTACTACTCCCTTGCCGCCATCTCTGCCTCTGCAACGGTTGCGGAAGTGGTTCCCACCACCTCCAATCGTGCCCTATTTGCAGCTCCGCCGTGACCGCCACATTGCACGTCAACTTATCTTAATTAACCGGCGGTAAATCCGGTTTGTAAATTTTTCCTATATGTAAATTCTTTTTAGAAATTTACAAAATCTTTATTCTTTTTTTAATTTGGAGTATTATTATAATATCTAAAATGTGATTGATTGTAAATTCGGAATAGTCTTTGAAAGATTGAAATGTGGAGAATCTTGCGCCATACTTTTAAGCTTTGAAACGATACCTTTTCCTTTTCTTGGCAATTAGGGAACAGTAAAAATGAGATGTTTCATCTTTTTTGTGAGGTGAAAAAATCGTGATTTGGATGTTGACAAGTTATGTTGGGAATCCCACTTTACTGAAATTTACTCGTGACTCTTTAAAACCGGCTATATTAGTATTTGTGGTCCTATTTGTAAGTTTGTTAGGTACATTAATGGGACAACAATTCCACAACTTTTTCAATTTTTGAGATGAGGGAGGGAGATAACTTGGAGTTCATGCATATCACCCCACAATTAAAGCAAAATCTAATTTGAGTTTTCGAAATACTGATTGATTGCTTGTTCAATAATGAATATCAATGTTTAAATATTGATTTTGGTTATGTATATAATATAGTTATGATTTTGATTTTGATTATGTTATACATTGTGTGCCATCATGCTATATAACTGTTGTGCTCATGAGTCTGGTTATCACCATTTTCGAAGCTTGGTTCCATTATTGTTCGTATCTCTTATAACTTGAAAAAGTGTTTGTTTTTTCTTCTTCAGTAGTGTGTATATTTCACACATCCTATTTACCATGGATCTATGTGTTATCGGTAACTGGAATCGGAAACACATACTACATCCAAATAATATATCAGATGATCTATGAACTAAAATCGAAAAGATGTCACATTATAGTACCAAAACTTAAATTTAGTTAATAAAAATTGTTGGGGTGTTGGATTGGGAGGGGAATATATGGTTAGGAGTCATGTGGAATAGTCAAATCATGTGGGTTATGTTATATCAACTATTTAGGTGATTATTTATTACTACTACTATATATGTCCTTTATTGTACATGTCTCGGTACCGATATTTATGGTTCAATTTTATCTTATGTATTAGTCAATGTTAACCTGCGTTGCGTTTATTATTTTATGTAAATATCACAAGCTATGTGAGTAAAAATTGAAAAATAAAGAGTAATCTTGCATTGAATTAATTTTATACGGAATAAATAATAATAACGTATATAGACCGTAAAGGTTGGCATTAAATATAGCAGTATATTGTTTGGTTGGAGTTTTCCTTTATGGGGCACAATTACAGGTGCGATGAAGACAAACATGTCATGGAAATTTAAGCACTTTCCCATTCTCTATTATTGCTTCCTTCAATTCTGGTGGCTCTCTCTCTCTCATAAACACGTAATCCTAAAATCTCAACATATCGGATTTCACATGTGTTTTGAATTTCATTCTTATTATCTTATTTTTGAATTCATTAATTTATATTTAATTATGTCTATGTATTAAATTTTATCATGTTCTAGATTTTTTTTCCCCAAACAATGTATTTCATATGGTGTTGTATATATCTTGTAGTGCGTGTTCTGTTTAAAAGAAACCTAGCCCACCTAGGAAGAAAGGCCGAATACTTCTTTCCTTGTAGCAATTTCCTCTCTCCCTCTATCTTCCATTCATCCTTTCACATTTTAAGTAAAATAAACGAGAAAGTAATTAAGATTTCTTTTTCAAAGTTTTGAATGCATATGATGAGTCCAAGAATTGGAGTCATTTTCAGGCATCGTCGTATCCTTTGTCGCTGGCCCTTTTTTTTAATTTTAAAATAAAAAGAAATATATTCTCCTTATTCAACGTAAGCAATCATGAAATTTTGTACACGTTTGATTGTCGTAATCATTGTTATTTAGTTGTGCATTAAGGCATCATTTCACTAAGTTATGATGATTTCTTTCTTTAGTAGTTTTTAATTATGTGCAATCTTATTATATTAGGATTGTCCTTTTAAATGTGAAATAAATTAATCATAGTCCAAATTTGAAACGTGGACCAGGAACATATAAGAATGTGGACGCCATCGTTAACTGTTGTTAGAAGCTATAATCCTCTATTATTTTATTAATTTTTCAAAAATATAATAGTATTTTCTCTGTCCCACAAATAATGTCACTTTATCTTTTTGGTATGGAATTTAAGGAGGGTGTTTGGTTGAGTAAAAGTAGTTGTGGGGTTCTTAAAAAAAGGTGATTGATTGTATATAATAATTTTCTATTTTTGAAAAAAAAAAAAAAAATTATTTGTGGGACTTCTCAGGAAGAAAAGAAATATATTATTTATGGGTTGGAGGGAGTACTAGAGACGTGGGATTTGTTTCAAATATAATACTATTACCTTATTTATTAAACAATCAAATTTTATTAATTAATCAATCAATAAATATATGAAGAAAATGATTTTCATTTTTCTCTTATAATATTGTTATTTTCGTTTTTGTCTTGTATTGTGTTGTGACTTCTCCGCTTTAAAAATTGTTGTTCTTTTCCCAGAGATAGAGAGTGTATGTCATATGTCCTTTTTACATAATGTCATTTTAACCAATGGCTCGTTGGTTAAATAGTAAATGTTGTATTAACGATAATTCTTTCAAGTTCCCGTTTCATAGTAGTAAATGTTCCATAAATCAGCCGAAGGAAAAAAGGTAATGTGTAAAGTACACCATCTACTAGGATGGAATAGAATAATTTATGTATCAAACTATGGAACTAAAAACGAAAAATTTCACAATGTGGAGTAAAAACGAAAACAAACCATATTATGGGAGAAAAAATGAAATTTACTCTAATAAGAATCCAAGTCTAGGGACCATCAGTTATACAATATGAACTCAATGCTGAACTGATTACCACGTGCCATGTGGGTGCCAAGATTCTGACTCTCTACTTTCAGAAATTAAATAAATTAATAATTAAAAAGAAAAAAAGAAAGCGAAAGAGTATTCCCGACGGTTGAGTGAACTCAGGAAAATTCTACCCTAGACCGGATTTAGAACTTAAGTTGTAGGCGCAAGGCCGAAAAACAATGCCATCTCATTTGTTTTCCAAATTAGAAATACTTATAAAATTCGAAATGTAATGTACACCACCAGGTCTTATCTCGGGTAGAAATTTCCATGAACCCAGAAGGTGTGCAGTGCGCATTTTAGATGTGTGTTGTTGGCGGGGACCACATTAGACTAGTCTGCGCCAGGGCCTTAAACAACGCCGGTACTGACCGCCTACGTTTGCTCATCTCTTTTTATATAAATTTCTCCGCATAATATCATGTTTTGCAATCGTAACTATGAAACCGACCCCATATAGAATGCGCAATTTATTGTCTGAATTATTTAATTTGTTGTCGAAGAGTAAAAAAATTCGGGTAGAAATACCCGGTCATAATTTGTTTTTGTAGGTGCAATGAATAAAATCTGTTCGTTTTATTATCCAAAGGCTTTTTGGGTTGTTTTGGAGTGAAGTAATGGCGATTAGTTTTAGTGATGCCTACTATTACTTCTAACTGATCTCTTAATATCAATCAATATAATTATAAAAATAGACTATATACTACATAATTATATACTCCCTCCGTCCCACAATTCTTGTCCCTCTTTCCTTTTCGGGACGTCCCACAATTGTTGTTTCCTTTCCTTAAATAGCAAATTATTACACACACTTTAGTTGAGAGCCCCACCATCTTACTCACAACCAACCACTTTCCTAAATTCCCGTGCCAAAAAGAAAAGGGACAAGAATTGTGGACGGAGGGAGTATCTATTTTATTAAAGTACAAATAAAATAAGCAATAGTGATGTGTCTGTTTTAGGATTATGTGGAGATCTCAGACAGCTTTGTCCCTCTACGGCCAGCACAAGGTACTATTCAAGATCACCATTAATGGAGTATTTAATTGAATTTCATATTTTGATATAAATAGGGGTGTAACGGTTCGGTTCGGTTCGATTTTTTATGCATTTTAGGAACCGGACCAAACACATAGAAATAATTCGGTTCGGTTCGGTTCGATGAGTTTTTCAATATCGGAACCGAACCGAACCGAACCGCTTATAAATGGTTTGGTTCGGTTCGGTTCCTCGGTTCACCTTTTTATTTATTTATTTTTTTTAAATCCTAAATATTGCAAAAATAATAGTTTATGGGATGTCACTCATTCCGAACTCACAAGTATAGAACTGTTACTCCTTTTCCTTCATTTGTATAGATTAAAATTGATCTTAACTTGAATCTAATATCTAATTCCAATAACATTCTCATATAAGAAAGACAAATATTAAATAAAAAATTAAGAAATAGATATTTGTTCGGTTCGGTTCGAACCGTTCAAAAATTCTTGAAACCGCGAATCGAACCGAATATAAACGGTTTCTAAAAAAATAAACCGAACCAAACCGCAAAACCGAACCGAACCACGTTTTTCGATTTAGTTCGATTCGGTCCGATCGATTTCGAGGTTCGGAGCAGAACCACTTACACCTATAATAAATAATTAGCCAATATCTCCAATTTCTTTATCTTTTCTTTTTAATAAAAATAATGAATTACTCTGAATTCATAACTACATAAAAGTATATGCCGTTTTTCCGATAAGAAAATTTTAATGATGAAAAATACTCAAATTGCGTAATGATTAAATATCATTTTTGTGACCATAAAATTGAAACTGATCATATACAACATATCCAACTTACATTAATAAAGACCGATTTATGAAACGTTTGAAATCATGAACTCCAAATAGCATTACATATGTCGGATTTTTTTTAATATTTTTTTGACTTTTTTAAACTTTATTCCTTATTTATATGTTTATCTCCATGACATTGAAGATTTTACTATTCCCTAATTATAAATTCTAAATTTACCCCCAATATATAAACGTCACGAGATTCAGACTTATAGTGGAAGATACTTCATTCTACGACCACGACACATCAAGGAAAACCTGTATTTTGCATTTTTATACTAGGTGAAACGCGTTGCATTATTTATGTTTATTTTACGTAAGTTTTGATTTATATAAAAATTATTAATGGAGTAATAATCCAATGAAAATTAGTCAAACTATATAACCTATAAAGTTTTAGTAGATTAGAAAACTGACTTGCACTTAATAAACTAGGCATTATGAATGAGTATTTTGAATAAGTTTACGATTGTGTAATGATGGTACCTTGCACGACCTTTAATTAAAGTAATTAGGTACATTTTTATAATTGTCGTCTGGAAAAAGTTAGAATATCAATAATTAGAGTTGGGTGGCCTAATTAATTTGACTATATTAACGGTTTAATTAATATAATTTAGCTCTTTTTTTTATGATACGAAACGGGCCGTCGCTACATGATGTGAATTATAACAAGTAGAGTCATATATAAATACTTTGAGGCTTAAAATCGTAAGTGACAAGCACCTTCCTTCCTCTTATCTTCTTTTAAAACAAATTTCAAAGTCTTCCACTTTAGTTTTCCTTTATTTCGATTTCCCCCAATTGGTAATGGGAAAAGGGATTGATATATGACTCCCATTAGATAATATTTTACCACACTCTTGAAATTCTTTCTCAAGTAGTCATGATTCCAAATCTAATTCAACTAAATAATAGATGAGAGAGAAGGGAGACTATTAACTAAACTTGGACCATGACTAGTGGATCCAATCTATTTCGATGTGCATCACTAACACAAATTTTATTTTGATCCTATAAAATATTCATATTCATTATTCGTCCTGTATTCTGGCTGCTTTTGTTTTTTCCTTGTAATAGGAATCGTTCTTTTTTTCCTTTTGTGAAAGGTAGCCAGACATATTTCCAACTAGTGAAAATAGTGCTAAATATTGTGTTGTCAATACAACTACTTTCAGGTTATTGATAACATTTAAATAAATTAAAAATTAGCCGGAAAAAATAGTATGTTAAGTATACTATCCATCGGAGGACAAAAAACAAACGTTTTTAAAGTTATAGTACAAAAGAAATATGCAAGCACATTTTATGACAAGAAAACACTACTATATTACACAATCAATACCTCGTTGGAAAATAAACCAAAAAACAGACGTTTTTCTAAAGTTATTGAACAATAAATTATCACAAACCACGTTACATGATAAATGATAAATATATACCAAATTAAAGAACCAGAATCCAAATTCTGTAGTTGATAACTAAACTCAAGAAGTGAGTAGATATGAGGAGAGAGAGAAAGTCTCCAGATAAGAGGAGGGAGAGAGAGAGAGAGAGAGAGAGAGAGAGAGAGAGAGAGAGAGTTATAATGGTAGCCAAGAATAGACACGATGATGAAAACGGGAGCCTAACAAAAAACCCCACATTTTTATCTCCGAAGAAAACAGCCGATGATGACTTGGACAACCGAAAGGTCGAGAATTTTTATTTGTACAATTATACCTATTCCCACTAGTGGGCCCCACCCCCCCCAAAGAATCCTAGTATCTGCTGGCCCATGTTTGTTTCTTTGTAGATTTTGCTTTGGTGGGTCGAATGGAAAGTTATTGCACCAAAAGTTGTCCCACTCTCTCTCCACATTTATTCCCATTTGGTTTGCTACATCATCATATGTGGAACTGGACAAAACCAGCCAAACAATAAATTGACTCTACCTTAAGGGACCATCATATGGGTGGGGGTGGTGGAATCAACCTAGAAATGTAAATCTTAGAGTACTTTCTTTCTTTGAGTACGATTTTTTTTTTTTTGTTTTGGCTTCTTCGTTGCTCCAATTGGGTTGTGATTGTGATGTAACTCTTTCTTGGTGGAATTGTATAATAATGTATTGCATTGTCCATGAACAATTATGTCTAGTTATGGTCAAATTACCTTTACACATAAATTAGGGACACTTTTAAATATAACCAAATAAAATAACAAAATAATTTAAATAACCACACTTTTAAAAATGTAATGTAAATGACCATTTTTTACACTTTTGAGAAGAAGACCTGACGTTTCAACTTTTTATGCAAAAATGTAGGTCCCACTTGATTATTAAATTTGACTTAGTAAGAGAGAGAAAATATTTAGAGATATTTTATTCAAGTTTTCATTAAGGATAAATGTTTAAAAAGAAAATTAATTAATGAAGGAAAAAATAAAAATCTAAAACCGTTAAAATCGAGATTGTTAATTAAGTAGCTGCATCAATTAAATGGCAATTCAGTCCTTTAATTAATTTCATTTAGATTTATTTCTGTTAGTATTAACTATTACCAACCTATAATTTCTTCTATTTATATTGAATATTATTTACTTTTATCTTCACTTTCCTCAATGAATCAATAATGAGCTACAAACTCAATTAATGACACAAATTAGATGACCGAATATGGCTAGTAGCTCATGAGTGCATTTATTTATTCAATTACTTCCCTTTTAAATAAAAAATTATGTTAATCTTATATCTCAGAATTAACCTCCTTCCAAAGTTTTGCTCACACTTATATAAATTATTTAATTAATTTAATTATATTATAATTAAAATATCTAAATCCTACAAGATAAATAGTGATATTTGTTGGTCCGGAGACGAAAAGTCAGGTGTAGAGGGGGGGGTGAATACACACGAGCTGCGTTTCTTTTTTCGGTGAAGGTCAGTGAAGCCGATGTTTGCAATCGATGAACAGTGCCCAAGTAAGCCTTCGATCACTGGGGTCAAAGTGAGTCGGCTTCGAGCTCTTCTACCGGCCGATGTCGGTATTACGAAACTCAGTCGGAGACTGTAGTGCGGATAAGTGTTAGGCTCGGAGTCGTCTCTTTTGAAAACGCGTTTTTGCAAGTTAAATCTTTTGGCTGTGCACTTTATAAAATACGTTTTATGCAAACTTATGATTTTCAAGTCGGTTGAATGCAATGCAATAAAACAAGAAATGAACACAAGCGATTTAACGTGGTTCGGATACGCAAGATCCTACGTCCACGGTCCCGAACAAGGCGGGAGAACTTGTTGATTATTCCGAGCAAGCCTCAGCGGGGATATCTGTGACCTGGACGGTTCCCTCTAAGTTATAGTCCTTAGCGACTTTACAATCCAAACCTAAGTTTAGAAGGGAGGGAATATTCTCCAACCGAGAAGGAGTTCTTACAACAAGAACAATTCACTAAATGTGAACTCCTTCGGATCTAAGCTATGAATTTAGCAATGAGCTTAGTCTCAGAGAGGATAGGGATCAAAGTGCTCTGTAGAGATGAACTACAAGAAGTGTTATATGAAAACTAGTTCGTCTCCGGATAAGCTTGAAGGTTCTAGAGCGTTGTGAGTTTGAATGATTTCCCTTGATTTCGCGTATATTCCTCTTGTCGAAATCTTCAAATCCTTCTCTATTTATAGTTGTGAGTTGTGACATATGTCCGTTGGAGACGACGATGCCACGTGTCACAAGCGTCCAAAGAAAATGGCCACTATTCAACTTTGTTGCGGCGAGGGCGATTAATGCACCGTTGTTCATGAGAGCAAACTTTACTTGTGTAGAGTAGGTAAGCGTTGTCGGCTTCTCATTGGTCGAGGTTTGTAGTTGGTGAGTGTCGAGTTGACCGTTCAAACTACCTCGTATGTCTTCTGCCGAACATTTGAAGGGACTTTAAGTCTTTGGGTCGCTTTTACGTCGGATACATGATGCTCGAAAGTGTCTGTCTTCTTCGGTGAGTCGTCGACCGATAAAGTGAGCTTCGATAGTCGGTTGGTCGATCTGCGAAGGTATACTTGCTTGCTACCGGTTTTTCTACGATGACCATCGGCTTGTAGAGAATGCTTCTGCTGAGGTCCGGTCGGTCGATGCGGGATCTTCAACCGAGTTTGATATCAGCGCCGACGAAGAATGCAAGCGATTACACCGATGACGTGGGGTTCGAAAAGTATCTTGGTGAAGATCGGTTCAACAACTACCCCATGAGGACTTAGACAAAAGTAATAAGCATTACATCAAGTCTAACCTATACATCGGTGATCCTATCGACACACTAATCTACTTGAAATCGGCTCGGTTTTGGGATCTTCAATTCCATAGTACTACTATGATTTCCCCCAATTTCTTTTAACCCTAACAGACAAATGAGTATCAATCTCTTGACTCATATCTAACAATTTCCCCCTAATTGATGATGCCAAAACCTCTATACTCTAATATCTATTAAAGATCTTGTCCTACGACAACAATTTCCCCCTTAAAGCGTCCGAGGAAAAACCGATAATAGTAAATGAACTTCGGCGGGTGAGAGAAAGGCAAGATCGAGAAACCGATGTGAGTGTGTGTCGAGATCACTTGGTGATCGGTAGTGTAAACACAAAGTAAAAAGCCGAGAGACAATGAGTAATTGTCTAGCAAGCGAGAGGAAGCGATATATATATCAAGAATTACGAGTTCCTATGCTATTACAAAAGATGAGAGAAAAATCACTGCTCTTTGCTTCTTGAACTTCTGCGTTTTCTTCTTGAAGTCGGTGGATTTTTCCTCGGGAGGATCCGGTAATAGTATTTATACACTCTAGCTCGAATCTCCCGGATCTCCAAGTTATCATTTGGCCTTTTACGGGAGCGAGGCTCGGGCGTAGGCGGCTTCCTCCACTTCTCTTTCTATGTCCTTAGTGCTCGGCGATCCATTAGCAAGTCTCGGCGGTGGAATACGTCGGAAAGGCTGGGGCACGGAAGGTTACATTCTCGTGATTCCATGACTTGCTTCGGCCGTTCACCGAATTCAACATTAAATCTCGTAATCAACTCCTCAAAGAGCTGATCGGTACTGGGCGATCAAGTGGGTAAATGCGCCATACGTAGTAGCCTTTGATAAAAGTTCCTTTCAATCTCTCCCAATGTTCATTCATATCGTAGGCACCCACTTATCCACATCTTTGAATCGGTTGTTGCTTGATGTGGGGGCCCCGATGAACTTAGATCCTCTCGGGATCCGCCTTCTTGAATCGGTTCTTTGGTTTATCGAGATAGGCTTTTCATTCTTGCCGGGTCGGCCATCCTTTTCTTCTCACGGAGAGCGGCCGCTCTAGTGTCTCCTCGTACCGAGACTCGATCCTTGCAGCGTCGCCTCCCGTGTCGTTTGATCTTACGCTATCCGCTCGGTGTAAGAGTAGATATGGGAATACTACGAGCAAGAGCTTTGATTTCGATCGGAAGAGCCTTAGCAAATTCTTCTTGGGCTTTCTTCTTTTGCTCTTCGATTGTATTAATGACCTTTCTCTTTCCTTTGCCCACGACGGCTTTGCCCTTAGGCTTTTCCTTTTGCTTCATCTGCCTCCTCTAGGCGACGCTCCTCGGTCCAAATTGTCTTGCAGCTCTTCGGCTATTTTGAGGTCGAATGCCTCTTGCTCCGCTTTTGATTTAAACTTCTTGATCGGGGAGGAAGGAGTAGTGGATTCGATAGGCGATTTCCTTCCCCGACCTCTGCGGCGGCTTTTGAGACTCTTCTTCTTCATCGGCTCTTCAAGGAATTGAGCGATTTCGTCTATGTGCACAAAGTGAAGAGGAGATGGGGGTGGCTTGTAGTGGGAAATCAAGGAGAAGGACCTCGATAGATGTACCTTTACGAGTAGTTGGTCCCGCCTCCGGAGCTCGTTCCCCCCCGAATCTCTGCGGTGAGGGCTCTGGCTGCGAGGAGGGTCTCGCCTCCCGAGCTCGTCCCTCAAGGATCCGGACGTCGAGATGTATCCGTATCGGGTTCATCTTTCACAATATCTTCCCCCCTTTTTGGCATCGGCAATATTCGCCGGGGAGGTGCGGATAGCTTTTACGTCTCGCTCCAGTTGTGCACGAGAATCTTTGATGCGGGTAATCGTGTCATCAAAATCACCGACCAAGTTGCGGTAGTTTTCCCGAGTCTTTCTCCCCGATCGGCTCTAGATTTCTTCAATCGAGCGGCCGACTCTGACGGAGTTTCGTAGAGAGCTTGATCATTTGATTCTCGTCATTTCTTTACGAATGGCTTTTAAGGCCTCACTTGTTGCTTGATGGCCGTTTGAAGAGAGGTGGTTGCTATCTTGTTTCTCTCATCAATGAAGCCTTGAATTGTTTTCATGGCTTGAGTCAGCTGCTCCGAGAAAGTTTTATGCTTGAGCGGCAAGCATTGCCGACTCGTGGCCGATAAATCGGCCTTTTGAGCACTTAGGGCTGCGCAACTATCTCCTTGAAATCCGGTCGAGAAGCCTCTTTAAGGGGTGGAGATGTCGGCGGCCAACTTACTTAGAGCTTCGTTCCGAGCCTTGGTGTACTTCTCCCATTTGAAATGAACATCTTTGGCTAGGAGTCGATTTTTCTCACCTTGGCGTTTGATAGCCACGTTGACGTAACGTGAGGACACGGAACCGATGGGTTGTATCCGATAAGAGCCGGTTCCGAGCCTCTGCTCGAGAACGAGATCAAGCGCTCCCTACTACTTCCCGGAGCGGTTGTAGCCTCACCGAGATGTGACTATGGGTGGTGTTGGGCTCTTCTCTTGGGGAGTTTGTCCCTCTGCAGATTCTCCCCCGGGTCCGCTTCCTTGGGTTTGCCATCCATCTCCTCATCTTGATCATCATTATCGCCTTTATCGGAAGGTGGAGATGGGGGCGGAGGCTGCTTTTGATCGGAGCTCTCAAGCTCGATAAATAGAGCATTGCGGCCCTCAAATCTTCGAAAGACGCCACATCGGTGGCTCTCCGAATCCAATCTTGGCTTGGAGCTCTTGCTCCTCTGTCGTAGCTCATCCGGTGACTGCTTGGGATTTGGCAAAGTCAATAAGAATGTCCCAGGTCAAGAGAAACCTTAAGAGCATCCGAGCTAATGTCCTTATTGCTATTTCAACCAGATCTGCGTGCTCATCAATTTCTACGGTATCTCTAGGCGAATCTCAGTGCAAAGACGCGATCGAGTGGTGTCGGTTGTTGTCCACTCAGCGATAGAGGTTCGGGTGACGGTTCCCTCTTGTCGGACTCTGTTCCCTCGTAGCCGATCACTTGGACTTTGTCCTTGATCATCGCTCCCTCGATTCCGATGTATCGAATCGAGTAGTTGCTCCTCTTGAATAGAAGGAGGAGCCGGGCTGAATAATGGTAAGTGGCCGAGCCAGCTGTGACCTCAGCAGGTCGAGTCTTAGCCAACCTCCTCTTCTTTGGCACTTGGACGGTTGGGGGCGGAGCGACGTCGCTCTCTTTGGTTCAGAGTGGCCCCTTGCCAATTGACTTTTCTCGCTCCAGCCTTTGTCATAAATTTGATAGACTTCTTGTCAAAGTACTTGGAGTCCTCAAAGGTCGAAGTTCTCAACAAATGAGTTCCTCCGAACTATGCATTCTATCGAAACGGACATCTTTGTTCCGAATAGAAGTTTACCCACACCTGGCTATCCTCCTCTCGCCGGTGGGTAATGTGGTGAACTTCCGAGCCTGTGCCTTCATCTCGAGTAGTATAATACTCGGCCCGGTTCACTTCAACCCCATCGTCAATTGTCATCATCACCGAATCCTAGGTTTGGACGAGTTGATCATATGATCCAGTCGAACTTGTCGAGAATGTGCGATACCACGTAAGCTAGACCTCTATCGAGGTAGCAACATATTCCTCGGTAAAGGCTGTTTTGAACGCCACATCCTTGCGTCCACGGAATTTACGCACATATGCATTGATCTCCTTCTCCTTGTATCCAATCGGAGAAATGCCGGAGTTGGGAAGATCGAAAGAGAGAGCTAGAGCATCTTGAATATCGAAGGTAAGAACAGTGACTCCCACTCATCTTGATCGACTTCCTTCGATAAGAGAAGGACGATTCCTCTCCTCCCGACGCTAGAGATTTCCGGTTGAAATAAACTTCGGCGACACTGTCGAGGGAGAAAAGCACGGGGGTGCTTCGAAACCGAAGCATCTCCAACCCCGAACGCTCCAAAGCGTCAAACACGGGTTCAAGGAAAGAGATCTCCACTTGGCGGAAGGCCAAGGTAGGTTCAAACAGAGACACGGAGGCTACAATCTCCTCAATGTTGTGCAGGAGTTTGAACGTTCGCCATTGAAATCTGCAAAACAACATATTAGCACTTGAAAATAGAGTAAGTTAGTAGTTGCTAGCGGACATCCGATACATTACCGTGAAATAGAGCTTGAAAAGAGATATAGCAATGCGGTTTGAATGAGGATGTAAGGAAGGAAACCGAATCGCTAAGAAAAAGCTCTAAGATATGAGAATGGCGAAAAGTGAGGAGTTGATAGAAGATGAAAGATTTTGTATATTGAGTTTGATCTTTAGTTTGAATCGCACGGTTCAAATTTAATCTTTCAAAATCAAGGGGCGGCTAAGATTAAATGTTATAAAAGAATGATTACAATAGCCGCCAAAAATATAGATATACGTAATAAAGCTAATGGAGAAGACATGCATTAAATGCGCGACGAGAGCATTAATTACGCGGGCGAGGAGTCCTGCCGACCTTTCCTCAAACCTTAAACATAATAAATGGTAAGGAATAAATGCTCCTAGCGGCGAATGCAAGCGATCGATGCATTAAATGCGGCATGCTTCGAACAAATTAAGTAACGATACTACGCAAACCTCTTCGATCGAACTTATCGGTGGTTACCATCATTTATCGGGAGGATGGTTGTGCTGATGACCATGTTCTCCCTTGTTGTGTACGGTGTGCATCTCCCAACCGAGTCACCGTACTAAGTTTTCCGACTTGTCGTGCTGATTCCATACCGATACACATTGTTGCTAAGTATATTATTATCGGTAGTCGGCTTCTCTTCGACTTGTCTCGGTAGGATCTAGCAGACCTAGCTCAACCGATAGTTCTCCGAACCTTGTTCTCGGCTAGTGGTTTGGTCGGTATATACGCCCTTTTCGCTTGTCGGTATGGATTTTCTCCATCCCGATGTCCTTCTTTTCGACATGGTCTCCGATGAAGTGGTGTCGAATGTCCACGTGCTTGCATCCGGTATGTAGAACCGGGTTCGAGTTATAGCTATTGCCCTTGGTGGAGTCACGGTAGATGGGCACTTCATCCCGAGTTATACCATAATCTCTCAATTGTTGTCGAAGCCAAAGGATGCAGGCACAACAACTTCCTGCAGCCCATGTACTCGGCTTCGGTAGTGGACGTAGCTGCCGAGTGCTGTTTCTTTGAAAACCACGATATCGGCCTTGCTTTGCCTAGGAACCGACATGTTCCGGAAGTTGATTTTCAATCTATCCCGCATCCTCGCGTAATCGGCATCGAGAATAACTTTGTCGGTATTAGATTATCATCGGCGGGATACCATAACCCGACCTCGGGTGTTCCTCTTAGATATCGCAGAATCTTCTTCGCCGAGTCTAGATGACTTCGCTTGGGATTCGCTCGAAATCTTGCGCATACACCTACGAAGCATAAGTTATGTCGGGTCGGCTAGTTTGTTAAATAAAGTAAAGAACCAATAATAGCTCTATAATCGGTAGAGTTAACGAAGCTCCCTCTTTGTCTAGATCGATTTTAAAGTTCGTGTTCATGGGGATCTTGGTCGGTTTCTTTGGAATCACGTACGAATCTTTTGAGAAGATCTCGAGTGTATTTAGCTTGATTGATGAAGATTCCTTCGGTGATTGTTTTACTTGAAATCCAAGGAAATAATTCATCTCTCCCATCATGGACATCTCGAATTTCTCCTTCATCATCTTCTCGAACTGGCGACATATAACTTCGTTTACTGCAGCCGAAAATGATGTCGTCCACGTAGATTTGCACCGGTAGAATGTCATCTTCCGATTTTATGCCTGAATAGGGTGCGATCTCTTGTCCCCTTTTGAAAACCTTTACGAAGTAGAAAGTCCGATAGGGTATCATACCAAGCCCCGGGTGCTTGTTTTAACCCATACTGAGCTTTCCTAAGTCTCGTACACTCGATGTCCCCGCTGAAAGCCGGGCGGTTGTTCCACGTAGACTTCTTCCTTCGACGCCGTTCGAAAAAGCCGACTTCACATCCATCCGATATACCTTAAATCTCGATGTGTTGCATAAGCTAGGAAAAGACGAATGGCTTCCAATCGCGGCGACCGGAGCAAATGTTTCATCAAAGTCAATTCCCTCTGCCCGATTGTATCCTTTAGCAACTAGTCGAGCTTTATTTCGACAATGACGTTGTTTTCATCTCGCTTGTTCTTGAAGACCCACTTAGTTCCAATCACGTGCTGATGTCTGGTGCGTCGACAAGCTCCCAAACTTCATTTCGACGAACCGGGTTCAGCTCTTCTTGCATAGCAATGACCCGATCGGCATCTTTAAGTGCGTCCTCTATCGATCGAGGTTCTTACGTAGACGAGAAAACAAGAGTAAAGTGAGCTTTCTCCTTGAATTAATCTTGATCTCTTCCTTATAGTTGCTTGATGGATCTCCAATGATAAGATCCGAAGAATGAGCATCGAGCCACGAACGCCCGAGTCGGGCTTCTTCTTCGATACCACTTCGCACGGTCGATAGGTGTATTAGGCATTTCGAGTAAATCTTGTTTTGTGACCGTGTAGTAATTCGGTAAGAAGGTTAGGATCTACCGAGTTTCCGGGTTCGGGGCATTCAGCTCGGGAACATTAATCGTTCCCCCCCGAGTTTATATTCTCGGTAGAGGTCTCGGTTACCACGGGGCTTCCTCATCGACCGAAGTTACCTGTTGTTGATTCCGTTCGATAGAATCAACTAGGTTAGCTACATTGCTTGTTGGTCGAGTCCGAATTTCTTCATCTTCCGACTCATCATCCCAACAATGCTTGGATCTTTTCGGCTTTGTCATTTAGTTCGAGATCCCGTAGCTTCTTGCGACATCCTCGAGTGCTTGACTTTGTATCTTTCTCCGTTCTCGGTAACAAATTCATCAAAAACAACATGAGGGCTTTCCTCCACGCAAAGAGTTCGATAGTTAAAAACTCGAAGGCTTTATCGACTCGGGAGTATCCTAAGAATACTCCTTGATCGATTTGCTATCAAAGACCTTCAACCGATCTTTCCCATTGTTGTGGATAAAGCAAGGACAGTAGAAAACATGAAAATGAGAAATAGAAGGAAGTCTCCCTTTCCACAGTTCGTATGACGTCTTCATGTGTTCTTTGTGTCGGTAGTGATCGATTCCGAGTGTAACAGGGCGGTGTCGGTAGCATCGGCCCAAAACTTTGAGGGTAGTCCAGAATCTGCGAGGAGCATTCTTCTTTGCTTCTTTGAGAGTTCTCGTTCTTACGTTCGAGCAAGTCCGTTCTGGCGAGGGTGCGCGCAGTGATGTCTCGTCTTTGAATTCCCTCTTTATCGCAAGTATGTCTTAACTACTGAGTTTAGAAACTCTGTTCCTACTGTCGAGCGTATCTTCTTAATCTTGATGTTCTTTTCCACACTGAGTTTCTTCGTAGATTAGGTAACTCGGTCCGAACATCGATTTGTTGGCGATGAAGATGACCCAAGTATATCTCGAGAAGTCGTCTATGACGACGAGGGCATACTTCTTGCCTCTTATAGTCACCTGGAGAGACCGCCCGAATAAGTCCATGTGAAGCGGTGAAGGATTCCATCGGTGGAAGGTGACGGAATAGGTGGATTGCTACTCTTTGTTTGCTTTCCCTTCGGGCACGCTTCACAATTTCGTCTTTGATAAACGATTCGTTGGGCGGTCCTCGACTTTAGAGTTCTTGACAAGCTTGTTCATGGTCTTGAAGTTCAAGTGGGCTGAGTCTCTTGTGCCATAGCCACTGACTTGTTACCCGATTTAGTACGTGCGAGCAAGCAAGCCTCGGGTTACTGCGGTATTCCGGTTTGCAACATAGATGTTCTTCCTCCGCGAACCTCGATAGCACTGTTTTCCCTGTAGATTTGTCAACAATATCACGAAAACCGCGTCAAAGATTACTCGTTAAGATTATCACGAAATTGATCGATCGAAAGGAGATTTTGTTGAAGTCCTTCAACATATGTTACTCTTTGAACCGTGGCGGTCCCAATGTTCGGCGTTCCGTATCCCCTTGTGTAGCCTTTGGAATTGTCACCGAATTCATTACGGGACCATCTTCTTGTACGTAGTTGGTCGTCGAGCTCTTCCGGTAGGTCATGTGTCTCGAGCGTACCGTCCACTATCCACGGGTCCTTATGCACTGTAAAACGGAGGCATTTTTAGGTACCCTTTGGTTCGATTGGGTCCTTACAGGTTAGTGGGTGATTTCGGAACCCGGATCTGTCTCGGGACCTTAGAAGTTCCAGACTTCTTTTTCCGAACCTTATCGGCTTTCTTCTCCACGGGACTTGGAGATACTGACTTTCTGCGATAATTTTGGGTTCATGCGCTTTCTTCTTCCGAGTCTTAGCGCTTCTCCCGACCACAGGGCTCATAGTAGTACGAGCCGTCTTGAGCCGGGTGCTCATACAGATGGCTCCTTGTACCGTTACGCCCATCCGACCTTCTTGATTCCCCCCCGAATTTGATCGCGGTGTCCCGGGCCGGAACCTTTGGTCATTGCTTGTTGCTACTCGTCGAGGTGTAATTATTTTCTCGTTTGTTTTTCGCCCGAGGTGTGGTGTCGGTAGCTTGCACCTTTCCTCCGACGAACCTATCGGCCAGGGGTTGCTTGAGCTTTTGGAGGTAGAAGCTTCGTGGGTATAGCCTTAGACCTTCTTTCACGAAGTTGACCGTTGTGCTCTAAGCATGCTTTCAAGCTTCTCCTTAGCTCCCGGATATTGTTCGGTCATCAATCCTCTCCGGACTTCGTCACTCCTTCCGAGTGAGTCATAGTCATTCTCGCACGTCCGTGAGCTTCGACCGAGCTTGGCTATTTCGGTCTCTTTCTCGGAATTGTCCTTGGTCGGACCGAGATCCGAGTCTCTTGAAGCCGAGACTTAGTCATGAGAGATTCAATCTCTTCCTTGAGTCTCGCAACTAGATCCACTGACTCGGTAGAGACCCGACAATCGAAGAAAGTCTCCGATTCTCGGCCTTTACCCGTTTAAGTTCCCGGATGGTTCTGCTTGAACTCTCTCGCTCGGTGAATACGTTCCTCTAGCGAGATCATCGTAGGCTTGTACCACATCTAGAGGTTCATCTCGTGACCGAGCACGTGTCTTGTGTGCTATGTGAAGAAGAGGTAATAATGCGTTTAGAATTTACCTCGGCCTCTTCTCCGGCCATCGAGACGATTCGGTCGACTCATCGGGAACTGTCTCTGCGACCTCAACCGCGACGAACGCGGCTTCATCTTCGGGAAGAATACATGAATGTATCCTCCTCAATTGAGTTGTCGGATATCTCTCCGGCTATATAGGCCTGCCGTCTCTCGGCGAACTTCTTTCTCCTCGGCTCGCCGTTCGCTCTTTGAGCAGCGTGAGAGTTCGGGACAATCGTGCGATAGTGTCCCTCCTTCTTGCGGTTGTAGCGGTAGATGTTCTGCTTGCTCTTACCAGTGAGTCTTTAGATGGACTGCGGCGGAGACTCCGATTTCTCGCATTCGATAGAAGGATTAGATTCTTCTTTCTTATGATAGTCTTTCTTACCTCGAGGAAGAATCTCGGTTGTATTTCCTCGACTTTCGACTCTCTCCTTTTCCCTCCGATATTTGAGAGCCATCGGTGCTAGGCTGGTCGTGGGCCCGAAGTCTCGGAAGACTTTGCTATCGATGTGGCCACGGCTTTGCTTGAGGAAATAGGCTTGGCTCCGTATTGCCGATCGTTGCCTTGAAGGCGTGGTCGAACCGTGTGTCGGTTGGAGCGCTTAAGCACTTTTGGGGTAGGCTATGCTCGAATTCCTCCGATTTTAATTACGAAAATATAACATCGGGAGTTAGAGCATTTAGATCGAGCGACGTAAATAAGTAGCAAATGGAAGCCACTTCGTCGGGGCAACGCTCTCAAGATCTTGGTGTTCATCTCCTTGTTGGTGAACGACCTCCCCAACCCATTGATAACATTGACTTGATTGGTGAATCGACACTCGGCTCGTCAATGGTTTCGGTGAGCTCCATTGCAAAGGCGTCGAACTTCGAAGCTCTAGCTCGAGCTTGTTTTCTTTGATCCGAGGGGTTCCATGGCTCAAGATGCGGCCAAGGCGTCCCATAGCTCTTTCGCCGTTTTGCAATCTTGTACCCTTCCGAGATGTGAGTCACCGAGCGTAGTCGGTATGGCATTACGTGCAACTCGGTCAAGGTTGTGCAACTTCTTTTCTTCGGGCGTGAAGCGCATTTGTCTTTGGGAACCTTGGCACCGGTTTGTGCTCCCACGCCTCCTCCAAAGGCAAATACTACGCGTCGATCATGGGAATGATCGGTCCCGACTCTAGGACATCCGACATGCTGTCGTGGAGTGACGTTAGGTGTGCCTCCATACGTACGCGCCCATACCGTGTAGTTCTCTATTGAGAACATCGGCACCATCCTAATACCCGACATATCGAGCATTGTAAGAGTAAGAGTATAAGGATGCTGAGAAGATGCTTATGCGGTGAAAGCGGTTTTCGGGATCGGTTCGAGAGGACCAAGATTTCGTAACCGGCGATCGGTTGAACACCGAATGCTCGATACCAATTGTTGGTCCGGAGACGAAAAGTCGGGTGTAGAGGGGGGGGGTGAATACACACGAGCTCGTTTCTTTTTCTCGGTGAAGGTCAGTGAAGGCGATGTTTGCAGAATCGATGAACGGTGCCAAGTAAGCCTTCGATCACTGGGGTCAAAGTGAGTCGGCTTCGAGCTCTTCTACTGGCCGATGTCGGTATTACGAAACTCGGTCGGAGACGTAGTGC
Organism: Lavandula angustifolia; assembly: GCA_028984105.1. Taxonomy (NCBI): domain Eukaryota; kingdom Viridiplantae; phylum Streptophyta; class Magnoliopsida; order Lamiales; family Lamiaceae; genus Lavandula; species Lavandula angustifolia. The sequence goes on along the minus strand of CM054802.1, from coordinate 31,431,001 downwards.
GGATAAGTGTTAGGCCCGGAGTCGTCTCTTTTGAAAACGCGTTTTTGCAAGTTAAATCTTTTGGTGTGCACTTTATAAAATACGTTTTATGCAAACTTATGATTTTCAAGTCGGTTGAATGCAATGCAAGAAAAACGAGAAATGAACACAAGCGATTTAACGTGGTTCGGATACGCAAGATCCTACGTCCACGGTCCCGAACAAGGCAGGAGAACTTGTTGATTATTCCGAGCAAGCCCCGCGGGGATACTGTCACCTGGACAGTTCCCTCTAAGTTATAGTCCTTAGCGACTTTACAATCCAAACCTAAGTTTAGAAGGGAGGGAATATTCTCCAACTGAGAAGGAGTTCTTACAACAAGAACAATTCACTAAATGTGAACTCCTTCGGATCTAAGCTATGAATTTAGCAATGAGCTTAGTCTGGAGAGGATAGGGATCAAAGTGCTCTAGAGAGATGAACTACAAGAAGTGTTCTATGAAAACTAGTTCGTCTCTGGATAAGCTTGAAGGTTCTAGAGCGTTGTGAGTTTGAATGATTTCCCTTGATTTCGCGTATATTCCTCTTGTCGAAATCTTCAAATCCTTCTCTATTTATAGTTGTGAGTTGTGACATATGTCCGTTGGAGACGACGATGCCACGTGTCACAAGCGTCCAAAGAAAACGGCCACTATTCAACTTTGTTGCGGCGGGCGGCTTAATGCGCTGTTCATGAGAGCGGCTTTACTTGTGTTAGAGTAGGTAAGCGTTGTCGGCTTCTCATTGGTCGAGGTTTGTAGTTGGTGAGTGTCGAGTTGACCGTTCAAACTACCTCGTATGTCTTCTGCCGAACATTTGAAGGGACTTTAAGTCTTTGGGTCGCTTTTACGTCGGATACGATGCTCGAAAGTCTTGTCTTCTTCTACGAGTCGTCCGACCGATAAAGTGAGCTTCGATAGTCGGTTGGTCGATTGCGAAGGTATACTTTGCTTGCACCGGTTTTTCTACCGATGACCGTCGGCTTGTAGAGAATGCTTCTGCGAGGTCCGGTCGGTGATGCGGGATCTTCAACCGAGTTTGATATCAGTGGCCGACGAAGAATGCAAGCGATTACACCGATGACGTGGGGTTCGAAAAGTATCTTGGTCGAAGATCGGTTCAACGACTACCCCGTGCAGGACTTAGACAAAAGTAATAAGCATTACATCAAGTCTAACCTATACATCGCCTAATCCTATCGACACACTAATCTACCGATATCGGCTCGGTTTTGGGATCTTCAATTCCATAGTACTACTATGATTTCCCCCAATTTCTTTTAACCCTAGAACAGCTGAGTATCAATCTACTGACTCATATCCAACAATATTTCTTAAATCATAATAAATGACAAGACTAAATGACTAAATATTCTATATACAAAAAAATCTTTCTCTCACACATATAATTACAATATCCTAATGTTGGGAGATGATTCAGTCTCTTCACAATTTATTGGGAGATAACTCAGTAGCCTTGTGCTCTGAATATTTGCAGAATAAGATTATCATAATTGTTCCTAAAATATACTTGCATAAAATTAGGGAGTATACAACAGTAATTATGATGAGATTATATTTTTAAGTTTTCAGAAAAGTTTCGAAATTCAATAAATAAAATATGAAATAGAATAACATACCGTATCCATATTTGTGTTTTTCTTTATGCCGTTCAGCTATGTTTTCGATGCTTTAACGGTTGAACATACTAAAACTCTAAGATGGTTGATTTGAAGAAGAAAAAAGATATTCATTGAGGAAGTGAAGATAAAAGTGAATAATGTTCAATATAAATAGAAGAAATTGTGGTTGGTAATAATTAATACTAACATAAATAAATCTGAATCAATTAATTAAAAGACTGAATTATCATTTAATTGATATAGCTACTTAATTAATAGTCTCGATTTTAACATTTCTATATTTTGACTTTTTCCTTCGTTAATTTACTTTCTTATTAAACAATTATCCTTAATAAAAACTTGAATTAAATATCTCTAAATATTTTCTCTCTCTTACTAAGTCAAATTTAATAATTAAGTGGGACCTACATTTTTGCATAAAAAGCTGAATACGTCAGGTCTTCATTCTCAAAAGTGTAAAAAATAGTTATTTACATTACATTTTTAAAAGTGTGGTTATTTAAATTATTTTGTTATTTTATTTGGTTATATTTATGTATTTCCCCCATAAATTATTCCTTTTATCGAGTTGATGAGTTAAAGAAGATCCAATGGTAAAATCTCTACAATTTTAAAGGTTGTAATTTTGAAAAGGGAGAGATCTGCGAGTTTAGGGTGTAAATTTAGAATTCTGAAAGCATAAGAAATCAAGAATTTCAAGGGGGCAAATATGTAATCTCATAAATGGGCAAAAAGTTTAATCTCAATAATGCAAATATGCAATTCCGAAAAGGGTCGAAATAAAGCATATATGCAAAATATGCAATTTTAGAGTGGTGAATAGCAATTTTTCAGAAAAAATAAAAAAAATTGTTTGTATGTAAATTGAGGGTGACCCATTTAAATCCGTTATTGGTAAGCTTGATGAAAGATATGTTTATACATACTATTATGTGAATTAATAGACAAACACCTTAGAAGGGTTGTAGGGGCCCCACACCTTCTCAAATCATACAAAATCTTTATATCTTTTTAAAAAAAATACTATCACACGCATCAGAATTACAGAATTCGTGAATTAATTCTAAACCCTGATGTGCCTAAATAAAGGCAAAGGAATAGGCATTTTTAGTTTACCCTTCAAAGTGGGAATCTGAAACCCCAACTGACAAGAATGATTGGGAAAAGCAATATCTTCAAAAGAAATGCAGATACATCACATTCTTGACACATAGATTTAGCATATACATATACACATAGTGGAAACCCAACTCCTCATCTATCTTCGTACCATAATTATGCCTGCCTTTTTATAGTACAAAGTAGTACAAAAATCCTATTACACCAACATTATAACACTATCAATTGTCTTAGTGGGTTGATATTTTCCCTTCGGAGATTATGATGCACCTAAAGGCAATAAAAAATAAGAAAAGAGGAGTCCCAATCGCACCATGCATGATTTCAGTTTCTTTTTTCCTACTTTGTGGAAGAATATGAATCCAAGATAGTGCTGATTTTTTTGCTATAAAATAAAGTTGAAGAATGTTGCCTTTGTTGGGTATCTGGATAGACCAACCTTTTCTTTTTCACCCAACCTTTTCGCTTTTTCATTTTTTTAATGCTATTTGTTTTTAGCCGCAAAGGGATTTAGTTTTAGTTTATTTCTATTCTCGCTCTCATTCTCTCACCTCACCTAGGGTGCATGATTGAAAGTAGCATCAAGAAACAATGCCCAACAACATATTGAAGATTGGGCCTTATATATGGGCTTCTTTATAATTTGGGAAATATTTAGAGCCCACTATAGGCACATCAATTCCTTTCAATTTATAATTGGACTCTTAAAACAAGTATACAAGATTATTCACTTAACCCATATAAAGATGCATTTGTCATTCCTTTGGAATAACCTAATAGTTGAGGTGGTTGTTCTGAGAATAAAAATTTAAAGATTCAAATCATGCCAATATTTCTATGTGAAGTCTGCTAAGGAACATATATGGTTAATATGAATTGGAGAAGAGGAGGGATTGACAAAATTGCAATTTTGGGAGGGCAAAATAATAATTTCCAAAAAGATAAAGAAAATCCGGAGTTGTACATCATTTGGGAGTGGGTGGGGTGGGAGGGAGATCGCACATTCCCCCTAAATCTACCAGTGCACACATAATTAACTTAACGTGATTTGCAAAGCATTGCACATCTGCAATGCATACATACCCAATACGGACCTCATATAATATTTGCTAGTTGTATGTTTTGGGTTAAAAAATAGCCCCATCTATTTGTCGTTCAAGACTAAATGGACTTTGACTTGCTTTTGATGTTGCGAAAGCCCAATAGCAGTTTCTAAACTCTAGACGTAATATCATAATATCATGATCGAAATATTGTAAAGGTTAAATTTCATTGAATATATTTGGAGAAAATATCAATTTTGATCCTAAAATGTGTAGCAATGTCCAATTTTGATTTTATAATGTTATATAGTGTTTGATTTTGATTCTCTAATATATCAGTGTTCGATTTTGGTCCTGAAATTTTATAATGTATCCGATTTTGATCTTATAACTTTACAAAGTTTACGATTTCAATCATTCTACATAAATTATCAAGCACAAAAAGATGCGGGAACTATACACTATTCCTCTCATGACTAAAATAAGACATTTTATAAAGTTACAGGACAAAACAAACAATTTTTAAAAATTATAAGACACATAATAGTTAGAAACTACATTGATTAATCAAAATTGAACTCATTTTAATAATAGAAATATTCACTTTTATTGTAGTCATTTGACGAAGTGTGAAATTAATGCGCCTTTTTATGTTCGATAATTTCTATCGGATGGTCAAAATCGGATACTTTGTAAAGTTACGAGACCAAAATCTAATATATTATAAAATTGTAGAATCAAAATCAAACACTGGTATATTACATGACCAAAATTGAACACTTATAAAGTTATAGGACCAAAATCGAATACTGTCACATTAGAGGACCAAAATCGATATTTCTAAAGTAAAATTATCACATTATTCATTTCTCTTTTTTTTTAGATATATGAAATGAATGTATTATTTTATTGTTGGCAGTGGATAACGAAAGGTACATCGTAGATGTGGTGGTTTGATTCTTTCTAATTTCATTTTGTTTACCGACCATACCAACTCTTTACCAAAAATCAGATTGATGGGACAATTTGCTTCATTTTTTTTGGGTAACTATTTCTACATCTTTTTCGTTAGTCTTAATTAATTCTTTTTAAGGTGTAAAATTTATGGTCGTTATTTGGAGATTCATTCTAAGTAAACTCGATTCGTGTATGATGGTCTACAAATCTGATAAGGTCGCAAGTCTAAGTTTCATCACCCTTATATAGATTGTGTCTCTTGCGTATTGTTAGCTTACTGCTAATTTTTGTTTCTCTTCCCGAAATCTGTCCTAAATTGGAGATAAGGAGGGACTGAACTCGCGTCTATTACTCTTATCGAAGTACTCCATCTGTTTCATAAAAAAGTGTCTTGTTTTCTTTTTGATTGTCCCATAGAAAATGTCATGTTTCTAAAAAAATAAAATAACGTGTGGATCAAAATTAACAATCCAAAAGTCAAATAATACACTCTACACAATACAAATTTCTTAAATCTCCATTATATTAAAATATGATACTCCCTCCGTCCCATTCGACTTGTCTAATTTTCCTTTTTGGGCTGTCCCGCTCGACTTGTCTAGTTTCCAAAAAAGGAAGCCTAATCATTACACAACCTACCACTTTTTCTTTGTGGGGCCTACCTCTTTACACACAATCACACAATCATCTACACACAACCACCCACTCTTCTTAATCTCCGTGCCCAAAAGAAACAAGACAAGTGGAATGGGACGGAGGGAGTACTTTTTATGGAACGAATGAAGTAATAAATATCAATTAAACTATATATTGTTTAAATTACTAGTAAATCCTTGACGGTGGAATTTATTAGCAAACCTGTAAATAAGTCCAAGTTGTTTGTTGTGGATAACCAATCTGTAACCAACCAATTTTATTTAATTTTATGAAAGAAAACGGTCAAACAATTTCTGTACAAAATACTGAGTTCTGACTCACCAACCGCAAATTAAATTAAATTAACACAATCCCACTTTAAGGATGCCCTAATCATGATTTCAAATATTTAATTACTTACCTAAATGAATCAAAAAATCTACTTATTGGGTATCGTATAAAAGATAGTAATCAAATGTCATAAATTTAAATCTTCCAACGATGATATAAATCCAATTATGAATTACACTTGCAGCACAATCTTAAAAAATAGAATACTATCTCTTGACCTATTATCACAAATTGAATTCACATCATTTATATAAATCGAGATTGTCATACATAATTATCATATATAATGGTATGGTCCATCTCTTAATGTGCTTTATAAATAATGATAATGATTATCAATTACACTCGTTATTAATCATACAACCAAAAAACAGTAAAAACGACAAAGAAAATATAGTGGCGTTGAAAGACAAATCGCGTTTTCAAATTAGGCTTGAAACAAACGCAAAGAACATGTGCTTCCTCTATTTCTTATTAGTATTAAATATTTATTTTTGTCCGGGGGTATTAATTTCGTCATCTGCAACATGTGAAAGAATATAATTGCGGTTCGCATTCCATGCGCTACCCTCCAAATTAAATCAATGCACCAACACCTTTTGAAGGTTCCTTTTATGTTAGGGGTGGGAGCACAGCACCTCCCACTCCCGAATTTTGACAAGTGTAAATCCATCTTCCAACTCAACTCTCTCACACCGTAGATGAATTTCACATTTACACTTGTCAAAATCTGGAGGTGGGAGGTGTTGTGCTCCCACCCCTAGCATAAAACAAATCCCTTTTGAAGGTGCCACGTCGTTATTTGAGTGAGGTGTGGGCCCAGCTACAGTTATAATCAGGAACTGTTTTGTTAATGCCAAAAAAGATGCTCGCACTCCCATTATGCGGTTGGAAACTTTCATCGTTCTTTTCCGTGATTTTCTACGTCTTATCTTTGTACTAATGGAATAAATTTGCATTTTTTTTTAATTTTTTTTTATGACAAGGAATCGATAGTCACTACTTTTGGTGCGCACAAGGTTGTGCAATAACCTGCAAACCACACAAGAGAGTTAAGAAATCCGATGGTGTTTTTCGTAGCAGTCCAAGGGGTTGGTTTACTTTTGAGCATGCCTCGTTTGCTTTGCTCTTTTTCTTCGGACACATTTAGCATGGTGATAGAACCCTGTTTGGCATGGTGATAGAACCCTGTTCAGAGATGTTTTTGCCGACATTGACCCAAATTTGGATGCTCAAGTAGAGTTTGGAGCATTCAAGAGAGTTACAAAATTCGATGGTGTTTTTCGTAACAGTCCAAGAGGTTGGTTTACTTTTGAGCATGCTTCGTTTGCTTTGCTCTTTTTCACCGGACACATTTAGCATGGTGATAGAACTTGGACTTGGTTTACTTTTGAGCATACTTCGTTTTCT